>OZ018320.1:170314223-170789223 GCA_963969495.1 Ceratothoa steindachneri | reverse complement strand
GATCAGGACTGTAATAAAGACTCGTATTGTTGTTTTACATGTAATTTATGTATTCCATTTAAATATGTCTTGGAAGAAAACTATTTAAAAAAATAACTTTTTGTCATAAATTTGAAGAATTTCAGCACTGCTGAGGTGACCTTTGTGAGACGAAAAATTGGAGAGGCATTTCTCATTGATTGTGTAGTACCAATTATGAAGCATGGAAGGGGTTCTTTCATGGTTGTATGTCTTCATCAGGACCAGGAAAAAATCAAGTCCACAACTTATAGCTCCATGTTGTCACAACTTTTTAAACCGTCTATCCATAAATTCCATCCCTCAACACCAAAAAATGAAGTTACATTTCAGCGGGACAATATCCCATGCCATACATCCAACCACACCAAGAATTGGTTTGGAGAAATGGAGATGAGAAGTGGTTGAAAAAGTAACGAAGTACCACAAGTACAAGTAAAAACAACTGTATAAAAAATTACTAGCTGATTGGGGAAAGATAGGGTCAGAAATTTGTGAAAATTTGGTGAAATCCATGTCACAAAGAATTATGAGTGCAATTAAAACAAAAGAGGGTATAACTAAATATTAAAATAAATAAATATAAATAATATACACTGAATATTTTTACCACAAATGTCTAATTACATTATATAAATGATTCCATAGGGTCCTTTATACTTTTGGCCAAGGCTGTTGCTTGCCAAGCTTGGTAGCAGCATCTTTAAGGTCTAAACGGATAGAATGTACTATTCAGCCAACGTCTTTATGCTAAATGAATTCGAAAATTCAATTTTCTGATTTTTATCCTCTCGTCATTGCAAAATCCACTTTCGAAAGAAGGCCATCAACTAGAATTGAATCTACAGAGGATGGTTTCTGAATCTAATTAGGCTAATTTTGATATTAAGGCGTGGGATGTACTTATGTAAATGTTACTTAACGTTTCTGAGGTTTAAAAATACGGTCTGATTAAAAGAGCATAACGCCATTCCGGTTCCTCTAATCATGGGAATCGAGGAAGGAATATTCGAATGCTAACATAGCCATACCCAGCTTTCTAGAATTTGATTTCTTTATTAACGCTAACCACTTCGGTTAACTGTGTTATAAGATTATCTTCCTTTCCTTGCAATAAATTCATGTCGTTAATCTGCAAGAAAATACGCCATCTTAACTAGCTTCAAAATTAAATTATCAGTAAACTTCTCCGTAAGCTTTGATTCCTATATAAAAACAAGAATATTTCTCATAGAATGGACACTATTGAGAATTCTTGTCTTAATAACTGCACTTCTATGTCCAGTACACTGAATTAGGTTCCAAATTCTTTACAAAGCTCGTTGAAAATTTTGCTATTTGTCGGAATCTTTTCTGAAGTTAATAATTTGGACAACGTTCTTAAAACATGCAGAAGTTATTGCCACGTTGTCTTCTTGTCAGACACAGCCATCAATTATCCAAAAAAATAAAAATAAAAAAATAATTGACCTGTCGGGCTCTTGCTTGCAATTCAGAATTAATTACCAACATTGCTAGTGAACCATCAGACAACCACAAATAATATAATGACACATCAGATCATGATTACGTCACCAAGAATTCATCAAATTAAAGACATCTTCACCATATGTCCTATTCTCCAGTGGTCCACAGAATAGGAGCTCTTTCATAACACATACTCCTGTGTACATATAATCCATGGACACAAGTGAGCGCCGTTATTGCCATCAATTGACTCGTCAACTTGTGTCGCTTTGAACTTATTTTTCTTTGTAGTTGGTCGTGTTTTGGGATCATCCCACCAATCCCGCTTTTTATCCTGGTATAAAATAAGGAAATTTTGTAGTTTTAACGCCTGGTAACTGGAGGAGTGGCGCGCCTTCCAGCCCCTCCCCCCCGGCAGGCTCTCACTAAATTGAGACTACCTGAGCTTTATTCATTCTAGACCCCGTAAGAGGCGCGGCGATTTGCCATCCTGGCCGCCGTGCTGACGGGATCCAGCGCTCCGTCCGGCCCCAGCTTAGCCTCTCTTCCTTCCTTCAGATAGCCCGATTTCTCCCCTACCTCGTCGCTTTTCATACAACCTCTCCCACAACTTTCTCTGGTCAGCCTCTAATTTCACAGGGTAGATGCTGACCTTCTTCTCAAGCCAACCACCCCGGATCGGGGCTGAGGGGGGAGGGGACATTGTTCCCTAACCCTTGAGCTCCGGTTCGGGATGAGGTTTTTTTAACAACCTGCTTCATCCCCACCCATACCTTCCTCACATCCCTTTCCCTCTCCTCTTCACATTCTATCAATTTTACGCCGTGTCCAAGGTGGAGCCGCCATGCAGATGGACTGCCAGGCCACCAGGCGGGAGGGGGTGGTCCCGAATGGCGAAGCCTGGCTCTGCCGGGCTTGTAAGCACCTCTCGCAGTGTGGGCAACTGCGAGAGGTGATGAGCTATTGCGTCCCGTAGCACAAATAGGGTCACCATGCCCATGGATGAATCTTTGAAAAACCAAACCCATTATACTCCCCCTGAAACAACGACGGAGCCGCCCTCGGGCAGCTCCACCGAAAAAATGGAGGTCCTCCCCCCCTGTGCTTGCGCAGGGGACCCTCCATATTTCTCTAACCGGAGAGGAGGCTTACTCCTCTCCTTCGACTACGGGTGCAGGGGACTCCCCCTCACCCGCTTCTCTGGAAGTGCTTTCGGGCACCTCCCTTTTTCCAGCGGCAGTCCCCTCTTTTCTTTCCAAGGGGACTACCAAGAAAGCCAGCCACTCCACATCGAAGCGGCTCGGTAGGGAAAACCCCTTTAGGGAGGAGAGGGAAGCCAGGCCCCTTCGGTCGCTTCCCTCAAAAGACCTGCTGGCAAGAATCTTAAACCTTGCAGGGGTCAAGGCCTGTGCCTCCCCACAAAAGACTGGTGAAGCTGCCAAGGGGACCTGCGATGTCCTGGGAGAGGATGGCCAACTGGAGGCCCCTCCTGTGATAGACATGGTCCTTGAGGAAACCCAGCCTCAGAGGGTTTGGCGTTCCATGGGGGAGAATCCGGGCTCCGCGCCAAGCACCGAACCTGAATCCGCCCCTATGCAAGGTCCTCCTCAAACGGCTGGGGCCTCCGAGGCAGCACAAGGAGGGGAGGGATCTCCTCCGACCGGTGCTTCTGCGACCACCAGGACCTTTTCCATTTCGGAGAAGGACCTGGCTGAGGCTGGTCCATCTGGCCTAGGGGCTTTTGTCGGCGGAGGAGAGAAGCGGATTCATTCCCCGCCCTCCTCTCCTAAAAAGAAGAAAAAGACAAGAAAGACTAAGAAGACTCGGGGCTCCTCTCCATCCGCGGAGGCTGTGGGTACGGATGGGTCTGCTGCCACTTTGGCAAGCGACCAAGCCAAGACCGGCACATCCGGCCCCTCTGCTCCCCCCCCCGGGTACGGAGCTCCTGACTATGACAAAGACGAAAACTGCACAGGGCGGAGCCTCGATGACATCAGGGCCCCTTATTCAGAGGTTACCTGGCGTTTTCGAGCCCGCTGGCTTCAAGTGCTTCCTTGTTATTCGCTCCACTGATGGTACCATGTTGTCCAAGGGCAACATGATCCATCAAAGGAGAGGATTAGCTAGTGCAATTGGTAGAGAGCCGAATGTGACCCGTTTCTCGGACGGGAGCCTTCTGGCGAATGCAGCGAATCCCGCCGAGGCGGCCAAGATAAGTGCTCTTCGGACACTTAATGGCAGCCCGGTGAGTTTGACGCTGCACTCTACCATGAACTTTGTGAAAGGAGTAGTTTATGCGAGGGAACTCGTTGACTACTCCATTGAGGACATCACCCTAGAGCTGGCCGACCATGGAGCGGTCAAGTCCGAACGTGTGATGAGAAAACAGGGAGGGGCCTTGAGACCCACCCCTACACTGTTCGTCACGTTCGACTGTGACAAGCTCCCTGAGTTGGTGCGTGCCGGTTGGTACCGCTACCGCGTGAAGGCATTTGTGCCACTTCCGCGGCGGTGCTATTACTGTCACCGCTTCGGCCATACGAATCGCTCATGTAGACGTGCAAAGTCGGGGTCACCCGAAGTCTGTGTAAATTGCTCCAAGGTCGCACACGATAAGTCCAAATCGTGTGTGGCCAAGTGTGTCGATTGCGGAGAGCCGCACCCTGCTTCTTCGAAGCAATGTGGTGCATATCTCCTTGAGAAAGAAATCCTGGCCGTTCAGGCCCAGGATCGACTCTCATTCCGCGAGGCAAAGGAGGTGGTCCTGGCGCGCCCGGCTCTGCCTGGGACGTCATATGCCTCAATAGTTAGAAAGGCACCCTCTGCTCCTGGCCCACCCAGGCCAACGAGCATGGTTGTTTCCGCGCCCATTCGGAGCCCTTCTGCGGGCTTTACCAAACCCGGGCGCTTCCCTGGTAAAGCTGGCGGCAAAAAGGGTTCATACCCTGCCCTAGCTAAAACCAGGGCTCCCCCCTCTTCCCCCAGCGTGACCGTTTCCCGTAAGGCGAAACGGCCACGCGCCTCCACCGAGTCGTTAGACTCACAGGAGGCAACACCCCTGAAGATGGTCGCTAGGCCATCTTCCGGGGTTCCTAAAGCTGTTCCCCGAAAGGAGGACAGCAACAAAGGAGCTTCGGCCCCTTCGCCCATGCCCCGAGGTGAAGCGAGTGGCTCGGAGACGGTGGTTCCTCGAAAAGAGGGTCCCCCGCCTACCAAGCCGCAGCGCCCGCCTAAGGTTTCGAGGCGGAGGGAGGAAAAGACTCGCATGGCGATCCCAACCTCCCCCAATAAGTCCTCGAAGGCGACAGCGCCTTCAGCGCTTTGTCCGGCCAACAGCTCTCGGGGTTCTGCCCCCCGTAAGGGGCGCGGCGATTTGGCATCCTGGCCGCCGTGCTGATGGGATCCAGCGCTCCGTCCGGCCCCAGCTTAGCCTCTCTTCCTTCCTTCAAAACACTTGTTTCCTCTCTTTTCACACAACCTCTCCCACAACTTTCTCTGGTCAGCCTCTAATTTCACAGGGTAGATGTTGACCTTCCTTTCAGCCAACCGTCCTGCTGCGGGGGTGGGGGACAATGTTCCCTAACCCCTGAGCTCCGGTCTGGGGTGGCTGGTTTTTAACAACCTGCTTCATCCCCACCCATACCTTCCTCACATCCCTTTTCCTCTCCTCTTCACAATCTATATATTTTACGCCGTGTTCAAGGTGGAGCCGCCATGCCGATGGACTGCCAGGCCACCAGGCGGGAGGGGTGGTCCCAAATGGCGGCGCCTGGCTCTGCCGGGCTTGTAAGCACCTCTCGCAGTGCGGGCTACTGCAAGAGGTGTGCGCTATTGCATCCCGTGTTTAAAAAAGGGTCACCATGCCCAATGATGAAGATCAAACAAAAAAAACCCAACCCCCAACTTCCCCAAGAACAACGGAACGCCCTCGGGCAGCTCCAGCAAAAAAAAAATGGAGGTCCCCCCTCCTGTGCTTGCACAGGGGACCCTCCATATTTCTCTAACCGGAGAGGAGGCTTACTCCTCTCCTTCGCCTACGGGTGCAAGGGACTCCCCCTCCCCCCCTTTTCTGGAGGTGCTTTCGGGCACCTCCCTTTTCCCAGCGGTAGTCCCCTCTTTTCTGTCAAGGGGACTGCCAAGAAAGCCAGCAGGCAGCCCTTAGCCAGCCGCTCCCCGTCGAAGCGGCTCGGTAGGGCAAAACCCCTTAGGGGGCAGAGGGAAGCCGGTCCCCTTCGGTCGCTTCCCTCAAAAGACCTGCTGGCAAGAATTTTAAACTTTGCCGGGGTCAAGGCCTGTGCCTCCCCACACAAGACTGGCGACACTGCCAAGGGGACCTGCGACGTCCTGGGAGGGGATGGCCAACTGGAGGCCCCTCCTGTGATAGACATGGTCCTTGAGGAGACCCAGCCTCAGACGGTAGGGCCTTCCATGGGGGGGGAATTCGGGCTCGGCGCCAAGCACCGAACCTGAATCCGCCCCTATGCAAGGTCCTCCTCAAATGGCTGAGGGCTCCCAGGCAGTAAAAGGAGGGAAGGGATCTCCTCCGACAGGTGCCCCTACGACAACCAGGACCTTCTCCATTTTCGAGAGGGACCTGGCTGAGGCCGGTCGATCTGGCCTGGGGGCTTCTGCCGGCGGGGGTGAGAAGCGGGTTCATTCCCCGCCCTCCTCTCCAAAAAAGAAAAAGACTAAAAGGACTAAAAAGACGAAAAAGACTCGGGGCTCCTCTCCATCCGCGGGGGCTGCGGGGACGGATGGGTCTGCTGCCACTTTGGTAGGCGACCAAGCCAAGATCAGCACATCCGGCCCCTCTACCCCCTCGTGTGCGGAGCCCCTGACCAAGACTAACACCAAGAGTGCACAGGGCGGAGCCTCGATGACATCAGGGCCCCTCATTCAGAGGTTACCTGGCGTTTTCGAGCCCGCTGGCTTCAAACGCTTCCTCGTTATTTGCTCCACTGATGGCACCATGTTGTCCAAGGGCAACATGATCCATCAGAGGAGAGGATTAGCTAGCGCAATTGGTAGAGAGCCGAAGGTGACCCGTTTCTCGGACGGGAGCCTTCTGGCGAATCCCGCCGAGGCGGCCAAGATAAGTGCTCTTCGGACACTTCATGGCACCCCGGTGAGTGTGACGCCGCACTCTACCATGAACTTTGTGAAAGGAGTAGTTTATGCGAGGGAACTCGTTGACTACTCCATTGAGGACATCACCCTAGAGCTGGCCGACCATGGGGCGGTCAAGGTCGAACGTGTGATGAGAAAACAGGGAGGGGCTTCGAGACCCACCCCTACACTCTTCGTCACGTTCGACTGTGACAAGCTCCCTGAGTCGGTGCGTGCTGGTTGGTACCGCTACCGCGTGAAGGCATTCGTGCCACTTCCGCGGCGGTGGTTGCGTGCCATTGCGCCGCGACTGTTCCCATGGACCTATCCCCCAATGCCCCGGCGGCTTCAGGTTGCTTTCTGTCGTCTCCGAATCGGACACACTCGTGTGACGCATCGCTATCTGATGGAGCGCTCGCCTGCGCCCTATTGCAACGACTGCGTCGTCCCCCAAACTGTTCGGCACATTCTTGTCGAATGTCCCAGTCTGGGTGATCTTCGCGCACGATACCTGTCCCAGTACCGGGATGGGCGGGGTCGCTACCGCCTGTCCCTTGTGCTTGGGACAGATTCGTGCACACTGACTTGTGGACTTGTTGACTTCTTGGGGGAGGCCGGCCTTCTCCCTATTATTTAAGCAAGGTTTGTTTGTTTTTTTTAGTTGTTTTTTTGCATTTGTTTTGTTTTTTGTTTGTTTTTTTTTTCTCTAGTTGCACGCTCCTGCGCCGTGGGGACCTCTCCCCGACGCACCAGCTTGCTTCCTTTCCCCCTTTTGGGGTGTTGTTTTTTTTTCTCTCTTTAATTTCATTTTAAAGTAGCCTAGAACTAGGCCAGTTTTAATACGGCGACTAATGCCCAAGTAGGCAGTCGCCAGATGAGCTCTTGAAAAAAAAAAAAAAAAAAAATTCCGTGGCGGTGCTATTACTATCACCGCTTCGGCCATACGAATCGCTCATGTAGACGTGCAAAGTCGGGGTCACCCGAAGTCTGTGTAAATTGCTCCAAGGTCGCACACGATAAGTCCAAATCGTGTGTGGCCAAGTGCGTCAATTGCGGAGAGCCGCACCCTGCTTCTTCGAAGCAATGTGGTGCATATCTCCTGGAGAAAGAAATCCTGGCCGTTCAGGCCCAGGATAGACTCTCATTCTGCGAGGCTAAGGACTTGGTCCTGGCGCGCCCAGCTCTGCATGGGACGTCATATGCCTCAGTAATTAGAAAGGCACCCTCTGCTCCTGGCCCATCCAGGCCAACGAGCACGGTTGTTTCCGCGCCCATTCGGAGCCCTTCTGCGGGCTCTACCCAACCCGGGCGCTCCCCTGGTAAAGCTGGCGGCAAAAAGGGTTCATTCCCAGCCCCGGCTAAAACCAGGGCTCCCCCTTCTTCCCACAGTGTGACCATTTCCCGCAAGGCGAAACGGCCACGCGCCTCCACCGACTCGTTAGACTCACAGGAGGCAACACCCCTGAAGATAGTCGCTAGGCCATCTTCGGGGGTTCCTAAAGTTGTCCCCCTAAAGGAGGACAGCAACAAAGGATCTTCGGCTCCTTCGCCCACGCCTCGAGGTGGAGCGAGTGGCTCAGAGACGGTGGTTCCTCGAAACGAGGGCCCCCCGCCTTCAAAGCCGCAGCGCCCGCCTAAGGTTTCGAGGCGGAGGGAGGAAAAGACTCGCATGGTGAGCCCAACGTCCCCCAATAAGTCCTCGAAGGCGACAGCGCCTCCAGCGCTTTGTCCGGCCAACAGCGCCCGGGGTTCTGCCCCCGGGAAGCGTACGGCCATTCCCGTGAGGGTCTTCAGTTCGAGGAGGGCCCCTGCGTCTCCGAGCTAGGCCTGGAGGGCATATTCCTTCAATGGAATTGCCGTGGACTCCGGGCCAACTGGGAGGAGCTGCGGAGGCTCGTCTCGTCCCGTTCCCCGTTAGCTATCTTTTTGCAGGAGACCATGCTAGGCGCGTGCCCCCTGCCCGCCTTCCCGGGGTACAAGGGTCTTGCGACCCCACCACCGCGGGATGGCCGAGCTGGGGGATGCGCGGTTTACACCCGGCATGATGTCTCCGTTCTTCCTTTCTCTTTAGATACCTCCTTTCAGGCAGTGGCTGTGCAGCTGCACCTGGATAGGAGGTATACTATCATTTCTGCGTACATTCCACCGTCAGCTGACTTGGGGGGTGGTCGATGACCTCCATGGTAGTGATCACTTTCCCATTTAAATATCATTTTCAGGGCAACTGCCGCCTTATAGACCACCTCGTTGGTTCTTGGCGCAGGCGCGGTGGCCTGCATTTCAGGAAATGACTGAATTCTCTATCTCAGTCGAGGAGTTTAGGTCGGTAGATGAGGCCGTTGAGTTCTTCTTCGGCAACCTCATCGCCGTGGGCCTGACTACTATTCCTAGGACGTCTGGCCGTTTTGCACGCTGACCACTCCCATGGTGGTCGGCCGAGTGTGTGACGGCCCTCAAACAGAAGCGTTATGCCTACATGCGCTATAAGTGCCGCCCGAACGATTTCACTGTCGCTGAATTTCGTCGGGCTAGGGCTAGGTTCCGGTATATTTCGAAGCACGCCCGCCGCTCTTCTTGGCGGGCATACGTGTCTTCACTTAACGGGAAGACCCCTTTAGCTGAGGTGTGGAAGCGAGTGAAAAGGATTCGGGGCAAGTTCTCGCAGGACCCCCCTCCCGTTCTCCAGGAGAATGGGACCGCAATCTCGGACCCCGCGTCCGTAGCGGAATCCTTAGCGACCGCTTTTTCCGCATTCTCTAGCCGTGATGCTGCTCCGCCAGCATTCAATGCACGTGGTGATGTCGTGGAAGGCCGCCGGCTGGACTTTACCTCCAGAGGCGGAGAACCCTTCAACGACAAGTTTACTGTGACTGAGTTGCGTTCCGCTCTCGCTTCGTGCGCGGACACCGCCCATGGTCCGGACGATGTCCCTTACGCCATGCTTCGACACCTGAGTGAGCGAGGCATGGCCTTTCTGTTAGATTTGTTCAACACGATCTGGGTGGAAGGTCTTCTCCCAGACTCCTGGCGAATCGCTACTGTGCTCGCCTTTCGCAAGCCGGGAAGAGATCACTTTTCTCCGACCGGTTTCCGCCAAATCTCTCTAACCTCTTGCGTGTGCAAGTTGATGGAGAAATTGGTAAATGTTAGATTAGCCTATTTCCTGGACGGCGGAGGCCATCTGTTTCTGCACAGTGCGGATTCCGTAAGTTCCACTCCACGTCGGATGCTCTGCTCCGACTGGAAAAGGCCGTCTGCGAGGCTTTCCTTCGTAGACAGCACTACGCCACGGTGTTTTTTGATCTGGAGAAGGCCTATGATACCGCATGGCGATACGGTATCATGGAGACTCTCCACACGATGGGGGCGAGGGGACGCCTCCCAATGTTTATATCTGAATTTTGGCGAGATCGTCGATTCCGCGTACTGGTGGGGGAAGCCCTTTCCGGCCCAAAGGAGCAGGAAGAGGGTGTCCCGCAGGAAAGTGTCCTCAGTGTCACACTCTTTGCCCTTAGCATCAACGGCTTCACCTCGGTGCTGCTGGAAGATGTTCTCGTTACGCTCTACGTGGACGACCTTTCGATCTCTTTTGGTGCGGCCCAGATGCCAACTCTGGAATGTTGACTCCAACAAGCATTGAACCGCTTCTCGCAATGCCGAAGCGCACAGGTTTCGGTTTTCTTTGGCCAAGACTAAGGTGTTGCACTTCTGCGGCCATCCGCGGCTTCACCCCGACCCAGATTTGTTTCTTAATGGGGTGCGCCTGGATGTGGTTGAGTCGCACCGTTTCCTTGGTCTTGTATTCGACCGAAGCCTCACCTGGGAGGCTCATATTCGAGGCCTTAGGGTCTCTTGTACCCGCGCCATGGACATTCTCCGTTCCGTGACGTTCAGCGCTTGGGGCGCTGATAGGGCTACTGCCTTACTTTTTTATCGATCCTTTGTTCGTTCGAAGCTCGACTACTGATGCGAGTTTTATGCATCCGCAGCCGAGCGTTTATTGCGGAAGGTGGATTCGATCCACCACACTGGCCTTCGCCTTGCGACCGGTGCCTTCCGCACTTCCCCCATTGAGAGCCTGTTGGTCGATGCTGGGGAGATGCTACTCGCTCTCCGCCGCGTGCAGTGCATCACTCGCCTGTACGCGTGAGCCCGGCGCCTCCCTCAGTCGCCAACAGCTCTCACTACATCCGCAGCTGATCTCGATGGTGCCTATGCCGCTGAGAGACGCCAGTCATACCCTAAGCCCTTTGGGTTTAGGGCCAGGAAACTTCTTCGAGATGTAGATATAGCTCTCGGGCCGTTGGCGCCCCTGTTTCTGCCCAGGACGCCACCCTGGAGGGTACCACATTTGGCTATTTGTCGCCACGCCTCTGCTCCCAAAGCTTGTACGGCGCCGGGAGTATTGTGATTGACCTTTTTGGAGCACACATCGTGTCATGCTGGTACCGTGCTAGTGTATACGGATGGCTCCAAGTCCCAAGAGGGGGTCGGCTTCCACGCCGTATCCCCTCTGTTTGAAGTCAGCGGGGCTCTACCAGGCGCTGCGTCTGTCTTCACGGCCGAGCTGGTGGCAATACACCACTCGCTACGGCAGATTACGCGACGTGCCCGGTTCGGAGACCGGATTGTGATCTATAGCGACTCACAAAGCGCCCTGAGTGCTCTCGGGGCATTGGAATCTCCGCATCCCCTGGTTCGCGAAATCCGTGACGCCCTGGTTTTGACGAGCCGGGCAGATGTCGAGATTATCTTCTGCTGGGTTCCTGGACATGTAGGAATTGCGGGGAATGAGGGCGCCAAAGAGTCCGCGAGGACTCTGCGACCGGACCAGCGTTTCGCTCTTCCTCACACTGACTACATGGCAGGAATACGGGCAGCTCTTCGGACTGCTTGGCAAAGAAGATGGGAGACGGTCGAAGGGAATTTAAATTTGCGTGCCATTGCGCCGCGACTGTTCTCATGGACCTATCCCCCAATGCCGCGGCGGCTTCAGGTTGCTTTCTGTCGTCTCTGAATCGGGCACACTCGTGTGACACATCGCTATTTGATGGAGCGCTCGCCTGCGCCCTATTGCAATGACTGCGTCGTTCCCCAGACTGTTCGGCACATTCCTGTCGAATTTTCCAGTCTGGGTGATCTTCGCGCATGACACCTGTCCCGGTACCGGAATGGGCGGGGTTGCTACCGCCTGTCCCTTGTACTCGGGACGAGTGCGTGCACTTTGACTGGTCGACTTATTGACTTTTGGGGGGAGGCCGGCCTTCTCTCTTTCATTTAACCCGGTTTAATTGTTGTTGTTTTTTGTTATTGTTTTTGTTATTGCTCTGTTATTGTTGTTTCCTGTTCAATTTTTTAAAGTAGCCTAGAACTAGGTTTTTTGTTTACGGCAACTTATGCCTAAGTCGGCAGTCGCCAGATTACCCCTTAAATAAAAAAATAAAAAATATATTCATTTAAGACATATTTGACCCCTTTTTTCGCCATTTTCTTCACAAGCCTCTTCTCACCTATTTTCTTAGTCAGCGGCTAATTTCGCATTCTAGTTTTCGACCAGCTTTCGTCCATTCATTATTGGTCATGGCCGGGAAGGGGGGGGGATTAACATGTCTGCCTTATCATCTATCCGTATACGTACTCCCAAGTGTATGTCAGGTGTCGCACGGATAACCTTGCTGCGGCTGACATCTAGACGATTGTGTACTCTCAAGGCTCCAGATTTCTCAGTTTCCACCCCCTCGTCTTCACTGCTTGCAGGAGGATTTACGACTATCTTTCACACATTGTAACTTTCTCTAGCTTCACTTTACAGCAGATCTCTCTTTACAAACTTTCGGCGGGAATAAACCATCGTTGATATTTCGATTTAGATTCGGAGAAAAAAAGATAGCCATTAGTTTTTTAACCATTTCCGTACGTTGAATCCGAAAATTCTATTGGATTTGTGTCATCACGTCAGGTTTCTGCTCTAAAACCTACTTCACATTTTTTGACATCACTCAAAAGATGGTGTAAGTAACAAATGATACACGAGGCAAACAAATCTTCTGATTATATAAATGGCATTAGTGTATTTCAAAATGTATCGAGAGTATAGCGTGCCGAGAAGTGAAATCAAGCGGTTTAAAAGTTTCGCTTGAATTGAGTTTTTTGAGACTCAGGATGGCGCTCTGGATTCGCAGCTCGCTTACAATGGCGACGCAGGAAACTATTCGCAACCCCCTTACGCTACTTTCGTTCTTTATTCTTTCTTCGACCCTTTTCCTACATCCATCTATCTTCAGGGGTTATCAGACAAATATAATAAACAACTGAAATTAGTATCACACTAATTTTTCAAGCAAGAAATTTTCACTTGTAAGACTTTCTACAGTGATCAACATATACTGTATTTTGGCATTCCTTTTAATGGTCTAACAGTAGTCGTCCCTCATGAGTGTCCCCACTTCCTTGGCATAACCCTTCCATTTTTTATATATCTTGATGAATCCTTTCACCTTGTTCATCACTTACGTCAACTAATTTTTTAGGGAATAAATCAAGATGACTGTTGAAAAAGTGAAGTTGTATGCCCAGGGGCTGAAAATCTGTAACCATCGTTTTCAAGATCTTTGTAATTTATTTTAAGGGGGAAGGAGGTGTTCACCAGGTGCTATTTAACTGTCACAAAAGAATTCCATGATTTTTCTCAATGTCATTGATAGATGTAGTAAAATGTGGATCTTCCATCAGAATTCTAATTTTGCAGCCCCCAAACTTGTGTTGATCATCCAACTAAGCTAAGTAAACTTCGTTCACAAAATCACTAATAGTTGTTCTTTGACTGGGTACAGTGAAATTTCCACATAACAGAAAGAATCTGATCTGTTTAAACACTTCCGTCTACCAGACACGATAGCAACTTCAATCTCTGAAAAACAACAACAACAGATTAAAATCCGCTGTCAATAAATACATCAATGATTCTCGCCAATATTTTCTATAGCAAATCCTAATGTAATATAAGCCAATATCATACTCAACGATAATAATTACCCTTCACATATTACGCAGGTTAATAGTAAATTGACATGAACTGACGTCTTCAAATATGTGAGGCATGATAGTCAATAGGACATAACCCAGATTGTTACAGAAAAAAAATACGTAAAAAAGTGTGATGTTTGAAATCGGCAGTTCAATGAATATTTCGATGATTGTATTGATTTCGTCTTGCAAGAAACAAGGATCACAAATGGGATAAAAGGTCTGTAGTTTCTTCCATGTTCCTGAGAGCATATCGCATTTGTGATCCTTGTTTCTTGCAAGACGAAATTAATACAATTATCCAAACATTCATTGAACTGCAATGTCCCCTTTGGTTTATAGAAAAGTGTCACTATAAAGCCAGAACCATCCATTACTCCCCAGCTAATTATAAGGAAAACAGATGTGACAAATATTATGTTACCTTCCCATACTCCCCCCAGTTAATCAATTTCAAAAAGTTGGCACGGACCAACAACATCAATGTTGCCTTTCAGTACGAGAATACGATCAGAAATAGCCTATCCAAAAATAGATCGATCGATAAAGAACAGGGAGTTTATTTTATTCCCTGAAAATCATATAATTATATATCGGTGAAAGCAGCAGACTTTCCAAGAGAATGAATGAACATAAATGCGATATGCGACGTGGTGCCCTCTCCTCGAGTTTATTTTTACATATGTCCAATGAAAATCATCAAATTGATATTGATAATGCTAAAATAGTTTATAAGTCTCATAATTATATACATCGACGCTTTATTGAATCCGCACTTATAAAAGAAATTCCAAACTTTAATACTTCCGACGGCCAATTCAATACTAATACCTTAATAAGCAAGAAATTCATACTTGCGTTTCTCAAAAATGCCGCTACATTCTCTCATAATCCACCTTAGCGCCACTGATTTGTGTGTTTGCACGTTAAGCAACTTCTGTATCTCACTTGTTCACTAGCGATTGACAATGACGGAGTTCTCTGTCGAAACCTGGTTTTGCATATAAAATTAGTATATTACTATGGTTTTGGATATATATATATATATATATATATATATATATATATATATATATATATATATATATATATATATATATATATATATATATATAATAATAATAAATAACACCCACAAGGAAAATGAAAAAACGACCTCTTCATGGAAGAGGTATTTTAGAATAAAGACGAAAGCGCTCGGAATCGTTTTTCCATTATCCTTGTGGGTGTTATTTATTATAATTTTGACTCACGTGCAATTTGTTAGTTTATTTGCATATATATATATATATATATATATATATATATATATATATATATATATAATATGACCGGCAATCAGCATATCCGGGTTTGAGTGCCGGCCAGGATTATTCAAACTTTTTTCCCTGGCGTTATTTCGGCCTTCTCAGTATGGATTCCCTTCGTTGTGCCGTCCTTTGTTCTCTTTGATCCTTGTGTTCTGCCAATATCCCTTTCTCTTGCCTTTAAAAAACTCGTTTCTTGTCTCATTGCTCATTCACGTCAAATTCCTTTTCAATACCCCTCGTTCACTTATGAATTTTTACAACTTCTCTTTTTACCCTGAAAAAAATTTAGTTTGCAAAAATATTTTTTATAAAAGTAATTTTTTTATGTCTCTTATGAATAAATCATTTGTATCATCATAGACCATATAAAAGTTACAAAATTTAATAAACATTAAAAAGGTAGACGGTTAAAGTCAATTTGTAGTGCCCTGTGAACAAGTACAACCTAATTGGTATAATAACATTTTTCGAAGGATGGTTTATTAATGGCGAAAATGTGTAAATGCGGTTGAGCTACTGTTCTTCAGCTAACAACCAATAGAGCGTTAGGCAGGCTAATTAAAATGCATTTCATACAGTCTTAGGCAGCTTTTAAATAACACTTTATTCAATATATGAATTTGGAAAAAGTGAATCGCTTTTTGCTGTCATAACGTTTGATGGATCTGTAAACCCATTTAGTTTCATATTATTGGAACCTGCAAAGAGGTTATTGACAAATCCGCGCTTTTTCAGGTGACCTACGAACAAAAATATTCCGATTCAGGATATCACTGGAAATTAATATAAATAAAGGTTTTTCCACCATCGATGTTTTTAGTTTTCTAGCTCAAGTTATTTAATCCTTGCATTTGTGAGAACGCTATAAAGACAGTGGAAAGAAATAAGTATTCGAACACCTTAAAAATTCAATTTCAATAGACCTCCAACCCATCAAATTTCATGAAATTTAGACAATAGATGTCTATGAATGTAAAGTTACAAGTTCTGTGCACAAAAAGGCATGAAACAGAATTGATATTCGGTAAACCTGAAATTATTGAAAACAGGGATGAAAAAGGTACTCGTACAAATCGACATTTGGTGATTAATACTTAGTTGCGTAACCTCTGTTGGCTTTCACCGCCATCAATGATTTCCTGTAGTTCTTCACTAGTGCGCTGCAACGTTGTTTTGGTATTTCGGTTCATTCTTCTTTTTTAATTCCCTACAATTCCTTTATGTTCTTGGGACCCCTCAAATGAATATTGCTCTTCAATGTTAGCCACAAGTTCTCTATTGGGTTCAATAAATCTGGTGACTGACTAGGCCACTCTAGGACGTTTACATCGTTTTGACGGAACCATTCGCGAGTAGCTTTCGCAGTATGCTTCGGATCATTATCTTACTGAAAGATCCCAGCTTATCCTCTCTTCCTTCCTTCTGAAAGCCTGTTTTCTTACACAACATCCTCACTTTCCACACAATCTCTTCCACATTTTTTTCTGATTGGCCTCTAATTTCACAGGATGGATGCAGACCAGCTTCCTCAGTCACTATTCCGGATCGGGGCTGAGAGGGGGGAGGACAACGCCCTCTCACCCCTGAGCTCCGGTTTGAGGTGGTTGGTTTTTAAAAACCTGCTTCTTCCCCACCCTCATCCTCTTCACACCCCTTTTCTTTATCTCAACGAACTATCAATTTTACGCCGAGCCCAAGGTGGAGCCGCCATGCTGATGGGCTGCCTGGCCACTGGGCGGGAGGTGTGGCCCCGAATGGTGGCTGTCGGCTTTGCCAGCCCCGTATTCACCCCTCGCAGCGCGGGCTACTGCGTGGGATGATTAGCGTTTGCATCCCGCAATAAAAACAGGGTCCCCATGCCCAATGATGGAAATTAAAAAAAAAAAACTCCCGATCACCCGACCCCTGCTCCTCCACCGGATATGCTCATGGACCATTCTTCGGACCAGGCGAGTTCGAGGCCTACGCGACAGCCTCTATTTCGCCCTCAAACGGAAAGCGTTGCAGCAACCACTTCGAGGTCGCCCCCTCGCAATATTACTCAACCTTCTCGTTGCCAACAGCACCCTAACCTCCGCCGAAAACCGACGACAAACCTACATAGCATCCTAGCTCCCTCTGATTGGTCTCGCTATATATCATTACGTGTTCCAGAAGGACAAAAGGTCTGTGGTCTACACACGTACCACGCATTGAAAGAAATTTTCCCTAAGGCCACCCCTGACTTTTCAATCGTTGACTCACGCCTGCTCAGCCTACAATCTCTCGGCTCTCTAAAAATCTCCGCCAGTGACAAAAAGGAATTTAATATCAGGAATTGCACAGTCCTGGTAGATAACTTCTTCCCAGGACCTGATGCTACAGATGAATTCATCTCTTCCGTCATTAAATAAGTTTTCACAAACCAACACCATAATGTTGAGTCGATTAGTATTTTCAAAAAAACATCTTCTCACTCCTCCACCCCATTTAGGGTTGCTAAGATAACCCTAAAACGGCAAACGATACCACCGTTTATAAAATTTGCAGGAACACGCATACGAGTCCAATAAGAACACCCTCCCCCACTCTAGTGCCGTAACTGCAACAGATTTGCCCACTCGGCAAAATATTGTAAGAGCACCGAGAACTCGTACTTCCGATGGGAAAAATTGGGACACAATGCCCCAGATTGCACAGAAGAGACGCAATGCCTCAACTGTGGCGGCCCACATCATGCCCGCCACAAGAAGTGCCCTCACTACCTCTACCATCAGGAGATCCGCGTTCGCTCCCTACGATCTGGCATATCTAGACGTCAAGCGAAAATAGACATGCGTGAAGAAGGCATCACGTTGTCAACACGCACCTTTTCCGCTGTGACGAGTGGTTCTCCTAGCATTCTCGTCGCTCAACCCAAAGCTAGTACATCGGCACTCCGTGCCAACCATCCGACTACCGCCTCTCTAGCTCCAACGGTTACCATTCCCTTGAAGCAGCACACGCATCAAGCTACACCTTCGCAGCAAGGCGAAGTAATGGAAGAGGCAATGTTGTCTCCCAGTCTTGATGGAGCACGGCCCACCTGTCCCCGTCTAAGGGTGCCACTGTCGAACGAAGTACATGTGGTACAACTATCTTCAAGATCCGAGTCACCTTCCAATCGCAAAAAGAGACATCGAAGCGGAAGACTCCGAACTCGATCACCTCACTCCCCTTTATATGCATCAAATAGCGAAATAGCCCTTGCGTCACCAGCAACTGAACCCTCAGCGGTACCAGTCGATGACGACCTTGGCGATCGCCCAACTACTCAGGCCCCTGTTTCTACTGAGGGCCCGATAAATCCGAAAACTGTCCTTACTCAGAGTAAGCCGCTGCCCCCCCCCCCCTTCACCGCAATTATCGCTGCCCTTATTGCGAATAGTCTCGGCTCAATCTCCCATGGACCCCTCCTCCCCGAATTCAATCGTCACAGAGCATTAATGGAATCGCAACCACTAATGTTCAAGACCTCTAGGAAACTGTGCTACAATGAACCCTTCTCGATGAAAGAACTCCAGGAGGCACTCTCATCGTGTAAGAACTCTACCCCTTCAGAAGATTTAATATCATACACCCTCATCCAACATGCCCATGTAAATGCCCTCCAGTGCCTCCTAACAATTTTTAATAATATTTTCTTCCCTGGAACTTTTCCCCAAGAATGGTGCCACAGCATCATCCTCCCTTTTCTCAAGCCAGGAAAAGACCCTTCCCACCCAACAAATTATCGGCCAATTGCCCTTACCTCATGCCTATGCAAGTTGCTCGAACGCATGGTGAACACCCGCCTGATGTGGTACCTTGAAGAACAGGAGCTTCTCTCTCCGTCTCAATTTGGGTTTCGCCCAAATCGTTCCACACTCGACCTCTTACCCTACTTGACCATGACATTGGCTTTGCTTTCTCTAGGAAAAAGTTTGTCACCGCAATCTTCTTCGATTTAGAAAAAGCACATGACACAGTCTGGCGGCGCTTGATTCTACAGCAGCTATACGACATGAAAGTTCGCGGACCCTTGGCTCTGTTTATACAAAACTTCTTAAAAGACCGCTCTTTTTGTGTCGATCTCAGAGGCGCTCGCTCTACAAAGCTTGTACAATATGAGGGAGTCCCCCAAGGAAACGTGCTTAGCACTTCTCTCTTTGTAATTGCGATCAATGCTTTCTCAAAATATATATTATCACCTTGTACACTGCTCACTTTATGTAGACGACATTGCCATCTAGGTGACGAGCTCGTCCGCGGCGATGGCTACCAACTTGCTCCAGCAAGCCGTGGATTCAATAACGGCTCATGCCTCATCGACCGGATTCACCATCTCCCACCCTAAAACAACGGCAGTTATATTTACCCGACGCATATCGATTCCTAGGATAAGCCTTAATATTTCTGGCTCGCCGATTTAATTCACCACCCATACTAAATTCCTAGGCCTTATATTCGACCAGCGTATGACATGGCGATATCATATTGAAGACCTCGTGAGAAGATGCGCTCCTGTACTTGCCCTTATGGCTTCTTTATCAAAACTACACTGGGGAGCTGACCGCCGCACCCTCCTCGAGATCCACAGGTTGCTTTTACTTTCAAAGCTCGACTACGGCTGCCACCTGTATGGCTCTGCTTCCAAAAGCATGCTAAATAAACTAAACCCGCTGCATCACAGAAGCCTGCGCCTTGCTACAGGGGGATTTAAGTCTTCCCATGTTCTATCTATCTATGCTGAAACAGGATTCCTCCCTCTTTCATCTCGCCGTAATGAATATTGCCTCCGATTCTACATCAGATCCCTCCGTATGCGATCTAAACTCGCTCGAATTCTCTGCTCCACATCCCCTCCACCAGAGACTCGCCCTCGTACCTTCTATTCATTGTCACAGCGTATAGCACAGCTTTTGGAAAAACTCGAGCTTAGACACCTCTCAGTTGCGGTGGAAAGACCACCAACGCTAGCCCCATGGCCCCACAGGAGTGCTAAGTTCTATGAACCTTTCTTGAGAGGCTCTAATGATCGAATACCAACTGCAGCTCATTGCGCCATGTTTCAAGAACATGCAGAAACTCACACCGGTGAAACTCCTATTTACAGCAACGGGTCGAAAACTGATACAGGGACTGGATGCGCTGCTGTCCTTCCTTCTCATACCTTACGCTCCACCCTACAGCCTGCAACACCTGTCTTCTCAGCAGAGCTCGTGGCCATAAAAAAATAGCCTTGCGTGCCCTCGGTCTCTATTCCCCAGGGTTATATACAATATTTTCGGATTATATGAGTGCGCTAACTTCCCTCCAGCGATTGTCCCCCCGACACCCTGTAGCCATAGAAATCTTAGAAACCCTACATCTTTTGATCGGACGCTCTTACTCCATATCATTCTGCTGGCTCCCCGGACACTCAAACATCCAGGGAAATGAAACGGCTGACCTAAAAGCAAAGGCCGCCCTCCATACTGCATCGTCCATACCTCAATCACCGATCTTTCACAGAGACTACATCCCTCTCATACGTAAATTGGTCAGAGAAGAATGGGAGCGATATTGGAACTTGTACGGTCATCCTCACCTACTCCAACTCAAGGAAAACGCTTCCCCGTGGCCATCATCATACTCTCCCACCAGATGGCATGAAGTTGTGCTGTGCCACCTGCGAATCGGTCACTGTCGCCTCACCCATGGCCATTTACTGGCTAACGAAGAACCACCGTCTTGCCAGACGTGTCACACTCGCATATCAGTGCAACATATTCTGCTCACCTGCCCGCGATACTCTACCAATCGAAAGGTATTTCGGTCTTCACCCCACTTTTGCTTCTATTCTCGGAGAGTCTCCCCATGTTGTGCCCAACTTATTGGGATTTCTGGAAGATGCCGACCTTTCTTCCAAAATTTAATACCTTCGTTGGTGCTAACCTATATTTTAATATTTTAGCCCCTTTTTTTTAATATTTGTCCACATATCCGATACTTTAGCAGTTTCTTTGCTGTTCTGTATTTTAACTATAGTAATTCTAGTATTGTCTTTCCATATTTTTATGGAAAAGCTACCAATCCCATGTTGTTGCTCTTTTTATTGTTTTTTTAAATTATATATATGTTTTTTAACTCATTTTTGTGTTTAGCTTTGGTTTTTATAACTTTTATGACCACTTAGGCCAGATGGGCCTAAATGGCAAAGCAGGCTATAAATCCTTAAAATTAAAAATTGTTGAAAGATCCATCCCTCTCCGAGTCCAAGCTTCTCAAGAGAAACGAACTGATGTTCTTCTAAAATGTCTCTGTAGATTACCGAATTCATGGTCCCATCTATGATGTGGATATTGCCAGTACCATTAGATGAGAAACAGCTACGCACCATACTTCACTGTAGGGATAGTGTTATTAAGGTCGTAGGCGCCGCAGTTTTTCCTCCAGAAAGGACGGCCATCGGTACGGCCAAACAATTCTATTTTTGTCTCGTCTGACCACAGGACATTATCCCAGAACTCAGCAGGTTTCTCCAAATGCTCACGTGCGAGCTTCAACCTTGCAGCTGTCTCTTCAGCAGCAGAGGCATCTTCATTGGCCTGTGAGACTTAAAATCATGCCGGTTCAATTCATTGCTGATGTTTTGCCAGGAGGTCATCTAACCTTCATGAGTATTACACGAGAAGCTTTGGGGGAAATCTTTCGAGGAGCACCTGAACTATGTAGGTTTTTGATGGTTCCCACCTTTTTCCACTTCAGAATGACAGAGCCAATGGTGCTGAAAAATATTTTCAGCTGCTCGGATATCTTCCAGTAGCTCAGGCCATCAGTATGGAGCTTCAGGATCGCTCTTTTCTGGTCATTGGAGAATTCTTTATTGTTCAACATGATAACATCTTAACTGCGAGAACGTCGGCTGCTGAATGGCATTCCAATCTTTCCTGAGTTCATGTTGACTTCTGTACATATCATTATTCGAACACTCTAGTCTAGAAGCTTCTCTGCACTGAATGTCTCTCAGGTGATTCTTACCCCTCTTTTCATTACTCTCAATTTTACTGAATATCAATTCTGTTTCGTGCCTTTTTGTGCACAGCGCTTTTAACTTTTCATTAATATACATCTATTGTGTAAATTTTATGAAGTTTGAGGTGTTGGAAGTCTATTAAAATTGAATTTTGAAGGTGTACGAATGCTGGTTTCTTCCCACTGTATATGGAGACTCGTTCATCTCAAGAATATATTGAACCTTTAGAAATTATTTACACCCATTTTTTTCAAGTTTATATTATCATATAAAAATATCAGACGATCTAAAGTTTTAAAACTACACAAGGATATTATGAATATCCGTATTATATACAAGAAAATTAGTAATGTTAATTTTCATGCGAAATTTGTCGGTAAAATATTTTTATTTGCATTTTTAATGTTTTTCTCTACATACAATGTATGCATGTATAGTATACATGAATAGTGTTCTTAGATTTACTTTCCTGCCATCTAACAGTATTATTATTTAGTAGCCATTGTTTCCTCTTCATCCAGGGAACAACTCGCTCTGGAACCCAAATCCAACATCACTAGTTCTGGAAATCAGCAGGACTGGAAAAATTCCCAACATGTTATTGACAAGTTGAGATCTCGTGTTCTGACTCTTCAGGAAGAGAAGGTCGCCTACAGAGCCAAGGTTCGTTTAATCATTTATTTGAGAATTGTCTTCTATATTTATTTACTTAAGTTGGTTCTTCAAGAAGTTTCGGCAAAGTGCGAAGTTTAATTCTAGTCCCAGCGATATTTTTCTACCACCTTTGTGATGTATATAAACAAGTGATTGAATAAATTACCATCCCCCCCCAACCCCCCAACAACATAATATTGCAACATGGATAATTAGGGTTTTATTTACCAAAAAGGGGGAGAACACAAATTCTCTGGAACGCTGTACATCAAGATGTCCCCACAAAGGGGTTCTGATTGGTACTTTAGGAGTGCTTTAACTTTTGTGTGAACAACCTTGGAATTGAATATTCCTCCTGTGGCCCCGAGGTTTATGGTTTTGGAATTCCTTTCTGTTTTTCCTTTGCCCGGGGACCCTTCTCACTCCTTCAGTACGTACCCACCCACATTATTTTCCCGATCAGTAAGCGTTTGCTCATTGGATTAGTTTCTTTTGATTCTTTCCACCTTTTTTTCTTCGTTCATCTTTCTTTGTATTTTAATTACTCTTTATTTTTTTCCTTATATCCTATCCTCTTGTTTGCACGCCTTCCTTTGTTGTTTTTCCTCCTTAATTTGTTTTCTCTTTTCCTTTCCCCCTTACCCTCCTTTCTCTTCCTCTTTGCATTATTATTTATTATTACGGTTATCCCCCTAACCTTTTCTACCTGTACTTTGTACCAGGAGGACTGTTCCCACCTGGGGAGAGTTCGGTCTGGTAGTCATGGTGCTTTAGTAGACTGCATGACATCCTGGGATCACCTAGCACCAGGGTATGATAATAATAATAGGTGATCACCCACCCTACTCTTTTATGGACCCGCCTATCTCTACTTCTCTTTATAAGATACTCACCTACCCCTTTCCACACTTGTTCTTCTATCCTAAGTGGCGTGATCTCTCATAGGGGGGAGGGGTATGGCCGCCACCTGGAGGGCCCCCTAAGATGGATATGGTCCCGGAGGCGACCCTCAGCATAGGGCAGGTTCTTCCATGGGGCAAATCTGGTCTCTGTGCCAAACACCCAACCTAGATCCACCCCTGTGCAAGCTTCTTTTCGCGTGGCTCTGTTCCCGAGGATTCACAAGGAGATGAGAGGGCGTCCCTTCCCGGCTGGTGCCCCGTTGATAACTAAGACCTTCACCATCTCGGAGAAGGATCTTGCTGAGGCCTGTCCATCCACCTTAGGGGCTCCTTCTGCCGGTGGAGAGAAGCGGGTTCATTCCCCACCCTCCTCTCCCCAAAGTAGAGAGGACAATAAAAAGACATAGATACTAAGGGTTACTCTCCCTCCGCCGGGGCCGCGGGGACGGACGGTACCTCTGCCGCTTCGGCAAGCGACCAGGCCAAGATCGGCACGTCCGGCCCCGAGGCGCCAGGGTTGGCAAGTCAGAATCTCGGCCCTAAAAAACCTGGGACCGGTTTTTATTGGGGGCTTTTTCAAGTAAAATTTGCCCCCTTCCCCTTTTTTTTCAAAATTACAGTTTTTTTCAATAAATGAATGTTACTTATCATTATTTTATTCAAAATTTATATTTATATTTATAATTTCAAAAAATATGTATCGAATTAAGGTTATTTCTCTGATACTGACTCAATTCATCTCTCCTTCTACAGGTTATGGCTATCATGGGTACCCACAATTCTCGATCAGTGATCTGTTCTTACTATAATATAATTATTAAAATAATTAATTATTATTATAAAAATATGAATAGTTTCTTTTTTCTATGCTATTCTAATGCTTGTAGCATTTGTTTTTTGAGAAAACCCGAGAGTTGAAAAAACCTAGAATAAAACCCAGGTTTTGGGGGCTGTTTCAAAATTTTTGGTTTTTTGCCAACCCTGCGAGGCGCACTGGATTGGGAGGTCCTAAGCCAAGACCAAAGTCTCAAGTGCGCTGAGCTTACCCTCGATTACTTTGGGGCCCTTCATTGAGACACTACCTGGCGTTTTTGCGCTGCAGGTTTCAAATGTTTTCTTCCTATTCGCTCCACTGATGTCAGCATGTTGTCTAAGGGCAACATGATCCATCAGAGGAGAGCATTAGCTATCTTGATTGGTAGAGAGCAGAAGGTTTACCGTTTCTCGGACGAGAGCCGTCTGATAAATGCTTTGGATCCCTCCGAGGAGGGCATGTTGATGGCAGACCGATGAGTGTGACGCCGCACTCTACCATAAACTTCGTGAAAGGAGTGGTTTACTCAAGGTAACTCGTAGACTACTCTTAGATGACATCACCTTAGAGCTGCCCGACCATGGAGCTGTCAAAGTTGAACGTGTGATGAGAAAACAGGGAGGGGGGCTTAAGATCCACTCCTTCACTCTTCGTGACGTTCGACAGTGACAGGCTCCCTGAGTCAGTGCATGACGGTTGGTATCGGTGCCACTGCCGCAGAGGTGCTACTACTGCCACCGTTTCGGCCATACGAATCTCTCGTGTAGACGCGCAAAGTCGGGCTTACCAGAAGTCTGTCTAACTTGGTCCAAGGCCATACACGATAAGTCCCTATCGTGTATGGGCAAGTGTGTCAATTGTTGAGAGCCGCATCCCGCTTCGAACAATGCGGTGCGTATCTCCTGTATAAATAAATCCTGGCCGCTCAGGGTACGGATTGTATCTCATTTCGCGAGGATAAGGACTTGGTCTTGGTACTCACGGTGCTGCCTGGAACATGTTATGCCTCAATTTGAAAAGAAGCACACTCTGCACCTGCATCCAGGCCTACGAGCATGGTTGTTTCTACACGAATTTATAACGCTCCTGTGAGGTCTAATTAGTTTGGGCGCTCCCCTAGTAGAGCTAGCGGCACAAAGGGTTCATACCCAGCCTCAGCTAAAACCAGGGCTTTTCCCCTACCCAGCATGAGCGGTTCCTGCAAAGAGAAACAGCCGCGCTTCTCCACCGAATCTAACGACTCGGTGCAGGCAACATTCCTGAAGGTGGTCGTGAGGCCGCCTTTCGGTGTTCATAATTTGCCCCACAAAAGGAGAACAACACCAAAGGAGCTTTGGCTCCTAAGCCTCCAACTAAGGATGTGCTGGGTGGCTGGGAGAAGGGGGATCCTCCAAAGAAACGACTCCCGTCAGCCTGTTTTGAGGAGTAGGGAGGAAAAGACTCGCATGGCGAACCCAATCTCCCCCCGATAAGTTCTCGAAGATGACAGTGCCAACAGCTTCCTGAGTTCTGCCTTCAGGAAACGTACAGCCATTCCTGTGAGGGTCTTCTCTTTGAATAGGGCCTTCGCATCTCCTCCGTGCTAAGCCCCGAGGGCTTATTCTTTTAATTGAATTGCCTCTGACTCCGGGCCAGATAGTGGAGCTACGGAGGCTTGTCTCTTCCCGTTTCCCGTTAACATTTTTTTTTGTAGGAGACCATACTGGGCTCGTCCTTCCTACCCACCCTCCCGAGGTATAAGGGTTTTGCGACCCCACCCCTATGGGATGGGGGGCTGGGCAAGAGGACGCGTGGTTTACACCCGGCATGATGTATCCGTTCTTCTATTTACTATAAATACCTCCTTTCAGGCAGGGGCAGTGCAATTGCACCTAGATAGGAGGTGTACTGTTATTTCTGCGTACACTGTCAGTCGATCTCGACTTGGGGGATCTCGCCGCACCGTGCGTCCGTTACCGATGCCCTTTCTGCTGCTCTGGAATTTGAACAGTAGAGAACCCTGTGAGAGACTAGTCGATCAATACCAGTGGTCAAGTCCTTGCCGACCTGATCGACGAGCAGGAGATAGGTCTCCTCAATGTGAATGAGTTGCACATCCCTGCCAGAGAAACATTTCATTTACCTATCTTGATCTATTCCTGTGTTCTCCGGATTCACAGCATGATTTGGGAGGGGGGGTATTTATGACCTCTATGGTAGTGATCTTTTTCCCAGTTAAAGGTCATTTTTTCCGCCGCTGCCGCCTGGGAGGCCGCCCCCGGTTGTACTTTTCGCGGGCGCGGTGGTCCACATTTCAGGAAATAACTCATTTCACTGTCCCAGTCGAGGATTTTAGGTCGGCGGATATGGCGTCGAGTTCTCCTGTAACCTCATCACCGTGGGCTTAGTTGTGAGTCGGTCCTCAAACATAAACTTTATGCCTACCTACATGCGCTATAACCGCCGCTCGAACAATTTCACTCTCAGTCAATTTCGTCGAGATGGGACTAGGTTCCGGTATGTTTCGAAGCATACTTGCCTCTTTTCCTGGCAGGAATACGTGTCTTAACTTAACGGGGGAAAACCCTCAGGCAGAGGTGTGGAAGCAAGTCAAAAGGATTAGGGCCAGGGTCTTGCACCCCTCGCCTTCCCGTTCTCCAGGAGACTAGGGCATAAATCTCTGACTCCGCGTCCATGGTTGAGTCCTTCGCGACCGCTTTCTCCTCATTCTCTAGCCGGGATGCTGTCACGCTAGCATTCATTGCACGTTATGATATCGCTGAAGGTTGTCGGCTGCACTTTACCTGCAGAGGTGGAGAACCCTTCAACGACAGTTTTACATTGAATGAGTGAGTTGTGTTCCACTTTCGATTCATGCGCGGACACTGCTCCTGGTCCAGAGGATGTATCGAATGCCATGCCTCGACACCTAGTTGCGCAAGGGGTGTCCTCTCTGTTAGATTTATTCAACAGAGACCACTTTATCCCGGCCGGTTTCCGCCAAATCTCTCAAATCTCCTGCCGTGCAAGTGGATGAAGAAATTGATAAATGCTAGACTAGTCTTTTTACTATACAACGGAGGCCACCTGTCTTCCGCAAGTTCCATTCCACGTCGGATCCTCTGTTCCCACCCGAAATTCCGTCTGCGAGGCTTTCCTTTGTAGAGAGCACTACCTCACGGGGTTTTTCAATTTGGAGAAAGTCTATGTTCCCGCATGTTGATACGGTATCTTGGAGTCTCTCCACAGCATATGGCCTAAGGAACGCCTCTAATTTTTCTTTCTAAGATTTTGCTTGATCGTCGACTCTGCGTGTGGGGGTGGGGGGTGGGCTCTCTCTCTGGCACAATGCAACAGGAAGAGTGTGCCCCGGAGCGAAGTGTCCTCAGTGTCTCACTTTGCCCTGAACATCAGTGTCATTACCTCGTTTCTTCCGGAAGGTGTCTCGTTGCGCTTTACCTGGACGCCCTTCCATCTCTTTTGGAGCGGCTAAGAGGCCAACTCTCCCAGCATCGACTCCAACAGGAAGTGAACCGCATCTTTATTTATGCTGAGACGCACAGTTTTCAGTTTTCTTTGGCTAAGACTAAGGCGGTGCACTTATGCCGCCATCCAAGGCTCCACCCTGATCCAGACTCGTTTCTAAATGGGGTTCACCTGGAAGTGGTGTATTCGCACAGTTTCTTTGTTCTTGTTTTCGACCGACGACTCACCTGAGAGGTTTATATTCGCAGCTTTAGGGTCTCTTGTACCTCCGCTATGGACATTCTTCGTTCTGTGACGTTCAGCAGCTGGAGGTACTGATAAGCTACTGCCTTACTTTTATATCGATCCTTTGTTCGTTCGAAGCTTGACTACGGATGTGAGATTTAGACATCCTTAACCTTGTATTGCGGAAGGTGGACTCGATCCTACACACCGGTCTCCAGTTGGTGACAGGTGCCTGCCGTGCATTAGGCACTATCCCTACGCCTCCCTACTCGCCACTATCTCTCTCTGTATCCGCAATCGATCTCGACTGTGCCTATGCCGTCGAGAGACTCATGTGGTTTAGAGAAACCGTTTAAGGCTAGTAAACTCCTTCGAGAGCTCGGTGTAGCTCTAGGGCCGGTGTCGCCTCTGGTTCTGCCCAGGCCGTCAAACTTGATGGTACTACCTCTGATTATTTGTCGCCACGTCTCTGTTCCCAAAGCGTCTACAGCGCCGGGAATATTTGGTTCGGCCTTTTTGGAGCACACTTGGTGTTATGCTGGCTCTATGCCAGTGTATAGGGATGGGTCAGTTTTCACGCCCTATCCCCTTTGTTTGAAGTTAGCGGAGCTCTACCAGCCGTTGCGTCTCTCCTCCTGGCCGAGCTGGTTGTAATACACCACTCGGTACGGGATATATCGTGCTGTGCCAGCATGCACTCTTGGACCCCGCGTTCGTGGCTGTCATTCGCTACAACTTTCCTTGCATTGTATAACCTGGATACTGCCCCGCCAGCATTTATTACATGTATTTGGTTTACTGAAGGCTGCCTACAGGACTTTGCTTCCAGAGGCGGGGCACCATTCAACGACCTGTCCCCCGTAAGGGGCGCGGCGATTTGCCATCCTGGCCGCCGTGCTGACGGGACTCGGCACCCCGTCCGACCCCAGCTTAGCCTCTTCTTCTTCCTTCAAAACACTTGTTTCCTCGCTTTTCATACAACCTCTCCCACAACTTTCTCTGGTCAGCCTCTAATTTCACAGGGTAGATGCTGACCTTCCTCTAAGTCAACCGTCCCGCTGAGGGGGTGGGGGACAATGTTCCCTAACCCCTGAGCTCCGGTCTGGGGTGGCTGGTTTTTAACAACCTGCTTCATCCCCACCCATACCTTCCTCACATCCCTTTTCATCTCCTCTTCACAATCTATATATTTTACGCCGTGTCTAAGGTGGAGCCGCGATGCCGATGGACTGCCAGGCCACCAGGCGGGAGGGGTGGTACCAAATGGCGGCGCCTGGCTCTGCCGGGCTTGTAAGCACCTCTCGCAGTGCGGGCTACTGCGAGAGGTGTGCGCGATTGCATCCCGTGTAAAAAAGAGGGTCATCATGCCCAATGATGAAGATCAGAAAAAAAACTCAACCCCCAACTTCCCCTGAAACATCGACGGAGCCGCCCTCGGGCAGCTCCAGCAAAAAATTGGAGGTCTCCCCCCCCTGTGCTTGCACAGGAGACCCTCCATATTTCTCTAACCGGAGAGGCGGCTTACTCCTCTCCTTCGCCTACGGGTGCCGGGACTCCCCCTCACCCCCTTCTCTGGAGGTGCTTTCGGGCACCTCCCTTTTTCCAGCGGCAGTCCCCTCTTTTCTTTCCAAGGGGACTGACAAGAAAGCCAGCAGGCAGCCCTCTGCCAGCCGCTCCCCATCGAAGCGGCTCGGAAGGGCAAACCCCCTTAAGGGGGAGAGGGAAGCCAGGCCCCTTCGGTCACTTCCCTCAAAAGACCTGCTGGCCAGAATATTAAACCTTGCCGGGGTTAA
The DNA here is from genome assembly GCA_963969495.1 of Ceratothoa steindachneri. Classification (NCBI taxonomy): domain Eukaryota; kingdom Metazoa; phylum Arthropoda; class Malacostraca; order Isopoda; family Cymothoidae; genus Ceratothoa; species Ceratothoa steindachneri. The sequence continues at coordinate 170,759,428 of OZ018320.1, read as the reverse complement.
GGCCTGTGCCTCCCCACAAAAGACTTGACGCTGCCAAGGGGACCTGCGATGTCCTGGGAGGGGATGGCCAACTGGATGCCCCTCCTGTGATAGAAATGGTCCTTGAGGAGACCCAGCCTCAGACGGTAGGGCCTTTCATGGGGGGGAATCCGGGCTCGGCGCCAAGCACCGAACCCGAATCCGCCCCAATGCAGGGTCCTCCTCAAACGGCTGAGGGCTCCGAGGCAGTACAAGGAGGGGAGGGATCTCCTCCGACAGGTGCCCCTACGACTACCAGGACCTTCTCCATTTCGGAGAGGGACCTGGCTGAGGCCGGCCCATCTGGCATGGGGGCTTCTGCCGGCGGAGGTGAGAAGCGGGTTCATTCCCCGCCCTCCTCTCCAAGAAAGAAAAAGACTAAAAAGACGAAGAAGACTCGGGGCTCCTCTCCATCCGCGGGGGCTGCGGGGACGGATGGGTCTGCTGCCACTCTGGCATACGACCAAGCTAAGATCGGCACATCCGCCCCCTCTGCATCCTCCCCGGTTGCGGAGCCCCTGACTAAGACTGAGACCAAGAGTGCACAGGGCGGAGCCTCGATGACATCGGGGCCCCTGATTCAGAGGTTACCTGGCGTTTTCGAGCCCGCTGGCTTCAAACGCTTCCTCGTTATTTGCTCCACTGATGGCACCATGTTGTCCAAGGGTAACATGATCCATCAGAGGAGAGGATTAGCTCTCGCAATTGGTAGAGAGCCGAAGGTGACCCGTTTCTCGGACGGGAGCCTTCTGGCGAATGCGGCGAATACCGCCGAGGCGGCCAAGATAAGTGCTCTTCGGACACTTCATGGCACCCCAGTTAGTGTGACGCCGCACTCAACCATGAACTTTGTGAAAGGAGTAGTTTATGCGAGAGAACTCGTTGACTACTCCATTGAGGACAGCAACCTAGAGCTGGCCGACCCTGGGGCGGTCAAGGTCGAACGTGTGATGAGAAAACAGGGAGGGGCCTCGATACCCACCCCTACACTCTTCGTCACATTCGACTGTGACAAGCTCCCTGAGTGGGTGCGTGCTGGTTGGTACCGCTACCGCGTGAAGGCATTCGTGCCCCTGCCGCGGTGGTGCTATTACTGTCACCGCTTCGGCCATATGAATCGCTCATGTAGACGTGCAAAGTTGGGGTCACCCGAAGTCTGTGTAAATTGCTCCAAGATCGCACACGATAAGTCCAAATCGTGTGTGGCCAAGTGTGTCAATTGCGGAGAGCCGCACCCTGCTTCTTCGAAGCAATGTGGTGCATATCTCCTTGAGAAAGAAATCCTGGGCGTTCAGGCCCAGGATAGACTCTCATTCTGCGAGGCTAAGGACTTGGTCCTGGCGCGCCCGGCTCTGCCTGGGACGTCATATGCCTCAGTAGTTCGAAAGGCACCCTCTGCTCCTGGCCCATCTAGGATAACGAGCACGGTTGTTTCCGCGCCCATTCGGAGCCCTTCTGCGGGCTCTACCCAACCCGGGCGCTCCCCTGGTAAAGCTGGTGGCAAAAAGAGTTCATACCCAGCCCCGGCTAAAACCTGGGCTCCCCCATCTTCTCCCAGCATACCGTTTCCCGCAAGGCGAAACGGCCACGCGCCTCCACCGAGTCGTTAGACTCACAGGAGGCAACACCCCTGAAGATGGTCGCTAGGCCATCTTCTGGGGTTCGTAAAGCTGTCCCCCGAAAGGAGGCCACAACAAAGGAGCTTCGGCTCCTTCGCCCACGCCCCGAGGTGTAGCGAGTGGCTCGGAGACGGTGGTTAATCGAAAAGAGGGCCCCCTGCCTCCGAAGCCGCAACGCCCGCCTAAGGTTTCGAGGCGGAGGGAGGAAAAGACTCGCATGGCGAGCCCAACCTCCCCTAATAAGTCCTTGAAGGCGACAGCGCCTTCAGCGCTTTGTCCGGCCAACAGCTCCCGGGGTTCTGCCCCCGGGAAGCGTACGCCCATTCCCGTGAGGGTCTTCAGTTCGAGGAGGGCCCCCGCGTCTCCTCCGAGCTAGGCCTGGAGGGCATATTCCTTGAATGGAATTGCCGTGGACTCCGGGCCAACTGGGAGGAGCTGCGGAGGATCGTCTCGTCCCATTCCCCGTTAGCTATCTTTTAGCAGGAGACTATGCTAGGTGCACGCCCCCTGCCTGCCCTCCCGGGGTATAAGGGTCTTGCGAGCCCACCACCTCGGGATGGCCGGGCTGGGGGATGCGCGGTTTACACCCAGCATGATGTCTCCGTTCTTCCTTTCTTTTTAGATACCTCCCTTCAGGCAGTGGCTGTGCAGCTGCACCTGGATAGGAGGTATACTATCATTTCTGCGTACATTCCACCGTCAGCTGACTCGTACGCGGGGGACTTCCGCCGCGTCGTGGCACGGTTGCCGAGGCCCTATCTCTTGCTTGGAAATCTGAACGGCAAGCATCCTCTCTGGGGAGATTACTCCATAAATCCCAGGGGACAAGTCCTTGCCGATCTGATCGAAGAGCTTGAGATGGGTGTCCTAAACGTGGATGAGTTTACGCATCACTGTCCGAGAAGCGCTTCATTTTCTTGCCCTGACCTATCTTTGTGCTCTTCGGATGCACAGCCTGATTTTGATTGGGGGGTGGTCGATGACCTCCATGGTAGTGATCACTTTCCCATTCAAATATCATTTTCAGGGCAACTGCCGCCTGAGAGACCACCTCGGTGGTGCTTGGCGCGGGCGCGGTGGCCTGCATTTCAGGAAATGACTGAATTCTCTATCTCAGTCGAGGAGTTTAGGTCGGTAGGGGCTTGACTACTATTCCTAGGACGTCTGGCCGTTTTGCACGCCGACCACTCCCATGGTGGTCGGCCGAGTGTGAGACGGCCCTCAAACAGAAGCGTTATGCCTACATGCGCTATAAGCGCCGACCGAACGATTTCACTGTTGGTGAATTTCGTCGGGCTAGGGCTAGGTTCCGGTATATTTCGAAGCACGCCCGCCGCTCTTCTTGGCGTGCATACGTGTCTTCACTTAACGGGAAGACCCCCGTTCTCCAGGAGAATGGGACCGCAATCTCGGACCCCGCGTCCGTGGCGGAATCCTTAGCGACCGCTTTTTCCGCATTCTCTAGCCGTGATGCTGCTCCGCCAGCATTCAATGCACGTCGTGATGTCGCGGAAGGCCGCCGGCTGGACTTTACCTCCAGAGGCGGAGAACCCCTCAACGACAAGTTTACTGTGAGTGAGTTGCGTTCCGCTCTCGCTCTCGCCCATGGTCCGGACGTTGTCCCGTACGCCATGCTTCGACACCTGGGTGAGCGAGGCATGGCCTTTCTGTTAGATTGGTTCAACAGGATCTGGTCTGAAGGTCTTCTCCCAGACTCCTGGCGAATCGCTACTGTGCTCGCCTTTCGCAAACCGGGGAGAGATCACTCTACTCCGACCGGTTTCCGCCCAATCTCTCTAACCTCTTGCGTGTGCAAGTTGATGGAGAAATTGGTAAATGTTAGATTGGCCTTTTTCCTGGACAGCGGAGGCCATCTGTCTTCCGCACAGTGCGGCTTCCGAAAGTTCCACTCCACGTCGGATGCTCTGCTCCGACTTGAAAATGCCGTCTGCGAGGCTTTCCTTCGTAGACAGCACTACGCCACGGTGTTTTTCGATCTGGAGAAGGCCTATGATACCGCATGATGGTATCATGGAGACTCTCCACATGATGGGGGTGAGGGGACGCCTCCCAATGTTTAGATCTGAATTTTTGCGAGATCGTCGATTCCGCGTACGGGTGGGGGGAGCCCTCTCCGGCCCAAAGGAGCAGGAAATGGGGGGGCCCGCAGGGAAGTGTCCTCAGTGTCACACTCTTTGCCCTGAGCATCAACGGCATCACCTCGGTGCTGCCGGAACATGTTCTGGCTACGCTCTACGTGGACGACCTTTCGATCTCCTTTGGCGCGGCCCAGATGCCAACTCTGGAGCGTCGACTCCAACAGGCATTGAACCGCGTCTCTCGCTATGCCGAAGCGCACAAGTTTCGGTATTCTTTGGCCAAGACTAAGGTGGTGCACTTCTGCCGCCATCCACGGCTTCACCCCCGACCCAGATTTGTTTCTTAATGGGGTGCGCGGGGATGTGGTTGAGTCGCACCGTTCCCTTGGTCTTGTATTCGACCGACGCCTCACCTGGGAGGCTCATATTCGCAGCCTTAGGGTCTCTTGTACCCGCGCCATAGACATTCTCCGTTCCGTGACGTTCAGCGCCTTGGGCGCTGATAGGACTACTGCCTTACTTTTTTATCGATCCTTTGTTCGCTCGAAGCTCGACTACGGATGCGAGTTTTATGCATCCGCAGCCGAGCGTTTATTGCGGAAGGTGGATTCGATCCACCACACCGGCCTTCGCCTTGCGACCGGTGCCTTCCGCACTTCCCCCATTGAGAGCCTGTTGGTCGATGCTGGAGAGATGCCACTCGCTCTGCGCCGCGTGCAGTGCATCACTCGCCTGTACGCGCGAGCCCGGCGCCTCCCTCAGTCGTCAACAGCTCTTACTGCATACGCAGCTGATCTCGATGGTGCCTATGCCGCCGAGAAACGCCAGTCATAACCTTTGCCCTTTGGGTTTAGGGCCAGGAAACTCCTTCGAGAGTTAGATATAGCTCTCAGGCCGGTGGCGCCTCTGGTTCTGCCCAGGACGCCACCCTGGAGGGTACCACATTTGGCTATTTGTCGCCACGCCTCTGCTCCCAAAGCTTGTACTGCGCCGGGAGTATTGCGTTCGACCTTTTTGGAGCACACATCGTGTCACGCTGGAACCGTGCCAGTGTATACGGATGGCTCCAAGCCCCATGAGGGGGTCGGCTTCCACGCCGTATCCCCTCTGTTTGAAGTCAGCGGGGCTCTACCAGGCGCTGCGTCTGTCTTCAAGGCCGAGCTGGTGGCAATACACCACTCGCTACGGCAGATTACCCGACGTGCCCGGTTCGGAGACCGGATTGTGATCTATAGCGACTCACAAAGTGCCCTGAGTGCTCTCGAGGCATTGGAATCTCCGCATCCCCTGGTTCGCGATATCCGTGACGCCACGGTTTTGGCGAGCCGGGCAGTTGTCGAGATTATCTTCTGCTGTGTTCCTAGACATGTAGGAATTGCGGGGAATGAGCGCGCCGATGAGGGCTTTAAAGAGTTCGCGAGGACTCTGCGACCGGACCAGCGTTTCGCTCTTCCTCACACCGACTACCTGGCAGGAATACCGGCAGCTCTTCGGACTGCTAGGCAAAGAAGATGGGAGATGGTCGAAGGGAACTTAAAGTTGCGTGCCATTGCGCCGCAACTGTTCCCATGGACCTATCCCCCAATGCCGCGGCGGCTTCAGGTTGCTTTCTGTCGTCTCCGAATCGGACACACTCGTGTGACGCATCGCTATTTGATGGAGCGCTCGCCTGCGCCCTATTGCAACGACTGCGTCGATCCCCAGACTGTTCGGCACATTCTTGTCGAATGTGGCACGATACCTAACTGCGTTGTGCTCTACACTGACCACAAATCATTCTCGAATGGTCTTGGGGATCTTTGCGCACGTTACCTGTCCCTGTACTGAGACAAACAAGTGTCGCTACCGCTTGTCTCATATATTCAGGATGTGTTATTGCGCGCTTTATTGTGGACTTATTGACTTCGTGGAGACGGCTGACCTCCTCCATTGTAAGTAGTTTGAGGGATGACTGCACGTTTGGAGGAGGCTTTTGTGTTGTGTAAAATAGGCTCGATATATAATTTATGTGACTATGCTCCTACAGGTAGTTGCCAGAGGAGTGGCCTAAAAAAAAAACTTTCTTCAAGCCTTTTTTTCTCATTACTCTCCTTTCTCTCTTTCCTCTTCCTTCCTTCCCTCTTTCCTTTTTCTCTTCCCCCTTTCGTTCCCTCGAAATCCTAATCCTGCACTCTCGGGTTCTCAAGCGAGGACGCGGTTGGGTGGTTATCTTTGTTTTTCTAGCCCCAATGACCGTAAATGCGTTCCCTTCTTGCTCCAATTCCTGTAGGAGAATCTTCTCATTTATATCTTCCACACATTTTCATTTCTCTCCTCACCCCTCTCTGCAGATCTCCCCTTACAAACTTTCTGCTGCAGATGCCCTCGCTGGTTTTCGCTTTGAATTTTTATGGAAAAATGTCATCCTCAGATTTACGAACTCATGAGGACGACTTCAGAGCTGAAGAATGAACTGGAGGAGTCCAGGTCCACGTTCCTGCCCCGAAGGGGGGGAGTTCAAGGTAGGGTTCAATGGGGGTTGCAAAGACGCAGAATTGACAGATTTGGATTCTACCGGGTCTGAATTAATATCATTATTATTAGTAGTATTCGAGTACCGAAGAGAAAAATGTTTGAACTATTTCAAGAATAATATATTTTTTTTTTAAGTACTATAACTAGATGGCAACGTTGTCCTTTTCTAGGAGGGAGGTGGTACTTGGACAATGGTGACGTTAGGTGATGGGAACACGCAAATTTCAACGAAACGAGTGTGACTCCTCGAGGACGCAAATACTTAAATTCGCTCGCGATTCCCATTTGATGACCTTTAGCAAAACAGGCAATGGCGTTAGGACGGGGTGGGGGGAATAAGCGACCCCCTTTCCTTAGATAGGGAATACTTCAGGAAACAGGGGATTATAATCCTTACAGAAAATCCCCAGAAATGGCATTAAATTAATCCCGGCATTAGTGGGAAAATTCCGATATATATATATATATATATATATATATATATATATATATATATATATATATATATATATATATATATATATATATATATATATATTGATATGGGTGTGCGGAAAACTCACAAGGTATCACGTGAGTAAGCAATAAATGCAACAAAGCCCACAGGGAAAATTAATACGAGGATTCCAAGTACTTTCAAACTTTATTTCGAGTTCTTTATATATATATATATATATATATATATATATATATATATATATATATATATATATATATATATATATATATCTATATATATATATATATATATATATATATATATATTTCTCTCTTCTATAACTATATTTTGCAACGTGATATTTTGAAAGGGAGAAAATTTAGTTTAGAGTTCCTTTTTAAAATTATTATAATTTGCGAAGTTCAGAAAATTTATAAAAATTTAACCATCGCTGCTTTTTTAAAGATTTTAAATTTTAATCTTAGTAGCGAACTTGGGGGAGTGGCGAAGCCATCGCTACCTATACGTACAAACAGACGGGGTTGCAATAGGATCCCCCCTTGGAGTACTCTTCGCAAACTTTTACATGGGAAGCGTGGAAGAACGAGTTTTTACAAATCTGCCACAACCACATATTTACTGCAGATACATAAACGTAATATATATAAATATACAAACTGATGAAGAAATCCAGGAATTATTAAGAGAATTTAAGAACTGCTCCTCACTTAACTATACCATAGAAAATAGCCAAGATAACAAACTCCCGTTCTTAGACATCTTAACCACTAACCACGACGGCAAATTACTACCAAAGTTTCCGTTAAAAAGCCAAACCCAGGCCTTTGTATGAACGCTAAAAGCGAATTTCCTAACCGTTACAAAAGAAGCGTAATTAATGCATATATCAACCTCGCTTTCACCCACTGCTCCACATGGAAAGGTACTCACGAAGAGCTCGAGAGGGCTACACAAGTACTCGTAAATAATGGATTTACAAACAACGACATACAAACAGCTATACGGGAAAAGATGAAAAAATGGTACACGTCACCTACAGTCAGCACCAATCAGGAAGCAAAAGGAAATACTATTAAACTATTTTACAAGAATATTATGAATACAGCGTACAAAACGGACGAAAGAGTAATCAAGGAAATCATAGACAGAGGAGTGAAACCAACCCTAAAAGAAAGCAACGTATCACTCATAATCTATTACAATAATAAACGGACATCCAACCTTAAACTCAAAAATAACCATACACCCAACCTAACACCTAAAGAAAAAAGTCATTTGATATACGAGGGGCGGTCAATAAGTTTTGCGAATGTGTAGGGCAAAACAGAGGAAGGGGGATGGCTGTTTGTGGGGGTGTTAGGACAAGTTATGACAAGTCAGGACCTGCAGCCGCACGCTCCTGCCTCGTCTATTTAAGAAGCAGTAGCTGATTGCAGATCGTCAGTCACAAATCTTTCAACAATGGAGAAGGTTGAGCACCGCGCAGTGATCAATTTTTGGACCAAGGAAGGCAAGAATGCAAAAGAGATCCATGAACGCATGGTGGCAGAGTACACCGACACCGCCACTTCCTATGCAACCATTGCTCGCTGGAATAGGGAGTTCCGCCATGGTCGTGAGTCCCTTGAAGATGACGCCCGTCAGACTGGACCAACGAGGACAATGTGGCCCGTGTGGAGAGGATGATCCTCTAAAATCGACGGGTGAAGGTCGAGAAGTCGAGCGAGAACTTGGAATATCACATGGAAGTGTTATCAACATCATCCACGACAATTTGGCCATGACCAAGGTCTCTGCCCGTTGGGTCCCTAGAAACCTGACGCCCCATGATCGACTTCAACGTCGTCAAAGTCCACAAGGCCAGAGTTGCACAAACTGCCCTGCGCGAGTGCGGATTCGAGGAGCTCAACCACTTCCCCTACAGTCCAGATCTTGCCCTTAGCGACTACTTTTTATTCCGCCAGCTCAAGGCTGCACTGCGTGGACGCCGGTTTGGGGACGGTGAAGATGTCCAGCTCGCCGTCCAGGAGTGGGTTGAACAGCAGTAGGGAGATTTCTGGTTGTCAGGAATTCGAAGCCTCAGGGACAAGTGGCTCAAGTGCATTGAAGTCGAGGATAGTTATATTGAAAAATAATAAAACACTTTTCCTTATATCCGAATTGCAAAATTTATTGACCGCCCCTTGTATGAATACACTTGCAAAAGGGGAGACTGTGAGCTCCTACCTCATTCATATATCGGAATGACAGAAGCAAAATTAACACGAAGAATGAGCTACCATTTAAACAACGCGCCCCCAAAACACATACATTCGAAAAACATGAAGGCAATTGGACCGGAAGTCCCTCGAAGATAACACCGAAATTCTTGCGCATGCTCCAAATCGCCAACAATTATTCATATTAGAAGCTCTTTATATATAAGAGAAACAGCGCAAACTAAACACCCAGACAAACATACAGTTCACCCTGCCTTCCTCGCGTCCTCGTATACCAAGTATTAATCTTATAAATTAAACATTTGAAGCAGTATCAAAAAGTTCATTTTAATGTAACTTTCTGTGTTTAAACAGTCACAAAAAACTTCATTTCAACGTACCTTTTGTATTAATGAATTTAAATTCCCTATAAGTATGTTCGTATGTATATTTGTTAACTAAATAACGATGTATATAAAGCGCCGTTTTTCAATTGCTTAAGTTATAAATATCAACCTTTGATAATGACACAGGTGTGTATCGAAACGCGTCAGGTCAATAAATATTTCATAAAGTACTTTTGTAATGAATTTTGGTGAACTTTGACATGGGTTAACCAACGACCAAAAGCGGAATATTAGAGAAATCGAGACACTCGAAAAGAAAATTATTAACGCTGAAGTCACAGTCGCCTTCAATAAAATATGTCACGAAGAGAATCTTCTGCCCAATTATACGAAAATATATATATATATATATATATATATATATATATATATATATATATATATATATATATATATATATATATATATATATATATATATATATATATATATATGCGCTGGGTTTAGTCTTTCCCATATTTTCTTTTGGTGGAATTTTTCATTTCCTCAATCAATAGTTGTGCGTTTCTGGCAATGACTGCTCAAGTTGACTGATGGTAATTGTGCTAAGCCGCACTTCCCGTTCATCGAGTCGTCGAAAGGTCCGAGCATCTGGTTCACTTCTTGCTATCGGGTCCTGAATTCAATCTATTTTTTCCTATGTAGCTGGTTCCGCTTGCTTTCCCGAGGAGGTACACAGTCTTAAGGCCTGATTGCAAATTAGGGAAGCCTCCTCACTTGAACTCTGATGGGGTTTGATAAAGTTGCTGGTGCGCTTCTCCCTCGCTCCCTCTCAGCGCTACTTCATCTTTATTTATTATTATTCGTATTATTATTAGTTATTATTATTTATTATTATCCGGCTTATCTTCAACCATTCGTCTACCTTCGCTTCGTGAGAGAGGAGGAATTGTTCTCACCTGGACAAACTTCGGTGCGCTAGACATGCTATGGTGCCTTGGTGGACTGCATGCTTTTCTGGGTCTCCCAGCGTCAGGGTAGGATAATAATAGGTGATCACCCAGCCTACTCCTTAACAGACCCGCCTACTTCTCTTTATTACATACCCTCCTACCCCTTTCCACACTCACTCTTCTACCCACATAATTTCTGGCGGCCCGCCGCACTTTCCTTCTCTTATGGGTCCTTAGTCGAGTGGCTTTGTATACGGTGAGGTCCCTACCTGCTGCGAGGACCGAAATCTCGATGGCTTAGTTACGGGGTGTCGGGGGGCCATCCACTCTGCTCAACTTCCTCCAGTACACATATAAGGTGGCTACGCCGTGACAATCCTTTATGGTATGACTGAAGAGCGCTCGATTGGTATCCGTGTTGCCTTGGGTAAGAGGGCACATGAAGGCTCCTCCTGAGCTGGACATGATTCTGGAGGTGACCCAGCTCCAAATTCACAATCTCCTATGAGAGCGAACCTGGGCTCACTGCCATACAACAAATCTGAATCCGCTCGTGTGCAAGCTTCTCCTCGCGTGGCTCGGGTCCTCGAGGAATAACAAGGATAGGAGGGACCTCCTTCCTGGCTCATGCCCCTTTAAGGGCCAAGACATTCTCCATTTCAGAGAAGGATCTTGCTAAGGCCGTTCCGTTCACCCTCTTATAAAAAGAAAAGCAGGAAAAGGAAGACAAAAAATATTAGAGGTTCATCTCCCCCACGGGGGCTCCGGGAAAGGACGGGTACACTTTCGTTTCGGCAAGTGACTAGCCCAAGGTTGGCACGTCCGGCCTAGAGCAGCCCTCGGGGGGCGGGCAAAACAAAGAAGAAAGTCGCAAGTGTGCTGAGTGAATCCGCGATTAGGTCGGGGCCCCTTATTGAGATATTACCTGGCGTTTTCGAGGTCGCTGGCTTCATACGCTTTCTGGTTATTCGCTCAACTGATGGCAGCATGTTGGCCAAAGGGCAACTTAATCCGTCATAGGCAAGCATTAGTTACTTGATTGGTAGAGGCTCAAGGTGACCCGTTCTTCAGGCTGTCACCTTCTCACGAATGCGTCGGACCCATACGAGGCGGCCATGATTAGTGCCCATCGGAAACTTAGTGGCTCGCCGGTGAGTTTGACACCGTGTTCTACCATGAACTTCGTGAAAGGAGTGGTTTATGCGAGGGAACTCATCGAATAATCTTTAGAAGACTTTACCTTAGATCTGTTCGACCAGGCCTTTTAGTCGGTGCGTGCCAGCTTGTATAGATACCACGTGAAGGTCTTCGTGTCACTGCTGTGGAGGTGCTACTACTATTACTACTACCGCTTCGGCCATACGAATCGCTCCTGTAGACGTTCACATTTGTTTTACCCGAAGTCTGTGTGAGTTGCTCGAAAGCCAACAAGATAAGTCCAAATCGTGTTTGACCAAGTGTATCATTTGTCCAGAGCCGCGCCCCGCTTCCTCGAAGCAATGTGGTGCGTAACTCCTGGAGAAGGAAAGCCTAGCCCTTCAGGTTGCGGATCGTAGCTTGTTTCGCGAGGCTAAGAATGTTGTCCTCGCGTACCCGGCGCTCCCTGGGATGCCTTATGTCTCAATTTTAAAAAAGGAACCCTCAGCTCCTGGCCCCTCCAGGTCTACGAGCACGGTCGTTTCCGCGCCCATTTGGAACCCTTTCCCTGGTAGAGATCGTGGCAAAAAGAGTTCTCGCCCAGCCTCGGCTAAAACTAGGGCTGCCCTTTCCTTCCCAGCGTGACCGTTTACTGTAAGACGAAACAGCCGCTCGACTCCACCCAGTCGTTAGACTTAAAGGAGCATCACCCCTGAAAGTGGTCGTGAAACCGCCTTTCTCTGCTCCTAAAGCTGCTCCCATGAAAGGAGGGTGGCACCAAAGGAACTTCGCTTCCTACGGCCCCACCCAAGGTTGGACTGCATGACTCGGTGAGGGTTGATCCTTCAAAGGATGGACTCCCGCCTTCAAATGTTTTGAGGCTTAGGGAGGAAAGGACTCGTATAGCGGGCCCATCCTCTTCGATAAGTCCTCAAGGTGACAACGCCTTGTTCGGCCAACAGCGCCCTAAGTTCTGCCTCCGGGAAGCGTACGGCCATTTCCTTGAGGGTCTTGTCGTCGAGGTTGGCCCCCGCATCCCCTCTGAGTTAGGCCTGGAGGATATATTCCTTTAAAGGAATTGCCGTGGATTCCAGGCCAACTGGGAGGAGATTCGGACGCTTTCTCATTCCGTTCCCTGTTAGCTATCTTTTTGCAGGACATCATGCTGGCCGCGTGCTTACTGCCCACCATCCCGTGGTATAAGGGTTTTGCGAGCCTACCACCACGGGATGGAGGCCAGGCACGATGTCTCCGTTTTTCTCTGCTTTAGATACCTCCTTTCAGTCGGTAGCTGCGCATATGCACCTGGATAGGAGGTATACTGTTATTTTTGAGTACATTCCACCGTCAGCCAAATTCGACGCGGGAGACCCCGCCGCATCGTGGCACGGTTGCCGAGGCTCTTTCTACTGCTCGGGGATGTGAACGGTAGACACTCTCCCTGGGACACTACTCGGTCAATCCCAGAGGTCAGATCTTGCCGAGCTGGAGAACCGCTTCAGTTTCCTACGCTGTGCATCCGGAGAGCACAGGGATAGATCAACCTGATTTTGGGTGGGAGGTGGTCGATGAACTCTATGGTAGTGATTACTAATCCATTCAGATATTATTTTCTAGACCGCTGCTGCCTAAAAGACCCCAGGTGGTGCTTGACGCGTTCGCAGTGGTCCTTATTTTAAGAAATGACTGATTTCACTGTCCCTGTCTAGGAAGGGACGCCTTCCAATTTTTCTTTTTCTGAATTTCTGCGAGAATGTTGATTCCGCATTTTTGTAGGGGGACCCTTCTTTCGCCCCATAGAATAGGAAGAAGGTGTCCCTTAGGGGAGTGTCCTCAGTGTCAACCCCTCTGCGAGAAACATCAACGGTATTACCTCGTTGTTGTAGGAAGATATTCACACTACGCTCTAGGTAGACGACCTTTCGATCTGTTTCGGTGCGGTCCAGATGCCAACTCTGGAGCATCAACTCAAACAGGCATTAAACGGGTCTCTCGCTATGCGCACGGGCTTTTGTTTTCCTTGGCTAAGACTAAGTTGGTGCCCTTCTCCCTCTATCCACGGCTCCACCCCGACCCGAACTTGTTCCTAAACGTAGTTCGCATGAAAGTGGTGGATTCACACAGTTTCCTTGCTCTTGTTTTCGACCGACACCTCACCAGGGAGGTTCATATTCGCAGTTTTAGGGTCTCTTGTACCCGCGACATAAACATTCGTAGTTCTGTGACCTTCAACATTTGGGGTGCTAATAGCGCTACTGCCTTACTTTTCTCCCGATCATTTGTTCTTTAGAAGCTTGACTACCGATGAGTTTTACGGATCCGCAACCCATCCACCCACCTGTCTCCGCTTGGCGACCCTTGCTTTCCGCTAGTCCCCCATTGAGAGCCTACTTTTCGATGTCCGTGATATGCCACTCGGTCTGTTGCGCAGGCAGTCATTATACGCCTGTACGCGCGAGGCAGGCGCCTTCCCAGTCGCTACTAGCTCTCACTGCATTTGCAGTCCAACTCCACGGTGCCTATAGCGCCGAGAGACGACAGTCATACACGAAACCATCTATTTTAGCTTAGGAAACTCATTCGAGAGCTCTTTCTAGCTCTCGGGTCAGTGGCGCCTCCGGTTCTGCCTAGGACACCACCATGGAGGGTACTACCTTTGACTATTTGTCACCGCCTTTGCTCACAAAGCTTCCACAGCTCCGCAACTATTGCTTCCGACCTTTTTGGAGTACAATTCGTGTCACGCTGAATAGTTGCCAGTGTACACTGGTGGCTCCAAGTCCCAGGAAGTGGTCGACTTCCACGCCGCCTCACCTCTGTTTGAAGTCAGCAACGCTCTACCAGGCGCTGAGCCTGTCTTCACGGTCGAGCTGGCTGCAATACATCGCTCGGTGCGGGAGATGATTCGTCGTGCCCGGTTCGGAGACTGAATTGTGATCTATGCGACTCACAAAGCGCTTTGAGTGCTCTCGGGTCATTGGAATTTCCACCTCCCCTGGTTCGCGGTATCCGTGACGCCACGGTTGCCGCCAGCCGAGTGGATTTCGAGATTATCTTCTGCTGGGTTCCTAGACATGTGGGAATCCCGGGAGATGAGGGTGCTAAGAGTCCGCGAGGACTAATGTAAATGGTAGGCCCTCGTATTCTCATGCCTTCCCTTTGCTCATCATAGTTTACGGTGTTTATCGCAGGTCGTCCCGCTTCGAGGCTACCATTTTTTGGCCTAAACTTCTGTAACTTACCAGCTTAATTTGCGTAGGGGAAGCGACTCATTCCCTTCCCCCCACCTTGTGCCCCACTTCCCTTTTCCCCCTTTCGGACTGAAGGATATAAATGGGGCCGTAAGCCCTTTAAGTTATTCTGTTGCGAGGATTCTGCCTTGATTGCTCCGCTGAATTGTTTTCCGTCACTTGCCTTTGACGTTCATTTTGGAGACCCGTACTGGATTCCTTCGTGCAGCGAGGATTTTTTGTCATTGATCCCTGCCAGCGTTGTCGCTGCCCTTCTGTCGGCTGCATCGAATTGTGCTCTTCCAATTAAGTTTGCAACTGTTCTCCTTTGTGAAGCCGTTCACACTGGGCACGTGAAAGTTCCCCCATAGTCACCTCGCTATCTCCTCGTTGGGGAATTCTGTCATCTCGAATTCCTTCTCTCTGATCGTTGGGCCTTCGAGCCACCATTCCCCGTGATCTCGACGCCTTTCGCCCCGATATCGCCGTATGTGGGTTTCTCCTCGCCGAAGACCGTCATCGCATTCAGCCCTGTGGACTTGGGTTGATTTCACTCATCGTCGCCGAGCCTCTTTCGTCTGGCTTTCCGTTGTGGGTTATTGCTTCACTGCTCTGGTATCAGGTATTTTGGATTATCTCTTTCTTCTTACGTGCCTTTTAAATTAATTACTTTTATTCATTTAACTTTGGGCTTTCGGGTAAGGGACGTAAGACAGGTAGGCTATTCCGGGAACACCTGCCACTAGAGTAGCGAAGCCTATTTCATCTTCAACGGCGCGTGTCGTTTCGGCTTTAAGCAATCTATTCATAGCACCCAATTTTGTATGCGCGAATATCTATTTGGTTAGAACGACTTGTGGTCGTTAGATGGTGATAAGCATTTGTGTCTTTTCTTATTATTTAATGTACCCCCGTATAATTTGTTAGCAGTCAATTTATTTAATTTTGATTTTGATGTAAATAATACTGTAAATACTTTTGTGTGTATTTATTTAACCCCTTGCGGATACCTCGTAATTTAGCACCGTCCAGATAAATTCTGGTGAATTTCTGGTAAGCCTTTAGATCCCTGGTCTTCTATAAATTTCTTGTGTGTATTTTATTTGGGCCGTGTGCACCTGGTTCCGCGATAGCCTTTACAACTAGGTGACCAGTCAATGTTTGACTGGTCTGGCAGGAATCAGGGCAGCCCTCCGCCCTACTTGGCAAAGTTGCTGGGAGACGGCCGAAGGGAACTTTTAAAGTTTCGTGCCATTGCACCGCCACTGTTCCCATGGACATACCTCCTAATGCCGCGAGTTCTTTAGGTCGTTCTCTGTTGTCTTCTAATTGGGTACAGTCGCGGGACGCACCGCCAGTCATTTGATGGAGCGCTCCCTGTAGTTTATTGCAACAACTGCGTTGTGTCCCGACTGTTGGCACCTTCTTTTTGAATGTTCCAGTCTGCGCGACGTACGTGCACTTTACCTGTCCCGCTATCGGGATGAGCGGGGTCGCTCGGGGTCTTGTACTCGTAACGGGTTCGTGGACACTGACCCGTGCATCCCCATACTTTTTGGAGGAGTCTGGTGGTCTGGTATCTTTTGCACCTTTTTTTAATCTAACCTAACATTAAGCATTGTATGATTACGGCTACTTATGCCCTGGGAGGCAGTTGCCAGATTAGCGCTGAACCCCCTCCCCCCATCCCTATTTTTCGATAGTGCTGTTGAGGGTGCTGATTTTGAACTTTGGCTATTGTTATGTTACTTTTCACTCTCCTAACTTCACCACTTTCAGCAACTCCTCATAAAAGGTATGGGAGAGAGAAAATTGGGTAGTTTGTTTTTTGTATCAATAAATACTGCCCCCCTCCCCAACTAGTATACTCCTTGAATTCTCATCTAGCGTAGAAACCCCCTCACGAAGGAGCAATTTTAAGGTTTTGGGGGAGGCAGGCAGATGTCCGCTAACAGATTGGCAGACTTAAGGCTGTTGAACATTGATCTCACTACAAACTACAGTTTTGTAGACTCTACATAATCTACAGAACATCCCACTATATTCCACGTCGCAGACTAAATTAATGACATATTATAATTATCAGTGAAATTATTTTATTTATAGTTGTCTCAATATTATATGAGCTAATTTTGGAAATGGGTGGAGTGGCATTTTGACATATGGCCCAAAATGGCTATAGGGAACTAAAAGGGGTTGACAATTACTTTTTTTTTCAACATGGATTTAAAGTAGAACTAATATTTGAATAAAGTGCGAGGATATAAAGGTCCATGAGTTGCTGGAACCAAATATTTTCTAATTCATTAGGAGAGAATTCATTGCGGCAGTTTAACGAAGGCGGTGAATCGCGTTTGGATAAGGAAAGAACCGCTTTCAGAAATCGTTTGGATTTGGCTAACACAAAATCCTCTGGGGAGATGGATCGGGGTTAGATAAGGTAATAAGAGCTTTAGGGAAGATGGATACGCGGATTGAACAGATTATGCAAGAGCCCTATGAGAGATTGGATTTGGATAAGGCAAAATCCTCTGGAGAGTTGGATCGGGGTTAGATAAGGTAATAAGAGCTTTAGGGAAGATGGATACGCGGATTGAACAGATTATGCAAGAGCCCTATGAGAGATTGGATTTGGATAAGGCAAAATCCTCTGGAGAGTTGGATCGGGGTTAGATAAGGTAATAAGAGCTTTAGGGAAAATGGATACGCGGATTGAACAGATTATGCAAGAGCCCTATGAGAGATTGGATTTGGATAAGGCAAAATCCTCTGGAGAGTTGGATCGGGGTTAGATAAGGTAATAAGAGCTTTAGGGAAGATGGATACGCGGATTGAACAGATTATGCAAGAGCCCTGTGAGAGATTGGATTTGGATAAGGCAAAATCCTTTGGTGAAAGGGATCGGGTTTGAATGAGGCAAGATCCATTTGGAAGATAGTGTCTGGTTTTCATAACACAAGTACTATGTGGAAAATAGATCTTGTTGAGATAAGGCAAGAGACGTGGTGGATATGGTTCGGGGTTTGATAAGGCAGGGACCTTGTGAAGGATGGATAAGCTTTGGATTATGCAAAAACTGTGTGGAAGAAGGAACGAGTTGGAATAAGGCAAGATCTTTTAAGGATGTGTTTCGGGTTTGGATAAGGCAAGAGCCGTTTGGAGAGATTACTTACCTAGGTGTTCTCAGACGTGCCGGTGGACGTTCCTTATTGTACAACCCTGGTTTGGGGCGCAATGATGCTACATCTCCTCCCCTTACACGCAAAAAGTAAAGAGGATTCCGAGTGCTTTCGTCATTATTAAAAAAAATACAAATGAAAATGCTTTCAAACAGCCTTGTTTCTACGGATACTAGTCAAAGATTTTATCCTCTACGTGTACTTTATAAATCCTAAAAATTTAAGTAAAAAGTATCAAATACTACACAGTAGAAGAATTTACCTCTCAAAATCTAAATAAATCCTCCAGAGAGGATTGAGCCTAAAAATAATACCTTTGAGAATAATGTGAATAAATATTCTAATCGCTTATTTACCGATCTACATAAAAATTGTATTAGTGTTTTAATCGATGAAATTATAAAGATTAAACGAAATACAGCGATACTGACTTATTAATTTCCCAGTTGTGAGATGAGAAAGGGATCATTCAAGTTTTCATCGAAAGGACATACGGTAATTGATGCTTTATATGTCTGTTGTATTATAACGAATAAAGTGATGAGGAAACTGTCAAGTTGGAAATTGAAAAATACCATAGAAAAGTAGGCTTACGCTACAAAGTAAAAATGAAACAAGAAACCTTTCATCTTTCCCCAGCGGTTGCAAATATATAGGATGCTTAGAACTCTGGTGCTACAACCGTATATGTAGTTTCGTATTTTATATTGAAGAATCACAGTGTTCATGTTGAAAATCTGACTGTAGCTAGAAAGAAGAATGCAAGAAGATACTACCGCGACCAAGAGTTTTCCGATACATGTGCTTTTACGAATTAGATAAATGCAGGTTGGTAAAGTTTTTACTTGCATATTTTTATGATTATAACTCTCAAATGACCAGGAATAAATAAGAATAAGTTATATATGGCGCCAAACAATCAACTAGAATTAACAAAATACAAAATGTGTCCAAAATGTAACAGCAGCACATAACAAATAAGCAGATGCTCTGTGAAAATTAGAGCCACACCAAACTGATACATGAAGCTCGGTAACATGTCGAAAGCCTCTTGGAAGTGATGATAGCATTTATTCTTCGACGCATGCTCTCCACGAGGGTGCCACACCTAAAGGGTGTAATGCTGGCGCACTCTTCTCTTGAAGGCTGGCTGACGACGTATCACGGCCTATTTTAGGTCCTGCCAGAGATTTTAAGTGGATTCATATCCGGAGATTGAGGTGGTCAGTCTATCACCTGGAACATCACATTCCAGGCATTCCTGGAGAGGTCTCTGGCTAAGGACAGCATGTAATCTCTCAGGACACCGTTTGTGGTGACACCATGAATTCAGACCATCACCAAGCTAAGAAGATCCACCCCTGAACTCGGCATCCAGCCCCATATTATTACTCTCGATTCCACTGCTATCCTGGCCCCCTGCGGACTCTAACTTTGCCTAGGGTCGAGAACAACTGGAACGTGGACTCGTTGGACTGGACCATAAGATACGTCCCCACTTATGCATGGTCCAGTTGCGGTGAGCCCGTGCCCAAGCCAGGCGACGTCGTTTCTGCTGATGGTTGATCAGCGGCTTCTGGCGAGGTTTATATAACTTTAGGCCTTGTGCACGCATTCTGTGACGGACTTTTCTTACAGATGTATTAACCAGACCACCCTTTGCCCATTCATGCTACATCTGGACCTGTTTTTCTTACGATCCCGAGGGCTCATGCGACTCACAGACCTGTCGTCACGTTGCGAGGTAGGGCTTGGATGTTCCTACTTTCTTGGATCGTTTTCAACACTTCTGCAACACCGTAACGTGATCCGGCGATTTATTGACAGCTGAAACCCTCCTCGTGCAGCATGCCTATCCGACTTCTTTCCTCCATGGTTGAAGAAAATAAGGGTGCCAGGCAGTCTACACAGAATGAGCGACGACCCGCTTTTTTTTCTCTTCCTCACTCTAACTATATGGTAGGAATCAAGTTACCCCTTTGGGTTGCATGACAACGATGGAAAACGGCAGAGCGGAATTTAAAGTTAGCTTTCTTTGCACCCCTAAATTTCCATTAAGCCTACCACCATATATCGATGGTATCGAGTCATTTTTGGCGCCTTCGAATCAGACACAAAGGACGCAGCGCCATTTGTCAAGATTTCTTGATCTTTCTGAGCTTTGTGAGCGGTACCTGTACCGCGACAAGCGGGGTCAATACCTATTCTCCAGTGTCCTTGGAAGAGATTCCTGTACAGCGGATTGTGGTCTAATTCAGGATTTGGCTGAGGTGAGCCTCCTCCATAATTATTTAATTTGTTACCTGCATTGTATGTTCAGGCTCTTGAGGGAGACGGGCTTTCTTCCGGTACCTCAGGGTACTTTGTGTATATAGTCGTTGTTGATTGTTGCCATTATTTGTTTTAGTTTGTGTTTAGACTAACCTTGCCTAAAGAGAGGCTTCTTTGTAATTAAAGCCATTCTGCTCTCGCTAGCGGACGCCAGAATAAAGCTAAAAAAAAAATAAATAAATAATAATAAATCGGTAAAACCCCAAACGCTCATCCCTGCGATGATTAACGGCATTCTTCAGATAAGTTGGAGCCCATTCAAAACCAAATCGAGCAACTGTTGTCAATGGTGACCGAACTGGTGCAGGGTCGCCGCTCGAGTCGAAACCTCCTGACTAGCGACCGGTCCGATGACCTTCCGAGGCAGCAACCTCAACCTCCACCGAAGCCAATGAACGTCGAGGAAACCCACACTAGGTGAGTTGTGTGTTTTACCTTTTAAACCGGGTTCTATCCCTTGTAGTTTCACCCTGTGTGGCATAAGGTGAGTAGATGGTGGCAAACTGTCGGTGGTTGGGCAGTTATAAATAGGAGTGGGTCAGGGTCGGTAGTGGAGCACCGCTCTCTTGAGGAGTGTCCCAGACATGTCACAAATTAGGGTAGCGCAAACTCAGATCTTCGGCCTTGGCTCCCATTCCTAGGAATGGGAACAAATAGGCCTCCTTCCTTGTCATTTTTGAGGCAAGGAAATAAATGACCAAGAAAGGTCCCATTCGTGGTAACAGGAACTAAGAATTTCGTTTCACGATATCCAGTGAGGGAAACCCCCCAAATCAAATTCCATTCTATCTAGAGAAAATAACAAATTTTGTTCCTTGCCATTAATAGAGACGAGGAAATAAAATCCAGTTCCATACCTTCCATTCATGGGAACAGGAACTAACAATACTGTTCCCTGCTATCCCTGGACAGAAGACCCCGAATCAAATTCCATTTTATCTAGAGAACGGGAACGAACCAATTTTGTACCCATGCATTCATCGGGACAGGAACCAAAGAATTTTCTCCCTGCCAGAATGCCGGTGTCCATGAAAATAATTCTTACCTAACCCGCAAACCGGTGCAGGTACAAAACCCTTCCGACACAGCATTTCAAGGGCCTTCCTTGAAAAGGCAATGGGGAGGTTTCAAGAGAGTCCAGGTCGTTGGTAAAAACTTCTACACAAAACCAATATAGGTGCAGAGTCGGGGTAAAACCACCAGAAAAAGGCAGGTCGTTGGTAAATCTCCGACCGACTCCGTGTTTGTGGTAAATTTCCTCCACTTAAAGAATGCATATTAATGTTAAACCCCACCCACCTAAAGGTGTTTGTGGTAACACCGCTTCTAGAAAAAGCGAGCGCGGTGGGATAGTGAAACTACCAACCCAACCAAATAGCGCATAGGGATGGTAAACCTCGCTCTAAACAACGTTGTAAAACCCATCACTATGCCTCCCAAAGAATCCATACGTGTGATTAACCCCTAAGAAAAACCAAATGTAACGGCAGAAAAGTGGTAAATGTTCCTACTTAAACAAGAGCGGTGGTAAACTCTATCGAACCCCCCAAAGAGTGAAGATCGGGAGCACAAAACCTCTCCAATCTCCCAAAGAGTGGAAATCTTTTTCCTAAATTTGCCAATCCTTACTTTTTTCTCTCTCCGGAAACCAAGAGTGGTACGTGTGGTTCGAACCACTAGTCTTTACACCGTCACCTCCGAAGCAAAGTCCACAGGTACTCCATCCCGCGACTAATCACACCTAATGTGTCTTAACCTCGTTTAGTCTCGAAGAATAATTATGACCATGTTTGCTCATGTGATCTTTTGGGATTCTCGGGTTAGGTAGCTCCAAGGGCTTTTCAGATCCCCTAACTCTACCATTTTACGAACGTCTTTTCAAAACCTGCTGTAGGTGCACCATTGTTTATTCCTTTTTAAAATTAAATATAATAGACACAAGGCACCGTTTTCTTGTAGGTCTGAAATCGCCCAGGCGCCATCGGAAAGCCAGAGCGAACCCACGGAAAACCCAGAGCTGCTTGAAGAGAAGACGGAAGAGGGCGAGATGTATGTCGAGAACTTAAAGAAGTACCACAAGGCTCTTGGTTGTCTCCCACTAACCACCCAAGAGACGATGGCACGACTGAAGAGCCAAGTGCAGTTTCTTGTTGAGGTCCGTCTCTAAGATGTTTGATTCCTTTAAGAACTGGGCATTGAATCCCCGGGTTTTATCTACCCCTCGACTATCCCCTCACGTTCAAAGCATTTTTAAATTACCACTATTCACAAAGACTCAAGTTGGCCACTCAGTGGCGTTTCAAATGACGTCATGGTGGTGTCCGAAATTGCCCAGCTCGGCATACGGAACACATTTAAGTAAATAAACCACCAGGAGACCTGTGAATTCATGTTAATACTCACTCAAACTGTCTGATGCCTATCTCAGTTGCTGTTTTAGTGCGAGTTTTGCCACCGACTCTCACCCTTTCATTTCTCTCTCAATAGGCGCCTACTGCTAAATGTCGGACCCGAACCACGCGTTGGTAACCTAAGACAACCACCATAATGTGACCACTGCGCAAACCATGTCCCCACCCGACCCATCATCTCCAATATGGCTTAACTTCACTCATGATTGAAAGCGATATTTCCACTCAGCTGTGTCTGTTTTATTCCCAGGGCGTTTTCATAACATTGACCACATGGCAATAATTCCTGTTTTTTGACCCCTTTTTTTTGTCACCATTCGCACCGTCTTATGTCTACTCGAGTAGTAACCTAAAATGTGTAAAAGTTCCGAAGCACTCCATTCTAAAGGGATTATCGACCTTTAAACTAAAGATGAACTCTTTTCACGTCTAGCCCAGAAGTGCGCGTGGCCTACAGGAAGGTCCCGAATATCTAATAGGTTTTTCTTATGGTGTCGGGCGCCATTACCTTCACTTAACTGTTAAGGTATTTAAGGCGTTTACCGCAACGGCTATTTAAATAATTTACTCCCTTTTAGTTTGATTCAACGTACGAAATCTCGGCTGAGTCCTCGCTGGAGGCTGCCAGAAGAGATTGGAAAATACTAATAAATACAGGTTCCCAGCCGTTTTAGGCTAATGGCCCCTTAGAAACCTTATTTTTTCCTGTGGCCCGCATAACGATTATTTTCAGTAAATAATATACAGATTAACTCTCGTTTACACAATTAACTTGTAAGAGGCAAAATATTTGTTTACATAGAAATTCAAATTAAATTATAAAATATCTAAAAAAAAAGGAGAATTGAATTAATATTTTTTTTTAATGTAATTCAACAACATTAAATCAAATTATCTACTTGGTCCAACATTAATTTAGGCTTTTATCGATTGAATCTTCTGGCCTCCTTCATGGAGTCTGTGGCTGCTCTAAATCTTAACATTTTCCTGTTTCCTTCTTCAAATGTGCTATGTCCTTCAGGGGACTATATGGCATTAGGCCAGCGTTAGGAAAAACTGCTAGAGGATGAAGGAGTCGCGGTCGGAAAGTAGGCTCCTCCTTTCTCTTGTGTTTGTTTACCACTGAGATATTGGTCTTATTTTGCGTTGAATGTGGCGTTGTGACTGTGTGTATGCGTGTTTAGAGAGGGAATGAGTGAAATTAAGAGAACTAATGATTATTTTATATGAAGCCCCCCCCCAGATAGTGGTTATTTTTCCGTCCGCCGGAAAGTTGTTGTAGCTTTGAATAAAATAAAATATTTTTATATAAATTTGATCAATTATATACCTACCATTTTGTTCTACGACCTTTTCCTATTTTATTGGTTCGGGCGAAAATGTAAATTAAATTATCCCCCTTCCCTCAAAGAAGAATTGCTATGCCCCCCAAAAAATTAGCGCAAAACGCTCTAATCCTTAATGAGCGACAAATGTGAAGACTAGGTCAGTCTAGTCAGGTTATCACTAGCCTATTCCTAGTCATCCTTTGTCGCTCATTAATAAGTGGTGCTTTGGGAGCTCAAAGTAGTGTTTTTTTGTAATAATATTAATTATTATTATTATTTACATTTTTCCCAAACCAATAAAATGCGAAAAGGTCGTAAGACCAAATGGTACGTATATAATTAATCAAATTTATTTAAAAAGACTATTATATTCAGAGCAAAAACAACTTTTCGGATGTCCTAATATAAATAAAACATTATATACTTTTAGATTCTACTAAAATTATTAATTAGTTTTAATTCTTGAATGCTAATATCAAAAATATACTCGAAGAATATTTTAATTTGCACAAAAATACTAATGATTGTCCATGCATGTTGTAAACAAGCCTAAACTGATCCCTCTTGTGTCCATTGACAAAAAGGTAAGCACTGATTAACGATGTCTTGGGTCTACCAAGACTGACGTCTACAAGTTTTCTTTACCAATAAATCCGTAATTAATATACTTTTTATTGCAGGAGATATCACTTAAGGAGACGGAGGTACAGAAAGGAGAAAACAACCTCGCTAATTATCGAGCAAGCTTCGAATCTCTTCATAAACAAGTTCTTACACTCAACGATCAGGTAATTTAAAGAAAAACACGAATGTCCTCTAGCGGAGGGAATATAAGTTCTAGATCAAAACCGAGTGAGAATTGATTGTAAAATATGTTAAAACAGGTATTATATGGGGCGTCAAAAATATAGAAATGGAAGTATAAGAAAACTAATGATAAGAACAAACTTTAAAAAACAAACAAACTGGGTGTATGTATGAAAAGAACGTCTAAATACTTGTATAACTGTGACACTATACACATACACAAACATGCCGAGAGGGTTTGACATTTTTTTTATCCTTGCGTATCAGGATATATGTATATTTGGAGGCAGAAGATAAAAAAATAAAGATTAGATGTGATAGATGGAAGCTGTAAAGTTGTAGTTTTGAGCACTCGTGTTTTGTTGTACGAACTCATCGCTTGTGATTTTGAAACTTCGTTTATCTTTCTCCTTTTGGTATTCTCTTTTTCTCATTTCGTTTTATATTCGCTATCTGCTGGCCTATTTTTGCTACGGTCTCTGACGTTTCCAGTGGCTAGGTGAAGCTTTCTCTTTATCATCGATCTTGTCAACGCATCTGATCTACAATGAAACTTTCAAATAGCACCAGTTGTGTCCTTGTCCCAACATACTTTCCAGCCCCCTTACCTCTCTTCTTTGAGGAAGGCTACAATGTCTCCAGGGCGGATCCACATGTCCTTGAGGTCGGGGATGATGTGGGTGTTGCGAGCGTGTCTGAGGTTTTGGCAGTCAAAGAGTACGTCGGTTGTATCTGATGCGTATTAGTGATGGGGTGAGTTTTATTCTGTGTTTGTACTGTTGGAGTAATGTGGAATGGCCTGATATTATTTGAAACAGGATGACTCTGTGTCAGTGTACTGATTTCTCTGATTGGTTTATTGGGAAGGGAGGTCGTTTAGGGTATTGTTTAGTGGTACAGTATTCAGGTGTCTTTGGGTGAAGGTGGTGTGAATGTGTTTTATTAGGTTGTGGTTTGGTGGGGGTAAGTTGCGGAACAGTTTTGGAAGTAGTGTACTGGGGCTTCTTTTTGTGTTTCGGTGATGGTGGTTTCGTTGTTAGGTGGTGGTTTGAGTGGGATGGGATCAGTGCTCTACTGAGGTGTTAGGTTATTTTTCACCATGTAGGTGTGGTCGTGTGCATCCCGTTATGACCTAGTGTTATTTTGAGCGGCTTAGAGCTTTTTTGTGAGTGGGATTTGTCGAAGGTTGGTTGCCATGCTGGCGCTGTGTAGTTGAGAGTGGTGTGATCGAATCTCTTGTATAGCGGCGTGTGTCTCCTTCTGTTGTAGGAATGTGATGTTTGAGTGTCGTTTTTTTTTTTTCTTTATGGCTTTGTTTGTGATGTTGGTAGCGTAAATTTTAAATGTCATATGGGTGTCTAGTGTGATTCCAAGGAGTGTGAGAGTTTTGTTTAGGTGAAGGCGTTGTCCATTTAGTCTGATTTTAGGGTGTTTGTTCGATTCCCGGTTGTCTTGTGTGAAGTGTGATGCTTGATTTGAGAGCTGAGTCTGCCATACGTTTTGGTGGGAGCGTATTCCAATGTGCTTATGTATTGGAGTGTTGTGTAGATTTATGGGTATTGTGCAGTGATTGAAGTGTCATCCACGTAGTTGTTGTACTTGATGATTGGAGATTGTGGTTGTGGGATGTGTGTGAATAAATTGAAAAGTAGGGGTGAGAGTATGGCTCCTTGGAGGACGCCATTGTGAAGCGGCCGGAAACGTGTTTTGTGTACTCGGCCTTCTCTACCATTTTCTTTCGTTGTTGTTGGCGAGTGTGGTGGTCAGGATTTTTTGTGCGCGTGTGTTTCGGTACAGTGTCGAATGCTTTGTGATGTGAGGATGTGTGTGTGCTTGTTAAAGCCGTTTTTTTATCAAATTCCTTATTATTATCTCACTCATTTTCTGGAAGCGTGCCTCGCCCCCCCCCCCCCCGATAGACGAGTATGGAAGAATCCTTTATTAAGGCGACGTTATTGGCATTCTTTCATTTGCTTGGACGCAAGGATGAGTCGAACTTTAATAGGCGCTTCCTGAGCCTCATGTTATTAATGAAACGATGGCTGGGGAAACAGGGTTTCTTAGCAGGTTTTAGAGTTGCTGGGGCGGCAATTTTAAGGGACGAAAGATCCGTCTTGAAGTTGATTGCAACTTTGGCATCGCCTTTTAGTATTTTTATAGGCAGGCGTCTTCGGGTTGCCACATTTTTATTATTTTTCGATATTTTTCTATTTAATTTCCTCTGAGGAGGCTGTCCCCAATAAAATTAGAGGTAGATTTTAAAGGTATTATCCGAGGATATGGTCGGTTATGCCCGTGGTAAGTCGTAGTATGGTGATCATTTTCCGCGTTTTTCGGCAAGAATTTTCGTCCGTGGCCACGAAAGTCCCGGTCAAGTGTCACTAATTTGATAGCCTTATTACGTATACCTGGCCATTAAATTAAAACGAAACGTGTATTAATCTTGTACTAGGAACTTATTGTTAACATATTGCAAGCCTAATAACAGCGTGGCGCTCACTCTTGCCCACTGCCATAAAGTCGGATAACACCATATCTCGTCCTCTCCCAAAATGACAGAATAAAGAGGCTTTACTAACGTGCTCCAGGCAGTTTTTAGAATAGAGATTTGGACAGAAAGTAATGACGTTAGGCGATGTTAAGATGTGTGAAAGGTATTTTGCCCTTGTATACAATATGGACCGCCCAGGGTCGTAATTTTGCCGGGGCAGGGGCCGGAGCCCCGGCTGGTCTACAGTATACAAAAAAAAAGACTGCTGAAAGACAATTGTGATGAGGAGAGTGCGCAATTCTCCGATCCGTCATTCCCCTTTCTGAAAAAAAGGAGCTGATACTCTTGAAAGAGTGGGGAGGGGGGGAACCGTTGTTCCCCTTGTGGGGTAATGATGACCTGACCCGTGATACCCCCCCTTTGCATACCCTTCAAAGGGCCTGAATAGGGGTAGGTCTATGATAGTGGCCCACTAGCACACTACCACCTAGTCTATGTAGGCTATGTCACTTCCCTTAACTTCACCCATTGGGTGACGTATCTTTCACTCATTTCGGTTTCCCCCACTTCACCACTTCTCTTACGCACTACTTTTTCGAATCTTTTTGGCCGAAGTTCTTTTTCACTTATAATAAATAAATCAAATAAACAGCAAATGGATATAAAATAAATAGCCTAAATTATATAAATATAAAATAAATAGCAAAAATATAATAAATCACCATTAAATATAAAGTAAATAGCAAATAAATAAATAAATACTGGCCGCAGCTGACAAGCGAACGACAGAGGCAGAATGAGGAGGCGGAGGCTCTGAGGAGTCAGGCGCGGAACCTGGAAGCGCAGAGTGGCGCCGCCGTGGCTCAGGCGGAGGAGCTGAAACGGGTCCTGGAAGCAGCTTCCCACGTCGATGCGGAGACCAAGAAGGTAATAGCGCCATCCTTCTCTGCCCTCTTGAGACTTATCTTTACTCCTCGACCTATGCTATTTGATGGGTTTAATTTAAACGATTTAGGAACAAATTTGTACCTGTAAGCACTTGTAATCTCTTCAACTTTGTACCCCCGTAAGGGGCGCGGTGATTTGCCATCCTGGCCGCCGTGCTGACGGGACTCAGCACCCCGTCTGGCCCCAGCTTAGCCTCTCTTCCTTTCTTCAAAACACTTGTTTCCTCTCTTTTCATACAACCTCACCCACAACTTTCTCTGGTCAGCCTCAAATTTCACAGGGTAGATGCTGACCTTCTCAAGCCAACCGTCCCGGCTCGGGGCTGAGGGGGGAGGGGACAACGTTCCATAACCCCTGAGCTCCGGTTTGGGATGGGGGTTTTTAACAACCTGCTTCATCCCCACCCATACCTTCCTCACATCCCTTTTCCTCTCCTCTTCACAATCTATCCTTTTACGCCGAGTTCAAGGTGGAGCCGCCATGCCGATGGACTGCCAGGCCACCAGGCGGGAGGGGTGGTCCCAAATGGCTTGTAAGCACCTCTTGCAGTGCGGGCAACTGTGAGAGGTGGTGAGCTATTGCGTCCCGTAGCACAAATAGGGTCACCATGCCCATGGATGAATCTCTAAAAAACAAAACCCCTTTAACTCTCCCTGAAACAACGACGGAACCGCCCTCGGGCAGCTCCAGCGAAAAAATGGAGGTATCCCCTCCTGTGCTTGCGCAGGGGACCCTCTATATTTCTTTAACCGGAGAGAAGGCTTACTCCTCTCCAACGCCTACGGGTGAAGGGGACTCACCCTCACCCCCTTCTCTGGAGGTGCTTTCGGGCACCTCCCTATTTCCAGCGGCAGTCCCTCCTTTTCTTTCTAAGGGGACTGCCAAGAAAGCCAGCAGGCAGCCCATTGCCGACCGCCCCTCGTGTAAGCGGCTCGGTAGGGCAAACCCCCTTAGGGGGGAGAGGGAAGCAGGTCTTTCCTCAAAAGACCTGCAGGCAAGGATATTAAACCTTGCCGGGGTCAAGGCCTGTGCCTCCCTACAAAAGACTCTTGACGCTGCCGAGGGGACCTGCGATGTCCTGGGAGGGGATGGCCAACTGGATGCCTCTCCTGTGATAGACATGGTCCTTGAGGAGACCCAGCCTCAGACGGTAGGGCCTTCAATGGGGGGGAATTCGGGCTCGGCGCCAAGTACCGAACCCGAATCCGCCCCTATGCAAGGTCCTCCTCAAACGGCTGAGGGCTCCGAGGCAGTACAAGGAGGGGAGGGATCTCCTCCGACAGGTGCCCCTACGACTACCAGGAACCTAATAAAATTTCAGAGAGGGACCTGGCTGAGGCCGGTCCATCTAGCCTGGGGACTTCTGCCGGCGGTGATGAGAAGCGGGTTCATTCTCCGCCCTCCTCTCCAAAAAAGAAAAAGACTAAAAAGACCAAGAAGACTCGGGGCTCCTCTCCATCCGCGGGGGCTGCGGGAACGGATGGGTCTGCTGCCACTTTGGTAGGCGACCAAGCCAAGATCGGCACATCCGGCCGCTTTACCCCCCCCCCCCCCCTAGGTGTGGAGCCCCTGACTAAGACTGAGACCAAGAGTGCACAGGGCGGAGCCTCGATGACATCGGGGCCCCTCATTCAGAGGTTACCTGGCGTTTTCGAGCCCACTGGCTTCAAGCGCTTTCTCTTTATTCACTCCACTGATGGCACCATGTTATCCAAGGGCAACATGATCCATCAGAGGAGAGGATTAGCTAGTGCAATTGGTAGAGAGCCGAAGGTGACCCGTTTTTCGGACGGGAGCCTTCTGGCGAATCCCGCCGAGGCGGCCAAGATAAGTGCTCTTCGGACACTTCATGGCACCCCGGTGAGTGTGACGCCGCACTCTACCATGAACTTTGTGAAAGGAGTAGTTTATGCGAGGGAACTCGTTGACTACTCCATTGAGGACATCACCCTAGAGCTGGCCGACCATGGGGCGGTCAAGGTCGAACGTGTGATTAGAAAACAGGGAGGGGCCTCGACACCCACCCCTACACTCTTCGTCACGTTCGACTGTGACAAGCTCCCTGAGTCGGTGCGTGCCGGTTGGTACCGCTACCGCATGAAGGCATTCGTGCCACTGCCGCGGCGGTGCTATTACTGTCACCGCTTCGGCCATACGAATCGCTCATGTTGACGTGCAAAGTCGGGGTCACCCGAAGTCTGTGTAAATTGCTCCAAGGTCGCACACGATAAGTCCAAATCGTGTGTGGCCAAGTGTGTCAATTGCGGAGAGCCGCACCCTGCTTCTTCGAAAAAATGTGGTGCATATCTCCTTGAGAAAGAAATCCTAGCCGTTCAGGCCCAGGATCGACTCTCATTCCGCGAGGCTAAGGACTTGATCCTGGCGTGCCCGGCTCTGCCTGGGACGTCATATGCCTGAATAGTTAGAAAGGCACCCTCTGCTCCTGGCCCATCCAGGCGAACAAGCATGGTTGTTTCCGCGCCCATTTGGAGCCCTTCTGCGGGCTCTACCCACCGGGGCGCTCCCCTGGTAAAGCTGGCGGCAAAAAGGGTTCATACCCAGCCCCGACTAAAACCAGGGCTCCCCCCTCTTCCCCTAGCGTGACCGTTTCCCGTAAGGTGAAACGGCCACGCGCCTCCACCGAGTCGTTAGACTCACAGGAGGCAACACCCCTGAAGATGGTCGCTAGGCCATCTTCCGGGGTTCCTAAAGCTGTCCCCCGAAAGGAGGACAGCAACAAAGGAGCTTAGGCTCCTTTGCCCACGTCCATAGGTGGAGCGACTGGCTCGGAGACGGTGGTTCCTCGAAAAGAGGCCCCCCGCCTCCCAAGCCGCAACGCCCGCCTAAGGTTTCGAAGCGGAGGGAAGAAATGACTCGCATGGCGAGCCCAACCTCCCCCAATAAGTCCTCGAAGGCAACAGCGCCTTCAGCGCTTTGTCCGGCCAACAGCGCCCGGGGCTCTGCCCCCGGGAAGCGTACGGTCATTCCCGTGAGGGTCTTCAGTTCGAGGAGGGACCCGGCGTCTCCTCCGAGCTAAGCTTGAAGGGCATATTCCTTCCATGGAATTGCCGTGGACTCCGGGCCAACTGGGAGGAGCTGCGGAGGCTCGTCTCGTCCCGTTCCCCGTTAGCTATCTTTTTGCAGGAGACCATGCTAGGCGCATGCCCTCTGCCCGCCCTCCCGGGGTATAAGGGTCTTGCGACCCCACCCCCGCCGGATGGCCGGGCTGGGGGATGCACGGTTTACACCCGGCATGAAGTCTCCGTTCTTGTTTTCTCTTTAGATACCTCCTCTCAGGCAGTGGCTGTGCAGCTGCACCTGGATAGGAGGTATACTATCATTTCTGCGTACATTCCACCGTCAGCTGACTTCGACGCGGGGGACTTCCGCCGCGTCGTGGCACTGTTGCCGATGCCCTATCTCTTTGATTGGTGGGTGGTCGATGACCTCCATGGTAGTGATCACTTTCCCATTCAAATATTATTTTCAGGGCAACTGCCGCCTGAGAGACCACCTCGGTGGTGCTTGGCGCGGGCGCGGTGGCCTGCATTTCAGGAAATGACTGAATTCTCTATCTCAGTCGAGGAGTTTAGGTCGGTAGATGAGGCCGTTGAGTTCTTCTCCGGCAACCTCATCGCCGTTGGCCCGACTACTATTCCTAGGACACTCTGGCCGTTTTGCACGCTGACTACTCCAATGGTGGTCGGCCGAGTGTGAGACGGCCCTCAAACAGAAGCGTTATGCCTACATGCGCTATAAGCGCCGCCCGAACGATTTCACTGTCGCTGAATTTCGTCGGGCTAGGGCTAGATTCCGGTATATTTCGAAGCACGCCCGCCGCTCTTCTTGGCGGGCATACGTGTCTTTCTTTTAACGGGAAGTCCCCCTTTAGCTGACGTATGGAAGCGAGTCAAAAGGATTCGGGGCAAGTTCTCGCAGGAGCCCCCCCTCCCGTTCTTAGGAGAAAGGGGACCGCAATCTCGGACCCCGCGTCCGTGGCGGAATCTTTCGCGACCGCCTTTTCCGCATTCTCTAGCCGGGATGCTGCTCCGCCAGCATTCAATGCACGTCGTGATGTCGCGGAAGGCCGCCGGCTGGACTTTACCTCCAGAGGCGGAGAACCCTTCAACGGCAAGTTTATTGTGAGTGAGTTGCGCTCCGCTCTCGCTTCGTGCGCGGACACCCCCCATGGTCCGGACGATGTCCCGTACGCCATGCTTCGACACCTGAGTGAGCGAGGCATGGCCTTTCTCTTAGATTTGTTCAACAGGATCTGGGTGGAGGGTCTTCTCCCAGACTCCTGGGCAATCGCTATCGTGCTCGCCTTTCGCAAACCGGGGAGAGATCACTCTACTCCGACTGGTTTCCGCCCAATCTCTCTAACCTCTTGCGTGTGCAAGTTGATGGAGAAATTGGTAAATGTTTGATTAGCCTATTTCCTGGACAGCGGAGGCCATCTGTCTTCCGCACAGTGCGGCTTCCGCAAGTTCCACTCCACGTCGGATGCTCTGCTCCGACTTGAAAATGCCGTCTGCGAGGCTTTCCTTCGTAGACAGCACTACGCCACGGTGTTTTTCGATCTGGAGAAGGCCTATGATACCGCATGGCGATACTGTATCATGGAGACTTTCCACACGATGGGGGCGAGGGGACGCCTCCCAATGTTTATATCTGAATTTTTGCGAGATCGTCGATTCCGCGTACGGGTGGGGGGAGCCCTCTTCGGCCCAAAGGAGCAGGAAGAGGGTGTCCCGCAGGGAAGTGTCCTCAGTGTCACACTCTTTGCCCTGAGCCTCAACGGCATCACCTCGGTGCTGCCGGAAGATGTTCTTGCTACGCTCTACGTGGACGACCTTTCGATCTCTTTTGGCGTGGCCCAGATGCCAACTCTGGAGCGTCGACTCCAACAGGCATTGCACCGCGTCTCTCGCTATGCCGAAGCGCACAGGTTTAGGTTTTCTTTGGCCAAGACTAAGGTGGTGCATTTCTGCCGCCATCCACGGCTCCACCCCGCCTCAGATTTGTTTCTTAATGGGGTGCGCCTGGATGTGGTTGAGTCGCACCGTTTCCTTGGTCTTGTATTTGACCGACGCCTCACCTGGGAGGCTCATATTCACAGTCTTAGGGTCTCTTGTACCTGCGCCATGGATATTCTCCGTTCCGTGACGTTCAGCGCTTGGGGCGCTGATAGGGCTACTGCCCTACTTTTTTATCGATCCTTTGTTCGTTCGAAGCTGTACTACGGATGCGAGTTTTATGCACCCGCATCCGAGCGTTTATTGCGGAAGGTGGATTCGATCCACCACACCGGCCTTCGCCTTGCGACCCGGTGCCTTCCGCAAGGCCCCCATTGAGAGCCTGTTCGTCGATGCTGGGGAGATGCCACTCGCTCTGCGCCGCGTGCAGTGCATCACTCGCCTGTACGCGCGAGCCCGGCGCCTCCCTCAGTCGCCAACAGCTCTCACTGCATCCGCAGCTGATCTCGATGGTGCCTATGCCGCCGAGAGACGCCAGTCATACCCTAAGCCCTTTGGGTTTAGGGCCAGGAAACTCCTTCGAGAGGTAAATATAGCTCTTGGGCCGGTGGCGCCTCCTCTGGTTCTGCCCACGACGCCACCCTGGAGGGTACCACATTTTGCTATTTGTCGCCACCCCTCTGCTCCCAAAGCTTGTACGGCGCCGGGAGTATTGCGTTCGACCTTTTTGGAGCACAAATCGTGTAACGCTGGAACCGTGCCAGTGTATACGGATGGCTCCAAGTCCCAAGAGGGGCTCGGCTTCCACGCCGTATCCCCTCTGTTTGAAGTCAGCGGGGCTCTATCAGGCGCTGCGTCTGCCTTCACGGCTGAGCTGGTGGCAATACACGACTCGGTACGGCAGATTACGCAACGTGCCCGGTTCTGAGACCGGATTGTGATCTATAGCGACTCACAAAGCGCCCTGGGTGCTCTCGGGGCATTGGAATCTCAGCATCCCCTGGTTCGCGATATCCGTGACGCCACGGTTTTGGTGAGCCGGGCAGATGTCGAGATTATCTTCTGCTGGGTTCCTGGACATGTAGGAATTGCGGGGAATGAGGGCTTTAAAGAGTTTGCGAGGACTCTGCGACCGGACCCTCGTTTCGCTCTTCCTCACACCGACTACATGGCAGGAATACGGGCAGCTCTTCAGACTGCTTGGCAAAGAAGATGGGAGACGGTCGAAAGGAACTTAAAGTTGCGTGCCATTGCGCCGCGACTGTTCCCATGGACCTATCCCCCAATGCCGCGACGGCTTCAGGTCGCTTTCTGTGGTCTCCGAATCGGACATACTCGTGTGACGCATCGCTATTTGATGGAGCGCTCGCCAGCGCCCTATCTCGACGACTGCGTCGTCCCCCAGACTGTTCGGCACATTTTTGTCGAATGTCCCAGTCTGGGTGATCTTCGCGCACGATACCTGTCCCGGTACCGGGATGGGCGGTGTCGCTACCACCTGTCCCTTGTGCTCGGGATGAGTTCGTGCACATTGACTTGTGGACTTGTTGACTTTTGGGGGGAGGTCAGTCTTCTTCCCTTTATTTAAGGTTCTTTTTGTTTTTCGTTTGTTATTGTTGTTTTGTAGGTTGCACTCTCCTGCACCAGGGTGAGGGGGACCTTCCACCGCTGCCGGAGATTGCTTCCTGATTGTTAAGTTTTCCAATTTATATCGTTATGTTTTCATATTTTAGTTTTAAAGTAGCCTAGTTCTATGCTGTCGTGTTTTTCGGCGACTTATGCCCAAGTGGGCAGTTGCCAGATGGGCTCTATAAAATATAAAAAATAAAAAAAATCAACTTTGTACTTGTGAGTACTTGTAATCTTTACAAATATGTATTTGTGATTACTTGTAATCTGTACAAATTTCTAGTTGTAAGTACTTTTACTCTGTAAAATTTGTACATGTAAGTATTTTTAGTTTGTACCTGAGTACTTATTTTCTTTATATATTTGTACTTCTGAGTACTCGTAATCTATAATTTTGTACTTGAGTACTTGTAATATGCACAGATTTTTTATTGCAAGTACTGCTAATCTGTAAAAAAATTACTTGTAATCTGTATAAAATTGTACTTGTGAGTACTGCAATTATTTACAATTTTTAATTGTAAATAATTTAATCTGTACAATTTGTACATGTCAGGGTACTTTTACTTGTAATTAATGTAATTTATACAAATTTTTAGTTACAATCTGTAAAAAAAAAGTACTTGTGACTGTTTCACTCCCTACCGCGTGCTTAGTCCTCCTGACTGTCCGGCGTGTGACACCAGCCTGGGGAACTTTCCCCTCCCGAGGGGCGACGGGCTCGCTACCACTTGCTTGTCTCCTGTGCTCAGGATGGGTTCGTTCATTCCTCAATGTTACCTCCTCCGTCGTCTTTAATTATTTGGGTTCTT
Source organism: Ceratothoa steindachneri (assembly GCA_963969495.1). Classification (NCBI taxonomy): domain Eukaryota; kingdom Metazoa; phylum Arthropoda; class Malacostraca; order Isopoda; family Cymothoidae; genus Ceratothoa; species Ceratothoa steindachneri. Next base: position 170,723,941 of record OZ018320.1, on the reverse strand, counting down.
GATTGGATGCTCGGGCACCGGAGGGAGCCGGGCCTGAGTATGCCTTTTCTTATTTTAGGTTTGGTTTGTTGTTTTTCTTTTTATCGTTGTTTTTTTCTATTATTGTTAATATAACTTAAGAATAGGCTAAATTTTAATTTCGATCGCTATGCCCTTGATTGCATTCGCCAGGTGAGATCGTTTTAAATTTAAAAAAAGACTTGATTTATGTCTGTATTCTTTTTCTGTTCTTTTATCTTTATCTCGCTATTATTTTATCAATCGAAGGAAAATAAAACCCACTTAATACCGAATCTTTCCTTCTAGGTTGCTCTCAAGTGCGCCGAATTCAAGTACGAGGTCGAGCTCGGTCGGAGGATGACTCGTGTGTACCTTGTTGAGATCAAACTCCTCCACCGGACGCTCAAAGACCACCGAGACAATCAGTTGGCAGGCGGGATCAGGATTAGAGAGGTGACGTCACTCGGTATTGGGGTATAATTACACTCGGAGAAGAATAAAAAAAATATATAACCAAAAGAATCAAGAAGAAATAAGTTTTTTAAAGCTCATTTTATTGACGTTAAGAGATCGTAACTTTAATTAAAGTGCTCGGAATTCTGCTAGAAAAACCGGGTAAAGGCAGGGATTGGAGAAATGCACCTGTAACCATGAAAGGAACCCACTCCATTTAATATAGTTATGAATTTTATTATAAAGTTGTTTTTTTATTTAAAAAAAAAATTATCTCACTTTTCCCGTTGTTCTATTTACGATGTCAAAGGGAATAACAAGAAATTGTGTTACCCTGGCAACGCGCTCGTACCATAGTCTCCCTCTGAGGCGCTGGTGGAAAGAGGCATTAAAATATTAATTTTTTGTTCAAAGGAACGTTGAAGTTTTGAAGGTTTTGTTGGGGTTTTTTTTTGGGGGGGGGGGAAGACTTACGGGTAACCTCGTATTTTAGTCGACTATTAATTTATACTGTAAAGGTGATACTTATCGAAGAGGATGAATGAAGTGATATAATAATAATATGAATTTTTGTATGGCGCTGTGCAAGGTCATTGGGCTTCACAGAGCACCTGTCTCTCAACTAAAGTGTTAATTCCAATGCCTAAGCTTTAAAGGTGGAGAACCAACGTATTGGGTTAGTTAAAAAAAGGGGGTGGTTTCAGAGGGGAAGGGAGATTAGCAAGAAGCTTAAACAAGGTATGGGTTTGTTTTTTGTTTCCGCAAGGATTCGAATCCGAATTAATGTAATAAGGTGTGCGTGTGTGGAGGGGGACAAAGCATGTATTGGATAGGCAGAAAGAAATAAAAATGTTGAAAACATAAAGTGTAGGAGATTTACAAAGGGATGTAAGGTCCCTGGTAATCAGACATCGCTTCCGTTTATTTCATTGCGTATGCATATCTTAGGTTGTTATTTTTGTTTTTAATGGCGTTCAAGCCTTTAGCCTTAAATATTAATGTTTCTTGTATAATTATTCGTATTTGTTGTTTTATTATTTAATTACTTTATTATATGTATGTAATACTTAGTGGTTTTTATATTTCTTATACTCTGTAATGTATGTTGTTGTTTTTTTTTTGTCGTCTTCTCTTTCTTCGGCTATATAACGACCAAATCATTTACGGTCGCATCGGACTGATATTCGCGGTGAAGCATCTCCCTTATTAGTAGCCCGAAGAAATGCCCAAAAAAATTAAAATAGTTTTAAAGTTGATAGGTGGTGGCCCCAAAATGGACAAAATCGAAATTTAGGCCGCAACCTATCACACTTAAAACTAAATTTTTGGATTCATTTTTACATTACTACTATTAGGGGAGATGGAGCACCGCGAATATCAGTCCGATGCGACCGTAAATCACTCGGTAGTTATATAACCATCAATAGTAACCATGGTTACGGGGCCATCTCGATAGGGCTATCCTCCCCCCGTCGAATGGCGTCGGTTTTGTCCATATTGGTCCAGTAGATCCCGAGATATTCGAAAAAGACTAGGATAAGCATTTGTTCCCTACTTCCTCTTGAATTAAAGCTGGTTAGGTTGTTGCGTCAAAATTAGTAAGGTTGTTGCTGTAATCGGGTGTTTTTTCAGTTAGCTAAGACTATAGAGGAGCACTTCTGCTGCCATCCATGGCTCCACCCCGGACCGGCCTTGTTCTTAAGCGGGGTTCGCTGGATGTAGTAGATTCGCACCATTTCCTCGCTCTTGATACGACCGACGCCTCACCTTGGAGGCTCATATCCACACTCGGGGTCTTTTGTACCCGCACCATAGACATTGTTCGGTCCGTGGCGTTCAGCACTTGTGGTACTGATACAGCTACTGCTTTACTTTTCTACTGATCCTTTGTTCATTCGAAGCATGACTACGGATGGGAGTTTTACCCATTTGCAGCTGAGCGTATATTGCGTTAGGTGGAATCGATTCACCACAGCGCTCTCCAGCTGGTGACCGGGGCCTTCCGTACGTCCCCCCCATTGAGAGCCTACTTGTCAATGCCGGGAATATGTCACTTGGTCTACCCCATACATTGTACATTATGAACTACGCGCGAGCCCGGCGTCTCCTTCAATCGCCAACGGCTCTACCTTCATCCGCGGCCGATCTCGACAATGCCTATGCCATAGGCCTTTAGGTTAGGGCTAGGAAACTCCTTCGAGAGCTCGCGCCAGTGTGGTCTCTAGTTCTGCCCAGGACGCCACCCTGGAGGGTACCACCTTTGACTATTTGTCGCTCTGCCTCTGCCTCCAAAGCTTCCAGTGTTGGGAGTATTGCGTTCAGCATTTTTGAAGTACACCGTGTTACACTATTTCCGTTCCAGTGTACAGGGATGGCTCAAAGTCCCAGGAGGTGGTCGGTTTCCACGCCGTATCCCCTTTGTTTGAAGTCAGCGGGACTCTGCCAGGCGCTGCGTCTGTCCTCACAGCCGAGCTCGTTGCAATACACCGCTCGGTACGACGCGAGAACGTATCCTGCCCGGCTCGGAGACCAGATTTTGATTTATAGCGATTCACAAAGCGCCCTGAGTGCTCTCAGGGCATTGGAATCTCCACAACCCCCCAGATTCGTAGTATCCGTGACGCCACGGTTGCCACGAGCTGGATGTTCCCTCGTCCCCATCATGTGAAGGGTCTCCAGGATACCGTATACGCGTATAGCCATGGAGTATTGACGATACGCTCCCCCCCCCCCAAAAAAAAGGTCAGAAGAGACTTGTAAAGAAACTCGAAAATGGGGCAAAGTAGAAATGTCTAGAAGGAATAAACCCCAGGTAGTTTCACTAGTGCAGGGAGTTCTTAACCTTTATTCAGTCATGGACCCCTTTAAGAAGGTGATAAAAGCTATGGACTCCCTCCAAGGGAGTTTTAACATAAAAGTCATAAAAACAAATTTGCATGCAATTAATATATGTACTTTATTTTATTGACATAATATAATTATGATTGCCTCATACATGTAGGCCTATAGCATACAAAAGTATAGATAAAGTAAACAATCTTAACAAATAACTCACTCCTTTTCAATTTAAAAGTAAATTTTACTCATTTAAATAAAAGAAATACAGTCATCTTGTGCAAATTAAACAAAATTATTTTTATTCTGCTCAAATATACCACAAATACTACTTTCTCTCGTTAGCTAGTTTATTTTAGTGAGACGGTTGTTCTTGTTTGTCATGAATAAGAAGCTGAAACTGTGGAGTGGTCTTTGATAAGGTGACAAGCATGTCACCTCTGACGTCCAATTTGTTTCGACTTTTCGTTTTGATAGAAACAAGTGCTGAAAACCATGATTCACAAAGGTACGTAGTAGCAAAGGGAATCAGAGCACTCATAGCTCGCTCTACCAGACGAGGGTAGGCTTGTGTCAACACACACCAAAATTCTCCAAGACTCTTCAAGTTGAATTCACTTCGTAAGATTTCCTTTGTCCTCAGGTCAATGAGGTCATTTTTGGCAAGGTCTTCATCACTGATACAGTCTATGTTGGCTAGATAAGGATTACGAACCCATGCTTCAACTTTGAGGTAGCCTGAGCCGAAGTAACCTTTGAAAGAGTTCTGCAGAGTATCCAAATGTCTGTAGAATTCTGCTTTCAGTGAAGTTGACAGGGCATTGTCATTCTCGCCTTCACCCTGCTGAAGCACTTCCTCTAACATTGGAAAGTTGGCATAGTTGTCTGACTCCAACCTCCTTTTCCATAGTGACAGCTTGGCCAGAAAAGCTTTCATTCTTTCAGCAGCATCCATAATGGTGACATCATGGCCTTGAATTGAAAGATTTACCTCATTCATATGGCCAAAGATATCCGCCAAGTAGGCCAAGCCATGAATAAACTCCTCATGGTCAAACTGTTCTGAGAGTGGGCTTTCTTTTTCTCTCAAGAAAAGTGAAGCTTCTGCTCGCAAATGAACCACTCGCTTCAAGATTTGTCCTTTGGACAGCCAGCGAACATCTGTGTGGTAGAGAACTTCATAAGATGCTCCCATATCTTGGCAAAATCTCTTGAATGTGCGATGGTTCAGAGTCCTAGCTCTGAAAAAATTGATGACATTCACGCTAGTAGACAAGACTTCTTTCAGATCTGTTGGCAGAGTCTTTGATGTCAATGCATGTCGATGTAGGAAACAATGGGTAACCATGACCTGAGGAGCTTCTTTTTTCACCAAAGCAGCAAAACCAGATGTGTTGCCAAGCATTAAAGGAGCTCCATCTGTGCACATAGTACCAAGCTTTTTCTTCCAGTCGAAATTTTGCTTGACAAAGAATCGATCCACAATTTCTAAAATGTCAGTGGCCTTTGTAGTTTCTACAAGGGGCTCACAAAATAGAAATTCTTCTTTGATGGCATCAACATGCACATAACGTACGAAAACCAATAGCTGGCTGCACTGAGATACATCAGTACTTTCATCTAGTTGCATGCTGATAGGAAATGGTGTAGCTGCCAATTCCTATATTACTTGTTTCAGAATATTAGAAGACATGTCAGCAATTCTGGAGTGGATGACATCATTTGACAAAGGCACTGCTTCAATTTTCTTCTTCTCCTCCAAGCCACAAACCAGCTCAACCATTTCTAGGGCACATGGCTTTACCAAGGGCTCTCCAATTGTATGTGGCTTCTTTTGCTTGACAGTACGATAGGCAACCTTGTAAGATGCTTCAAGGCAAGACTTTTTTGTTGGAACAAATCCAAGTTTCGGTAAAGTTCCAGCTTTCTCAAATCGAGCCTTCTTCACACGAAATATATCAACGTTGTCTGAAGCATTTTAAAGATGAACAGACCTAATGTGCTCCTTTAGCTTGCAGGCTTCATGCTTGCATTGGCAAGAACCTTGCCACACATGCCACCCAGGATACACTGCGGTTTTTGCGTCCCATCTCGTTCGTGGTGAATGTAAAATCAAATGATTTGTATGCTTCATTGTACTTCCTCTTCTTTGACATTTCCAGATGAGTTTTCCCTGCAAAGCCAGAAAAAAATGTAACCTATACGGACAATAGTAACTAGGGAACATTAATACATAATTAGATTACACACACACACACACACACACATATATATATATATATATATATAATGATGGAATTATGATTTTAAAATGCTAAACTGCCTTTTACGCAAGTAAAGAATAAATACTAAAAAGTAAATAACTTTGTAATTATCACTTGTCTCTTTCTGGCTACACCAGCACTATTTAGGAATAATAGTGTGTGAGCGATCAGGAATTAAGGAAGGATAATATAGCTGTGAGTGCTAACCTGGCAACATTTACCAGCTGACAAAAACTGAGCAGGAACTGTACAAAAGTCTCTCTCTTTCTCGGCAGTGCCACGCCAGCCTTCCAATGTCCCAGAGCTGGAGTCAGTTGCTGCGGGACTGACTCAACGGTTCAAAAACAAGAGAAAGGAAAAAAAAGGAAGAGAAGGTAGAAACAGAAATAGAAGTTAAACCGGAGGAAGATAAGAAAAAAAGAAAGAAGAGGAAAAATATGTAGAAGAAAGAGGAAACAGAGAAGTCGCTTCCAAAAGGGAAGACTCTGTCCTCTGTGAGGGTCGTCCTTATCGGTGATTCTCAATCAAGGGATCTGCAACCCATGCTAGCGGCTCGCCTTCGCACCAGTGTGAAGGTAAGCTACCTCCCAGGACGTGGGAACCACTAGATAAGGATAGAGGGTGAGAAATATCAGATTTCTGAGAGTTCAGTCGTTGCCCTGATGGTAAGTGGCAACGACCTCTACCTCGGAGGAGGTAGGGTAGGTCCTACAGGCGAGATCCTTCAGACGGTCATGGGGGCTGTGGATGACTGTGGGTTGAAAACCCGCAGACGTGCCGTGGTCGGGATGCTCCCGAGAAGAGGTCCAAGTCGGATCGCTCACTCGAGGAAAGTCGCACTGAACCGTCGACTAGTAGATTTATGTACGGCGGAAGGGGATTTTTTTGCCGACCCCTACCGCATCTTTTATGTTAGGAACGATCTCTACCAAAGGGATGGGGGTGCACCTTTCCTTTAAAGGAAAGGCTGTACTCTCCAACCTGATACAAGATGTCGTTGAACGGACTCAAATGACGGTCCGGCCAAGAGTGATGGCGGACGTGCGCCAGTACACTAAAGTCACCCCTGGAACGACCTTCGCGGAGGTCGCTTGAAAAGGTGCCACCACACCACCAAAAGAGAACAGAGAGAAGAATAAGGAGGGAAACGGAAGAGCGTAGGGAGTCCTACAGTCGGGGACTCCCTCAAAGTTCTGTTTAATGCGAGGTCTATCAGAAACAAGTTTCTTGAACTTCTTGGCCTCGTAGTGACAGAAGAACCAGAGATGGTGGCCATTACAGAGTCGGGGATAAAAACTTCAAACCGAGATTTTGAAGGAGAATTCACGATTCCAGGTTACCGACTCTTCCTAAAAGATAGGCCTGACAGACAGGGTGGCGGTATGATGTTGTATGTCAAGGATACATTCAACTCGACGGAATGCAACATCGTATCCCATCACAAGCTCCTAGGTGTAGAACTAGAAATTGGTCCTGCCAAATACAGGACCCTGGTGCTTTATAGACCTCCTGTCCAACTCGTTGAAAAGGACAGAGATCTGTACCAGATACTAGGAGAACTTGTCGAAGATAGTGTGTATCGTCATGGGTGATTTCAACACACAAGTTGACTGGGAAACCAGAGAACCCTGTGGCGAGAACGCGCTACTCCTGGAATTCGCGGACAACGAGTTCCTGACTCAATGGGAGAGAGAGCCGACGAGAGGCAACAATACCCTCGACTTGGTTTTCACCTCTGAGGATGACATCGTTGAGGATCTCTCGGTAGGCGAAGAGCTCGGTGGTAGTGATCACCGACTAGTCAGATTTATAGTCAAGGTCTCCAAGGTAGAGTCTGCGACTAGTAAATCGCGGAAACTTGATTTGAGAAGAGCAGACTTTGCAGGTCTTCGTGCTGGCTCGACTGATAAGAGGCTAGAAGTGTGCGAGGATGTTGAAGATTCGTGGAATAGATTCAAAACTACGTTCATAAGTCTTCAATCGCGTTTCATCCCTTCGAAAAGCCTTAGTCGGTCTTCCGTTCAAACAAAGTGGTTTAATCGAGAAATCGGTCAACTGCTAAGGAAGAAGAGAACGGTGTACCGGCAGTCAAAGATTTCTTGAGACTTTGACGAGTACCGTAGGCTAGCTAGGAGGGTGAAGTCCAGCATAAGGGCGGCTTAGCGGTCTGAGAAACTCCGAGTGGCGAGACTCTGTAAAGAGAATCCAAAGGAGTTCTTTGGATATGTAAACAGCCGTAAACCAATCCGTCGAACGATTGGCTCTTTGAGGAATAAGGAGGGGACATTAAAGCACTCAGATGCAGAAAATGCTAACCTCCTCAACGACTACTTCTCTTCAGTGTTTACTGAAGAGTGTTGTCCCATCCCCCAGCCAACGTATTCCTACTCGGGGGGGGGGGGGAGTAAAGCTGGCGGATATGGACTTCACCGAAGGAGAAATCAAAAAGAAGATCACTGACCTAATGATGAATAAGTCACCTGGCCCGGATGGGTTTCTACCTAAAGTGTTGAAAGAAGTACGCGATCAAGTGTCACGACACCTGTGCGCAATCTTCAACATGTCAATCCGGACCGAATGCATTCCTGGAGATGGCGTGAAGCGGAGGTAACTCCTATCTTCAAGAAAGGAGACCGTAGCCAACCGTCGAACTACCGACCTATCAATCTGACTTCGATAGTCGGTAAACTCATGGAAAGCATCATGGTGGACAAAATGTCGCATTTAGAGTCAAAGCTGCTACTAAGGAGTTTCCAGCACGGCTTCCGAAGGCAACGGTCATGCCTGATGAACCTTGTAGAATTCTTCCATTTCGTCTTCAATGAGCACGATCGGGACAAGGCGGTGGATGTAGTGTACTTAGACTTTCAGAAAGCCTTTGATAAGGTACCACACCGCCGCCTTCTCCGGAAAGTGCGAGCGCTGGGCATAGATGGAAATGTAGCCGGCTGGATAGAGAACTGGCTAAGTGGCAGATGGCAACGCGTGGTGCTGAATGGACAGGCTTCTGAGTGGGTGCCCCTTACTAGCGGGGTGCCTCAAGGTTCTGTCCTGGGACCACTACTATTCATCATCTACGTCATCGACATGGACGGTGACATGGTTGCCAAGATTTCTAAATTTTCCGACGATACCAAGCTTGGTATGAACGTTGCAAAGGATGGAAATACTGCTCGCCTGCAGGAAGATCTTGGGAAGATTGGGAAGTGGTCGGAAACGTGGCAAATGCCTTTTAACGTGAACAAATGCAAAGTGATGCATATCGGCCACCGAAACCCCCAATCTCATTATATCCTTAAGGGCACTGCTCTTGAATCTACTGACACTGAGAAGGACTTGGGTGTAACTATAACTAGTGATCTCAAGTTCTTGAGGCAGTGTATTGAGGCTGAGAAGAAGGCCCAAAGGAGGCTAGGTTATATAAAGCGACAGTTTAGATATCGGAACTAGGAAATAGTACTTTGTTTGTACCTTTCACGTGTCCTACCGCACCTAGAGTATGCCGTACAATTTTGGAGTCCTTCATTTCGAAAGGACATCGCGAGATTGGAACGCGTGCAAGCCAGGGCAACCAAACTGATTCCCTCTATCAGACATAAAAGTTATGAAGATAGATTAAGGGGATTAGATCTGTTCTCGTTGGAAACCCGTAGACTGCGTGGTCAGCTCATCGAAGTTTTCAAAATACTTTGAGGGTTCGACAATGTTGACTACAGGTTGTTTTCAGCCTTAATGAGAACAGAACAAGAAATCACGGCTTCAAACTTGAGCTGAATCGTTACCACCGCGATCTGTGTGGGAAACTTTTCACGTACAGTATCTGCGGTAGCTGGAACGCACTTCCGATGGAGGTTGTCAACAGCAATTCTGTTGACCAGTTCAAGACAAGACTAGACAAAGTCTTGAAAAGTGGCCGTTTAAGGAGGCCGTAGGACAATTGAGCGGTGATGTGCCCTCTCGATTGCTAGTCCAAAGGTGCCCTCATTGAATGGACCGTAAGGTCTTCTAGGGTACTTATTTTCCTTGTTACTCTCTCTCCCCCCCCCTCTCTCTCTCTCTCTCCACATTACAGAATGCAAATTTTAATGGTATTATATTTTTGAGAAAAAGAGATGCAAGCTAAAAATCAACCGTATGGCAACCCTACATAATGATTCACACACGGTACTACACATGCCACTCTTCAGCCACACTGAAAAAAAACGTGGTCATTTAAGTCGCACCTGTATATGAGACGATAATCAAGCCCTAAAAATCCGTGGAAAATGAGAAACAGCACTTGCTATTATGGACTGTCAGAGGATGACTGTGGCACAGAGAACGATGATGCAAGCTTTAATGGTAAACATGTACCAACCGGCCGAACAGCGAGTCAAGAGACCCCTAGCGGTCATTTCTATAAGCAATGGCAAGGTGCGTTTTCTTTCATTTATTTTAATGTGAAACATTTTGTTTTAATCTGACCCCCATGGACCCCTTGAAACCCATCCATTTATTTTTTTTAATCTGACCCTCACGAACCCCTTGAAACCCATCCATGGACCCCAGGTTAAGAATCCCTGCTCTAGTGTGAGAATGTCGGGGAGGCAGTGGAGTCGAAAGAGAGTGCCGCTCCTCCAGGTACTAGGTGTGAGTTTACACGACGCACCGTCTTCCTGGTCTTAGAGAAAGTGAAAAAATCTGTTGGGAGACAGCCGCAGATCCTTCCTGCAAGTAGGCGTTGGAACCAGGAAGGCACTCAATCTTCCAGATGTCATCAGCAGCAAGGTTGCCCATGCTACACGAGACACCCTTGCGAGTTATCTAGGAGAAAGATAGATAAACTATTATGAACAATTAACTATTTGTTTTTTTTTCTTAAACAATAAAATTAAGCTTCAGTAATTCGCCCTTCTGGGGTCTGCCTCCGATGCTGCCTTCGAGTTGGCTTAATGGTTGCGCCTCCTGGCCAACCTAATTCCGTTCTTCTGATGACTTCCAATACCATTTTCTCATCAGGAGTAAACGTATTGTCCTCTTAAATTTTATCATAAAATCTAATGACTTCATTTTTCAAATGTTTAATTTCAATCCAAGTTCTAAAGTTTTATCATAAAGTGTAATGAATTCATCTTCCAAATATTTAATTTAAATTCGACTGCAAGGCTGAATTATAATAACACTGGGGAACAAATTTCAACTTTTTGTTTATTGATTTAGATTTGAAAGTTAATTATACGTAATTTGGGTGCGCTGAGCACGAGTTTATACTCCGCTTTGCTCTATCAGGTCCTGATTTTATTCAACACACTTCTTCTTTCATCATATTCATAAAAAGGATATTTTCTCAATACTTGCTCAGTCTTTTTGCAGTTTCACATTATAATTATAATTATTTATTAGTAGCTATTTAAACTAATGTTTGTTTTTATATTTCAGATTTTGAAAATAAGGAATTGAAATACCTTTACAAATTGACAAAACAATCAAGTAATATGTCCTCAAGCACTAGAGAGTTCATATGCAAAAACTCTCCTGATTCATTTTGCTACATACATATGTGGAAATTTTCCCCTTCCACATCAACGAGGAAATATAACGGACTTCGTCGTGGAAAGAGCTTACTTAGTTTATTTTGGCATAAAACTGGGGATCAAGATAAATCATGGGTTCCACATAAAGCCTGAACTGTATACACTGAAAGACTGCGCCATTGGACGAAGGGTTCGAAGTCAAAAATACCTTTTGGAGTTCCGATGGTAAGTTTATGATTTCATAAAACTACGTAACTTAGTCATTTGTGTACTGTAAAATACCTAAGTGTAATTATAACTTGGATATATAAACAACTTTTGATAAAACTCGCTTTTGTTAACGCTTCACAGTTTCTTTTCCATTTGAGGTGTGACTGAGCCTACTAACCATGAGACGGATTGCTACTTCTGCTTTGTCAAGACTTCGGGCTTCACTAAAAGAAGTAAACATTGTATCGAGTACTCAAATTTCGACACCGCAATGCGACCTGTGCTACATTCATATGAAATTCCCATTCCAAAATGTATAACTCTGCCATCTCAGGAATTAGTTGAAGATGTTTATGAAAATATTGTTATGCAATCTGAGGAGTCACACACCGAATTCGACCCCAGCATAGTTGTAAGTGAAAGTAATCAGCAAAGGTTTAACCAGGCCGAGTTGAATGATCTTGTAAGGGATCTAAATTTAGCAAAAAAGGCTGCGGAAATTTTAGCTTTAAGACTTAAACATAAAAACATGCTTAGTTCAAACACATACATTTCATTTTACAGTAAAAGAGAAAAAGAACTTATATAATATTTTAGGACAGAGCATGCTAAGGAAGGACATTATTCCCAACAAATCTGACCAGCACGAACATCATATACTCTCGGAGAAAAAAAAAATTAATTAATCTACCTTTATTAAGCCTAGATAAAATCATATTTCCTCCTCTGAATATCAAATTAGGTCTCATGAAAAAATATGTAAAAGCTTTAGATACAAACGGCGCGTGTTTCCAACACATAATTTCAAAATTCTCAAGTTTAAGTTATGAAAAAATCAAAGCTGGATTTTTCGATGGTCCACAAATAAGAACATTAATTAATGACAGCGTTTTCTTAATGTTATTAATGAACGCGAAAGAAATACCTGGTTCTTTTTCGTGGACTTGGTAAAAAGCTTTTTATGAAATTATATGGCAGATAACTACGAAGAAGTCGTAAGACAACTTTTAAGGGACTACAAATAGCTAGGTTGCAATATGAGCATAAAAATGCATTTTTGGAATAGTCACCTTGACCAATTTCCAAGGAATTTAGGTGCTCTAAGTGACGAATTATGGAGGAACGTTATCAAGGACGCTGAGATTGCTACATGATGGCTGATTATTGCTGGTGCTTGAAAAGAGACCTGCCGTCAACAACCAAATACTCTAGAAAGTCCTATAAAAGAACATTTTTAGCAGAGTGTAAGCTTCATATCTCTTTGTTTTGTTTTATTTTAAGTCATTTCTATCGTTATAATGTAATTTTACAATAGTTTGAACTGGATGTATTCATGGAAATTGGAAATAAATGTTAACGCATGACTTCATTTTTAGTCCTAATTTTAAAAATTGGAAAATGGTGCATGGGCTGTTTACAAGAATCAGGACCTGATGAGCCAAACCGAGGTGAAATTCGTTTTCAGCGCACAAAAATAAAATACGTGTTGAGAAAAATAAGACGATAGCGTCAGTAAAGCGAAAGTCACTGAAATAGCGCCCATTAATTCTGCTTCTATTTTGGCTCTAATTTAAATTTCTGATAATCTCCTTTAGCTTTGGGGTAAATCAAGTCATGTTGTTTCACTATTTTATTTTCATTTGAAATTTTCTGCTCACTGAGTGCAGCGAAAGGGGAGATGTTACGTGAATGTCTTACTAACACCTAGTTTCTATAATGTTCTTAATACTGAATCAGTGTTTACTTTAATTGAATTCTTTTTCATAGTTTAGGGCAGTGGTTCTTAACCTGGGGGCGCGATCCGTTTAGGAAAAAAGGAATTCTTTTAGTTGTATTTATTAATCTCATAATGAGAACATGAGGTAATATTGAGAAGTTTGTGAAATAGTTGATGTTTCGGATGAAGTGCAAGAGGAATTTCTTGAGTTGACGTTCAACTCCACAGCTAAGGAAGATTCCAAAGAACCGGATCTTGAGTCATCCTGGGTCAAGTACCTTCCTGTTTAAATCAGGCTCTTTGAATTATTACTATGTTCGAATTCACGGATCTTCGTTAAGCTAGATTTTCCACGCTCGTTGATATCAAAACCAAGCACAGAAACTACGCATTTAAGATCTAGTAGCTAAGAATAAGTGTCAAGTCTCTCGCTAATTCATCCTCAATAAAGAGATTAAAAACTTCTTTTTTTTAATCTGGGTGAGAATTTTATTTTCGTGTAAAGTGGACGTGGAGGAAAGGACCAATTCCTAGAGGAACATAAACAAAGGAGACTCCTACAGACCAATAGCACTGATTTCCCCCATAGCCAAAACACTAGAAAAAAATCATCCTACCCTACATCACATCCAAGATCCCAAACACACCACAGCAACATGGGTTCAAACCCAGGCACTTAACCACCACAACATTACACACAATAAACGACATAATCACAAATGGATTCAACAAAAAAAATCCACCTCATAAAACCATAGCAGTCGCCCTTGACATGTCCAAAGCGTTCGACACAGTAGACCTACACAAACTAATCAACAAGATCCACAAACTCACCATACCCACCACCCTCATCAAGCACATAGCAAACTACTTCAAGGGACGACTCCAATACACCCAAATACAAAACACAAAATCCGGAGTTCCCCAAGGAGGAGTACTTTCCCCAACACTTTTCAACATCTACACCGAAGATATACCAACTCCCCCACAAACAGTACAAATTGTCACTTATGCAGACGACATCACAATACTCTCCTCACACAACAAACCAGAAACCGCTGCACAACAGATACGACCTTACATCAACAAAATACACACATGGACAATAGAAAACTCACTAAAGCTAAACGCCACCAAAACAATGACCACTCTCTTCACACCAGACCCTGTAGAATACAACACAACCCTAAATCTAAACATACAAAACATAACACTACCCACTAACACCACCAGGTTCAGTACCACTGGCTTAGGAGAATGCAATTTAGAGGAAAATTCGTAATTCGTATTCACTATTTCGCTGCAGGCCTCTGCTATTTATGACTTTTTAAGTCTAATTCTTCTGTCTCAATTTGATCAATGAGTACAACCTAAACTCACATACTCAAAACACAATAGTCAAGGCCACGAAAACACTCAAAGTTATCAAGGCACTCACAATTACACACTAGGGGAAAACCAAGAAAACGCTCATTAACACACAAGACAATCACAAGGCCAGCACTAGAATACGCCAACACAATCTGGTCTCCAATCATTTCAGAAACCAACACAAAAAAAACTACCGACAATACAAAACACAGACCTCCGCACTACCACAGGATGCACTCTTGACACAAACACCCAACATCTACACGACCAGACGAACATCCTACCAATCAAAAGTCACCTAAAACTACTCGTATCACAACTCAGACAGAAAACGTTACATCTAAATCATCCCATCCACCACATCACCAGACATCTCCCAATCACCGACACAAAAAACAGACCATTTTCGATAACAACTACACCACCAACTTAGACACAGACCCTAACACAACAACATAAGACACAATCAAGTAAAACATGAAAACAATCCACTTTCAGATCACACACAATACTTGACATACAGAACACACAACAAAATATTAAGTGCACCACCTACAACCATACACAACTCAGAACAAACACTCAAAACAGATCAGAAGAACACTAGCACAGATACAAACAAACAAATCACCACTCCTGACATCATACATGCACAAAATATCTGCCACCACCCATACAACACCTAACTGCCCCAAATGCCTAACACAGATACACGACACCACACATCTCTTCAACTGCCCACAGATAACACAGACCTGGGCCCGGTGGATCTCTGGGAGAGACCCTGGGAGGCTACGGGTCTGCTCCTGCGATGGTCCGGGGAGCTGGGGTGGGGCATGGAATAGCTGTGAGGGTCCCAGACCCACTGTCAGGCCGGCGACAGGGTCGCCGCCATCACCACCATGAGGTTAAGAACCACTGGATTAGGAGAATGCAATTTAGAGGGAAATTCGTATTCACTATTTCGCTGCAGGCCTCTGCTATTTATAACTTTCTAAGTCTTTATAAATGAGTAAGATGACTTTGAAAGCTCCTTTTCCTTTAAACATTTTTCTTAACTAAATAGCAATTAGATCAGTAAGACATTTTCTTTAGTTGCTTGAGTACTTTTTATGCTCTTAGGTGAGTGCAGGCATATATATATATATATATATATATATATATATATATATATATATATATATATATATATGCAAATTTTGTTGAAGACCATTGTGTATTTTGCCATAATTAATTTCCTTTGGCAACTTTGTCTTCTTCTATCTTTTTTATTCCATATTTTAAATGGTGGATTACTTGTCCAGTATTCTTCTCTTTTTTAAATGAGTGTGTTTGGTAAAAAACAAACTAAATTGCTAAGCTTTCGATCTTATTCGATCATCTTCGGAGCGTTTTGAAATGTTCTTGCCTCCTTTACCGATGTAATGAGTGGAGTGAGGATCTAGCAGAAAGTAAAGTGAAAAAAATGAAATGAAATGAAAAGAGAGGTGGGAGACAAAGAACAGCTCTTCAGACCTCTCCCCGTCCCCTCTTGGCGCTCATGGAGCGGCCAAGGAGGGAGGGGGGGAGTCCCGGTACTCCTTTATATACCCCCATAGTCACACTGTCTAGAGCCAAAGTAGGCTCCAAGCACTGTGAATACGGCGGTTAGGAGGAAGAGGAAAGTTTTAGGATAGGACAGCAATGAAAATAGTACGGGACAAAAAGTGGACTTAGTTAGTCATGGTACCCACAGCTTACCATGGAATTCGAACCATGATGTCTCTTGTCTCTAACTATAACTATAACAGTTTATCGTGACCCCTCTCCCACGTATCACTGTGAGTCCCGTGTGCGAATATGATAGTAAAAACGAATAGATGCAGAAGGCTGAAGGAAGTAAGAGGTTTGCAAAGAGATGCTAAATTGCCTGGACGTCAGTGTCGTGGTATGACATTATATTACATCAATACCATATTATATCTATGGGGAAGGGAACGATAACTTACAGGTAAACCGACGAAGGGACGGAACACCACTAATTTAAACGGGCTGAGTAGCGTGAGAGAGTGCAACGAGGTCAGGTAAATTATGGACAATGGCAAAGCTCAAGGTTATTTAAAGAGGCATGTACAAAAATATAATTTTATTTACACAAAAATAATGAGAGAATTGATGGGTAAAATTACCTCAGAGAATTAACGGACAAAATCACATCAGTAAACGAAGGGAAGAATTGTAGTTATAAATCAGATTATAAAGTTAGAACTTAAGGTATTCCCAGAGGAGACTATTCAAATGGGGTGGGGGGGGAGGAAATTAACTCAATTGGGTTACTGAAGGGAAGGAGAGGGGTTGGCTTACGGATGTCTTCTGCACGTGAGGTGAGGCCGCTCGGAACTTCTGAGCGGGAACTTAAAGTGATGACGGTTCTCCAAAAACAGGGGAGGGGGCGAGTATTTCGGCCACCCGAAATAAGGGGGCGAACGAAGGAGGGCTTCGAAAGGAGTTGATGAGAGAAGTCCGGAAAATCACTCGGTAGCGATCGTTAAGTGGAATTACCTCACTGGCTGGGGCTAATTCCAAATACACAAAATAGTTCACCTGTCACTTTGCTTTGTTGTTAGCACCTGACTTGGAACTATGGGGAATCTTCTGGGGTCCGGGCGAGATTTCTCAACTCTGTGTCTTCTCATGGGAGTCGAGCGCTATTTATGTCCGAGGCTCTGCCCGGGGTTGGGGGGCGGTAAGCGGGAAACAGCTCTACTCTCGAATGGCCTCGAATCTTCTTGCAGAGGCTATTCTGCCCGTGTAAAAGTGAATCGTGGTGGACACGGTTCGAGGCTACCGCTTGTGGAAGAGGGGTGGGGGGTAGGCTTACCAATTTAGGCCTAACCGGGCTTTCGGCAGCGCCTGGAAGTTCCGTTCTGCTCAAGAGATTCCACTTAGGGTTCCCTCATAGTCAGGCTTATCTCTGTCCATTTTAGGTAGTATAGCTAGTGTGATAAAGTTAGAAATTAGTATTGGTATTTATGAGGCGTTCAAACCGTTATTAGTAAATACTTTTACTAAATACTGGTGCAGGTTTCTATTTCTATCTATTCTTTCATATTCCTATCCTAGTTATGATTGGCTATATGCTATTCTCTGGTCTGCTTCAGTTAATTAATTACTGTTAGTCGTCGTCGAGTATTAATCTCCTCTAGGTGTAGATTTCTTCTTCGTCTTCTTCTCCTCCCTCAATTATCTTTGGGAAACTTGGGAATAATCTGTGTGATCTCCATCCTTCTCTCTGGGCAATTTGTTTGGTTAATTCAACTCCTACTTCATTCTGTGTCTTTTCTAAGACTTTCTTTGCTCTTTTTGCAATTATTCTGTTAAGTGGCTTTATCCTTGCCCTCCTATACAGGTCTCGTAGTCTTCTTCTTTATCCTCTTCTGGGTGTTTGTTATTAAGTAGATAGCTTTGTTTTGGACTCTTTGGAGTCTTAATATGTTACTTTTCGAGATCGTGTATATCGCGATGGTTGGATAAATAATCGCGGACTGTACTATGGTTTGATAAATTTGTCTCTTGTTTTTCATGCTTAGGTTAACTAACTTGTACAGTAATGCCAGGCCGCTCTTTCCTCGATTTCCTCTCAATTTCGTGCTTTTTATAGCCTGATTTCGTAATGGTTAGTCCGAGCACCTTACATTCTTTGTCGTATCTGTAGCGCTGTCTTTCTACATATACAGCTGAGATTTTCCTCCTGTCCACGGTTACCATTTTAAATTTACCCCTGTTAGTTTTAATTTTAAATTTTTCTTCATATCTATTAATGCTTCTTATCTCTTCTGCAGTCATCCTGGCTTGCATTGGGCCATTCCTGTAGGGGCAAACAATGATTTGAGTGACGTCGTTGGCAAATTGGATGTTCAAGCAGCCTTCATTTCTTGGTGGTGGTATATCTGCTGTATAATTGAATAGAGAGACGGACTCAGACAGCCGCCTTGGGGCAAACCCGCAGCGAGCTCGAATATTTCACCCTGATGTCTTCCTATTTCCACATAAGCACGTCTCCCCATTACATAATCACATAAAATCCTTTCGATATTGTTGTTCATTCCTAATCTTAGTGTCTTGAGTTGTATACCCCTCCGTCATACTTTGTCGAATGTTTGGGACACGTCCCAGCATACGATGTCTACGCTCATTTTTTCTCTCTTTACTTTCGCAATCTTTTCAAGGATGACTCCAAGTGCCATCTCCGTGCTTCTGTTTTTCCTGAATCCAAATTGGCAGCTGTTTCTTCGTCCATTATCATCGAGAAATTTGGACAGTCTGTTATTTATTATTTTTTCTAATACCTTACCGATGAAATCTAGCAGCGAGACGGGGCGGTAGTTACCCACTTGATCTGGGGTTTTTTCCGCCTTGGGTATGAATATCATCTTCGGCACTTTCAGTTCATCGGGAAAGTATCCTGTGTTCAAGCACGCATTGAAGACGTTTCTGACTCCCTCCAGTATGTTCGGGATGCTTCGATGTAATTGAATTTGGTGAGTCCCGATCTGCCTGGGGCTCTCTGTCGGAAGTTCTTTATGGTTTCTTTTAATTCCTCAGATTAATGATTGCTTCCATTCCGTCGTTGTTGTTTCTCCTTTGCTCGACAAAGTGGTAGGGATATGTCCTTTCGATCTCTCCATTGAGTTCGTTCACGATCTCATGTTTGAAATCAATGTCATAGTCCTCATTCTCTTCTTCACTAATTTTGAATACATTTCTCCAGTGCTCTGAATAATGCCTCTATTTCTTCCTCATCTTTTAAAATGTTTTTCCCTGCATCCTTGATTTTCATTTTATCTCTTGTTGTCCGAGTCTTTAATCTGTTGATATGTTTCCAAAATTCCCTTGGTGATGTTTCCACATCTATTTTCTCGATTTGCTGATCCCATTTCTCTTTCTGTTTTTCATAAATTTGTGCTATTAGTTCTCTTTTCTGTCTCTTTAGTGTGTTGTATGCTTCCCTTGATGTTCCGAATCTTATATGTTCTGCCGCCAGGCCGATCTCCTCGCTCAAAGCCACCATTTCTGGTGACCACCTAAATTTTTGAATGGTTTTGGAACGAGTTGGTGGGATCGGCCCCCTTCTCTTCCCTTTTAATTTCTTCTTTGATCCTATCCAACTCCCCGTCGATTTTTTCTAGAGTGGCTTCCTCGAGCGGGCTGGACACGTACGTCTGAAGTAATTCTTTGTACTTATCCCAATCCGCTCTATGGTACGCCTTCCACTTCTTCGAAGGGATTTGTATAGGATTCTTGTTTATGTACATTAGAGCCGCAGTGTGGTCACTACAAGGAACATCCATTGGTTCCATAAAATAGTTAACGGGCAGATTCAAGTTAGCCAGGCAGATGTCCGGTTTTGTTGCGTGATCTCTTCGTAAGTATGTAGGGAAATTCGGTCCCAGTCTTTGCAGTATACGTCTATTGATAAGCGTGTTAAGTTGTTTTCCCACTCTATTTGTATATCTGTACCCAGAAGCCCCGCAATGGGCGTTTAAATCGCCCATCAAAATGACCGGTATCCTACAGTTGAGTTTAGTAAAGTTTTGTACCGGTAATTGGGGGCGCCTGGGTGACTGGTATCCAGTTGCGACAATGATGTTGCTTAATTCCATTTTAATTTCTATAGCTAAATATGCATCTACCAATCCTTGTATTGTTTTGTACTGCAATCCTTGCTTTACCGCTATTGCCGCTCCGTTATGTGGTTCTCCTGAAGGATTTGTGTTAATAACATTGTAGTTCCATATCTTTAATTTCTCGTTTTCAGTGTTTCTTCCATGTTCTGATATTAGTATCACATATATGTTAATCTTTCTGAATAATTTTCCGTACATAATTTCCTTGTCTTTCTATACGCATGTGTAATTTGTAGTATTTTAAATTTCTTAATATCCATAATCCAATTGTCTATTTCCATTCGTTTATTAGTTTTCCGTTTAGTTTGTCCTAACTGTTAAGTTAACAGTGTTTTTTCTTTTTCTGGTTCTTTCGTTTCTCTTGGGTTCTTTCCCTGCTGACTGCCTTCGAGGGTCCCTCTGTTAGTTCGTCTCTGGGTAATGGACCCATTTTACTTGCGGATTTAGATCTGTCCTTTCTTTGGGCTTTCCTGCGAGTAACCTGTGTGCACTCTTGCTTTGTGTCGTCGTCGGAGTTTTCAGTCTCTGAGTCTTCGCTGGTTGTTTCTTCTTCTGTTTCTTCAGCCTGTTGCTTTCCTTTTGCCTCTTCGATTAACTCATGCTTTGTCTTTTCTGTGACTTTGATTTTGAAAATGGCCGATGAGTCGACTTTTTGGGGGAATTTCATCGGTTCGAGCCCGTTTTCCTGTAACATGTTGTTGACTGTTTCTGCATAACTTCCATAGTTAGCTATATTCATCACATGGGCATGTAATATACAAGTAAGTATTTTTACGTTGAGCATACCATCTAAATTAATCTGTGTAGCCGGTCCTTGTTTGTCACTTTTTGCCATTGCTGCGTATAAGTTTTTGTTTATGTTCCTATTATTTCTGTTCTGTTTGACTCCGTTTCTTTCCTCTTTATAATTTCTCTTCTTTTGGGACAAATCATGGCCATAGTTCTGTGTCCCCCTTGGCAGTTAATACATCTTTTGACTGTGTTGTTGCAGTATCGCCAAGAATGGCCTTCAGTTCCACATTCACACCTGTTATAAGGTCTTTTGGGGGGAAACTTTGCGTCGTATGTTCTTCTAACGTATAACATCTAAAGCATATCTGAATACTTGTGAAGACGTCTCTTTGTATTTGGGCGGATGGGATCCTCGTGTTTAAAGCAAGAAGTCCCTGTTCCATAATCCTTGAAGCCATTTCAGTAGATTCTCAGATGACCTTGAAAACGTTAGTGTGATCTTTAAATTTGAACACCTCTGCAATTTTGAGCCATCTCTGTCTCCTGAAGTTCTTCTCTTATTTCTTGGCATGAGTGCTCTCCTACCCAGGACTCGATTTTTCAGCAGATGACGCTTCTGTTAGCCGTGATTTGTGGTGGTACTCTAGCTTCCAAGTCCAGCTTCCTTAGAGTAATGCTCCCCGCAGATGACAGTAGCTGCTCTACGTCTTTATTTTCTGGGCAAATAACTGTGAATCCAGATGGTGTTTCAATGCATTTTATTAGTGGTATCTCCAGATCTATAAATATGCATTGCACTTTTTGACGGATCGGAATTTTTGGCAGAAATACTTCGCAGCACGCATCTCCTGGCTTGATAAAGGAGGAAAAGTGTTGGAAAATATTTGCCCACGCCTCCGAAAATCTGAGATCTAATTTTAGAACCAGATTTTAAAAAAGAGAATATCTGTAGGTGTCTCACTCATATTCATCATCACTCACTACTAATCCATCTTCCTTTTACAGCGGCCCAACTTAAGCAGATGACTGCTTAAGTCTCCGGCCCACCCTCCTGTGAACCGCCGTCAGATGTGAAGTGAGATTGCCATTCATGTTTCGTCCCAACTATGTCAGGCAGTTGCTTGGCCATAATTGGGGACATTGGAGGAAGCTGGTTTGAGGATTAGCCCACAGTAGAGAACAATGTCAGAAACATTCCGGACAAGGGACGGACCGCAACCTTCGGTGCCAATTACGGCGAAGGCCCCTTCCAGGACCATAGAGGGACATACAACCGTCTCTATGGTATGTTGGGGAGCGGTCGTGATTCAAAACCCTCGGGGGGGGCGGCGTTGTCAATAAGTCCGCCATACAATCACACCCCTGAGAGGATCCCACACGGATTCATCCCATCCATCATCATCTTCTATTTAAAAGGCAATTCTCATTTTCATCCAGGTGGCCGGCGAACGTGGGGGGAAAGCCTCTCTTCTCCATCAAGGAAAACCAAACCGTAAATTTAACCATACACCCAATACACATTCATACATAAACACGAGAAGAAACAGTAAAACAAAGAAGATCTGCACCCCCCCCCCCGGACAGAGGGGCTGCACAAGCACAAAAATGGCGGCCCACCCAGCCACAAAAGTCCCGTTAAGGGTTATAGGTGGGCATCCCAAATCGGGCCGTAGCACAGTGTTTGCCACGGTCTTTGGGAAGCTGAGCGTGGGCATCCCGAGGCTGATAGACACCCCAGTTGGCTATTCAGCAGTCTGCGAGATAGAGGCAGACGTGGAAACACTCACGACGGAAGAAGGACAAAAGGTCCTAAACGAGATAGGCCTCCAACCCAGCACCCCACCTCAGATCCAGGCTCATCGCAGCGTGGTGTGCAGGCAACTAGATCCATGGATCGGGCAGCACACCAAAGATGAGATAAAAGAGGAGATAAATAAGAACCAAGCGTGGGCTACCGTGGTGGAAGTGATAAAGTTCCGCAATCCGCGGGACAACACCGAATACCAGCACGTATTCAAAATCATTTTTAGTGACACAAAGATGGCACAAACAGCTAAAGAAAGCGGGCTTCTACTCTTCAACGCCAGGGTCTCTGCAGACCAAATTGAGAGAGAAGAATTCACCCCAGTTCTGATATGCTTCAAGTGCTATAAAATGGAGCAGCATGCAACTAAGGATTGCAAAGATCAAGCTGTCACGTGCTCCAAATGCAGCGAGAAAGGCCACGGTTGGCGTGCATGCAAGGCCACTACTGAGAGATGTCCAAACTGTGGACTTAGCCACGGGGCAATGGCCATGTCCTGCCCCCAAAAGAAGGAGATAATAAGAAAGAAAAGAACAGAAGAAACCACGAGAAGCTCCAACTCCTATGCTCAAGCAGCAGCAAGGACTACTCCACTCATGGCCACGGGTAAGCAGCCGTCGAAGACTTATCTCAAACTTAAGAATGATAATTCGACCAAGATACTCACGTGCATTATATTCGCGCACGTGAATAATCTTACGAACCCGGGAACGTTCACGAAGACCCTCAATCTCATGCTGAAGAAGAATGGCATGGCTGAGATGTGGTTTCCGGACGACCCGCCATCGGGTGACGTGCTGCAGCTCCAATTCCAGGCAAAGGAGGCAACCGAGGCACCGGTGACTCCATTTCCCCAAGAAAATGAAGCTAACAAACCGGCAAAGGAGGCAACCCCACCAGGACTGACCCGAGGCTAGAGGCATAGAAGCGCCGAGAGAAGAGGGAGAGAAGGGCAGCCAGAAGAATAAAGGAAGCCGAAGGCAACCTGACGAGCCAATCGTCTTCGGAGTCTGATGTTGAGGAGGTCGAGGACAGGGCGACCAAAAGCCCCGTAAGGTCGAGAAGCAGGTCAAAAACCTTGAAGCGTACTTACAAGTATGACGGAGAGGAGATTGACCTCAAGATAATCTCGAGTGAGGTGAACTTATACCCACAGAAGCTCTCCCCCAAGGAGATATTTCAGGGTATTCACCACAAGACCTATAAATGGACCTACTCAGCAACGGATAAAGAGACAGGCGTCAAAAGGCAATGCTGGAGGGCGCCGTTAAATTACACAAAGACTCCTGCATCACCCTAAGTGATGCAGAATTCAAGAAAGTAAGAAACGGCAAAGTAACCAACACATAAAACACAACAAACTCCAGAACACAACTACAAGAAAACATGGAGAACAAAAACAACGCTCTAAAAATACTCACACTGAATGTGAATGGATGGAAGGGAAAATCTATTCTTTACGGGAACATCTTCCGGAAAGAAGACCCAGACATCATTCTCATATCAGAACACGGAATCAACACAAACACTGACACTATAAAAATACATAACTACACAGTCATACAGAAAAACCACACACAAACAAGATTCCATGGCTGCGCCATCGCTATCAAGAAAAACTTAAAATTCAAAACGCTCTCGGACTTAGATGAATCATTCGTGGCTGTCGAAATCCCAGCCAGGTTGGAGGTCTAACGGTGGCGCAGCCTACCAGCTGCCCAGGAGACAATACCTGCCGATTAACAACTTTTATACCCTCCTCGGGCTCAAAAGGCTAGCATTGTTGGGCGGAGATCTAAACGCCTGTTGCCGTGCTTCCGGCTACAGGCGAGTCGATCCAAGGGGACGAAACCTGGAGCTACTACTTGATATAAATATATATATATATATATATATATATATATATATATATATATATATGATAAGTAATTCGTGATAAATTACAGATATAAAATATGCATGGCTATAAGTTATAGGTGTACATTGTACATGTTATAATTGATGAAACTGGAAGTTACGTTCAGTAGAACATTTTTATTCCAAAAATATGGTGGTCAAAATGATCCTGGGAGATAATACAACAGACGTAGATGAGAAGTACAATGATATAAGATACCCAAGAAACAATTTTCAGTCGTTACAATATATTAGTACTTGTTTTGTACACCTTTGCTATCAATTACGCACCGGCATCTTCTGCCACAGGAGCGCACAGACCGAAGGTTCTTCGACGATATTTGGGTTTCTCTCCTTACTTCTCTCTCTCTCTCGCCTAGCAGCGTCTTCTACAAGTTCTCAATCAGATTGAGGTCCGGGTTCTGAGCAGGCCACCCCACGACACTTACTCCCTCCTGATCTAAGAACTTCTTCATTATCTTTGCCGTGTGGCAGGTTGGGGTGAGGCGGTTCACTCACCCCTGCAAGCAAACAAGTCGGCCGGTACCTTCTGCCGAAATTATGCCCCACACCATAAGGCTTACTCCACCAAAATTAACGCTGCTCCTCACGCAGTTCACGGATAATCATTCGCCAGGTCTTCGACGATCGAACTTCCTCACATCTGAAACAAACAAAGTGCTTCGATTCATCACTGAAATGTACTTTGGATCATTGGTCTTCTGTCCATAGAACGAGCTTAGTGGCGAAGAATAATCTAGCTTCCTTGTTCTTTGAGCTAATCCATGGATTGACTGCTTGTGTGAGAGATTTTAAAGATCTTTCCGTCAGGTGGCGTGATACCGTCTTCATGAAGACACTAATTCCCATAGTTTCATTTACTTCTCTGGAAATTCTGGCTGCTGGATTGTATCCCTCCTTTTATGAGATACGGACAATGACTTGGTCCTCTCTTTGAGGTTTTCCTAGGCCTGCCGGTAGAAATTCTACCTATACATGAGCCTGTGTTATCATTACGTAATATAATATTATTGTACGACACTTTTGAAGCGTTTAACCCATTCAGCTATGGCTCTGAGGGAGATATTATTCTCTTGACGTAGCTTAACACTTAGCTCCTGGATATAATGAAATAAATTGTGTCTAATTGGCATGTTTGCTCCTCAGAGGTATTCACTGAAAGTGCTAATAATACAAGGAAGTAAGTTACTACCCTAAATTAATTATTTGCCTCAAAGATAGAAGAAATAGAACTATGCTATACAGAACATTTTGGACAACAGATTTTTGGACTAAAAATGATCTTACGCATGTAACTTTCAGTTGCATCAATCCTAACATGTACAGCTTATAGCCATGCTTATTTTATATCTGTAATTTATCATGCATTTTTTACCATTTTGTGATGGAGACCTAAGTGTCCGAATCATTACGGCCGCTACTGTATATCTATATGCTTGGATTCGGCAGGATTCCTTGGAACAGAGAGAGTGTGTATGTGTTGTGCTGTGAAGGTGGGAGAGAAAAGAAAGCAGTGTTGTGATTGGCTATGTGTGAGGTGCAAGATCTACCCACCCGAAAACAAGGTGAGCACAGCGCGTCCACCTGGCCAGAAAGTCCTGACTCACTTAGGAAGCTGAAGCTTGTTTACAGTTTTTTTATTCAAAGCTGATTGGTTTCTGGGACAGATTCGGATGCTGGCTTATCGCTGGAAGAAGGTCGTCGAGAATGATGGACTTTATTTTGAAGAATAAATGGTGTTGCTCCATAGAACTTTGTTCTTCTCTTTCCGCTTCCAAAGTGAGTCAGGACTTTCTGGTCAGGTGCACGCGCTGTGCTCACCTTGTTTTCGGGTGGGTAGATCTTGCACCTCACACATAGCCAATCACAACACTGCTTTCTTTCCTCTCCCACCTCCACAGCACAACACATACACACTCTCTCTATTCCAAGAAATCCTGCCGATGGGTATCTATATCCACATACCTCTGACGCGGAACAGGTCCCCCTCCCCCGAGGGGACGAAGGCTTCTATCTGACCGCTGTTTGGTGTCAAAAACATAATACTTCTTGGCACCTCTTCCCAAAGGAGGACCGGCTCCTGGGGCCCTCGGGCTGACCAGCGATTGTCATACTGACCTTATATAAATTTCATTATCCGGTCGGGAATCCTCCCAGTATCATGGAAGGATTGGCGCTGACTAACTAACTTTATTGCAAACCTAATCTCTCTCTCTCTCTCTCTCTCTCTCTCTCTCTCTCTCTCTCTCTCTCTCTCTCTATATATATATATATATATATATATATATATATATATATATATATATATATATATATATATATATATATATATATATATATATATATATATATATATATATATCGTTTCAGCTGGAAGACAAGTTTGTGCGTGAACGAGAAGAACACCACGTGGAAATAGAGGCGCTGCGACGTCGGATCGAGACCAGCATCCCCGTCTCCGTGCATGACGCGACGGCAACAGAATTAGCGGCCGTGACCGCCAAGTACAGGGCGCTCCTGAACGAGTCCACAGTCCAGGTTGGAAAACACACTTCTCCCTCCTCAAACACCACATAAGTACACTCCACTTTTGCATTTGTGGATCATTCTGGGGCTCATTAACTTATTCCACTTTCGGGCTTTTAACATACTCTACACCGCTGATACCAATAATATTACTACCATCCATTCCTTAACCCCAACCCACACACACCCATGGATAGCCATACGGCAGCCGGAATTTGAACGATTGTGTAGACTCCCGGCAATAAATCAAACACATTATCACTTCCTCCATATTCCTTCACTTTGTATACTAACGGAGCTTTTCCCGTTGGATTTCCCTCCTTTGTTTGAAGTAACCAGGAATTCTGTAGCGTTCCAGAACCCGGGGGTTATCCCTCGCCCAGTAGCAGGAGATGACCTCGTTGGTTTTCCCTCCTTAGTTGTATCAGGACGGTATCTGCAAGACCGCCTAGTAAAATCGATCGATATACAAAGAGAGAAAAAGGAAACAAATGACCTGGTTGGGGTGACGATTATATCAGTTGATTGAGTTAACCCTTCCAGACCTATTGGGACGGACACATGTCCCAGCAACATTTCCATTAAACTATTGTGTTGAATTTGACCAAAGTGGTAATGGGAAGACGTGACCCATTACATAAAACTTTCAAAATGAAAAAAAAAATAATGTTATTACCAAGTAAAATTGAACTCCATTGCTCTTAATTTATGTTTATCACCCCAAAGACCTAAAATACAGGGTGTCCGAAAAGTTACTATGCACTGGGAAATATATCGTCTCTCCAGGATCACAGCGGTCAGAGTCTCACTGTCCCCTAAGCACCGGCGTGCACGGCAGCAGTCGCAGGTGTTAAAACTGCCTGGATATATCTTCATAAAGAATCATCGCATGAGCGCAGTCCACGTTCGTACTTCTGAGTTATTCATTTTATTGATTAATAATTGTCCCAATTGATCAATTTACTTGTTTGCTCTGAATTAATGATAATAATTGTTCGAGTTAGATCAATTTAATTAATGTTTGTTCTAAATGAATGACTTGGGACCGAAGCTCTTTTAATTGGGAACTCAATTAAAAGAGTTCCCAATTAAAAGAGCCTCGGTCCCAAGTCATTTATTTAGAACAAACATCAAGTTCCAGGCTTTGTGGGTATTTAAAAATATTTACACAGTATTTAAGTTCATTTAAAATTATTTAGCCGTCTTTATGAAGAACGTACACTTAGTACCGGTCATGTAGGCCCTTTTTCCTAACTCCAGAGTTGAGACCTTCCAGGTTGACTCAACCTGATGATGTGGCATATCTAACAAGGCCACGAAGGACATTCAAGGCTGGTTGAGTTCCCAATTAAAAGAGCCTCGGTCTCAAGTCATTCATTTAGAACAAACATTAATTAAATTGATCTAACTCGAACAATTATTATCATTAATTCAGAGCAAACAAGTAAATTGATCAATTGGGACAATTATTAATCAATAAAATGAATAACTCAGAAGTACGAACGTGGACTGCGCTCATGCGATGATTCTTTTTAAATTGCCATAAAAACCGGTAAATATTCATAAATACCCCTAAAGATCCTTTAATATTTTTAGATATACATAGGAACTGGTAAATACTCTTATATTCCAGCGTAAACCTGTAAATATTTTTAAATAGCCATGTAAGTCTAATAAATAAACTAGTAAAAAATAGATAAATACCCATACAAGTAGTCATGTCTTTAAAGCCAATAAACACCGGTAAGTATTTTCTGAAACACCCAGAAACCGTGTAAATACTTTTAAATACACGTAATGAATATTATTTATTATTCATTACCCGTTAAATACTCTTAAATAGTCCGTCCCCCCAACAATATATATATATATATATATATATATATATATATATATATATATATATATATATATATATATATATATGATATAGCCCAAACCTGGTAAATACTTTTAAATACCAGTAAAGATCGGTCAATATTTTCAAAAATACCCATAAATATAGTCAGTACACTTAGATAAATACCCATTCATATCGGTAAATATTCTATGAATGGGTAACACAATTTCTTAAATACCATTAAATTCCCATCAAGACCATAAATATAGTTTGAAATACCCTAAACCTGGTAAATACTCTTAAACCCCGGAAAGACCACCAACTATTTCTTAAAATACCCATAAACCTAGTACATACTTTTAAATACCCTTGAAACTCTCTTAACCTCTTTAAATAACAATAAAAACTGGGAAATCTTAAATAGTGGTGAAAACCATCAATTTTTACTAACACGGATTAGACCCTCCACCAAAAGGGAAAGATGGTGAAAAGTCCTTCGCAATCCTTCCACAGAGGAGGGAGAAAATGGAACTTGGGAGGGCGGATGCCGAGATCCAGAGCTTGAAGAAGGAGAAGGACGACTTGAGGGAGGCGTTGGCTCAGGAGAAGCAGAGCCTCGCTCTCATGCAGGCCTCCTCCGCCATTCGCGCCGAGTCGGACTTGAATGAGGAGTCAAAGGTGCGTTTCAAAGACCTTCGGACGTTCATTTACCCCTTTTACGCGTTATTATTATTAACGTTTTGTTCTTTTGAAACGGATTTAATGGCATCTTTCACCAGCAGTCGGGTCTATTTAGTCTTGGGAGGGAAGAGCAGGCAGTTGTAGAATCGAGGGGGAACTTTTCACATTCTTTTGAGACTCATTTACCGCTTTGACTCGGGTTATTAAGAGCATGGGTTCCCCGGGGGAGAAGGAAGCCCAACCACTCATTCTGTAATGACTAAAGAAAGCGTTGCCATGAAAACGCTGTAAGGAGAATGGTCGCATTATTACACCACCTGGACACCCATTGAACTCCTCCGGAACAACCATTAAGCCTCTCCGGAAAATCCATTGAGACCCCCTTATGAACAGCCATTAAATCCTTCCTGAACAGAACACCTATTGAAACTTCGATGAACACCCATTGAGCCCCTCGTGAACACTTAGCCTTCTTAGTACCCACGAGGACATCCCCTTTGCCCCCCCATCCCCCAGTCTCCTAACCCCTCTCGTTCTATGGGACCCTCCACCTTGCGTCTTCCATATTTCGTCAAGCACCCATTAGCCAAGCAATTGATTGGATTTTATATTAAAAAAAACCCTATAAAATGACAACTAACGAAGCCATTGGTAGTGAGTTTAGGAATTGGTAAAGTTAAGGGAATCGAAAATAACTTGAAGCTTTATAGTCAGAATAGGCATAAAGATAAGATAGTCCGGGATGATAGTGTCGGACTGCTCTATCTCCAGGACGCGAAAGTTATTGCTATAACCCAAGAAGCAAAAACCAACGAAAGTGTGTAAGGAGAGAGCTGTAAAAAAGGGCTGAAGATGGGGGAAGTGAAACTGTGTAGAAGATAAATGGCAGCAGATCTTCTTGCCGGGCATTGCTACTGGGAGGGAACGTTATCCTCCAGATGACAGCTGCATCATGGTTGACGAGGTTACACCTAATACTCTAATGCGAGCGAACTCCAGGTGAAACCGAACATCATTTAAAGGCTTCAAGTTGTGATATTCACTTAACACCTTTAATATTACTAAGTCAATAATAATAGCAATGATGATTGTAATAATAACTAATATTAAATAGTTTCAGCTCTTATTGAAGCAACTGTCCTCAGCCGAAATGCAGGTAGTCGTTTCCAGTCAGAAGGCAACCCACGCTCAACGGATGCTCGAAACTTGTGAAGGTAAGTGTTAAGGCCAATTGTAAGGACGATGTTTCAGATGGGGCACTCTGACTTCATTTGTGTAATGCGGAGGTATGTAGCCATTATCGGGGTCAGAAGACGAACTTCAGCGATTTGAGGATGATCCGGTTCAAGTTTCATATCTGAGGGCTGATCATAATCGACACCGCTCTAGTTTAGTGCTAGATAGTTCAAAGTATTCAATACCAACCTAGTTGAGTGCCAGATAAGGCAGACTAATCAACACTGAACTAGTTGAGTGCCAGATTTGGCAGACTAATCGAACACTGAGCTAGTTAAGTGCCAGATAGGGCAGACTAATCAACACTGAGCTAGTTCAGTGCCAGATTTGGCAGACTAATCGAACACTGACCTAGTTGAGTGCTAGATAGGGCAGACTAATCGACACTGGGCTAGATGAGTGCCAGATAGGACAGACTAATCGACACTGAGTTAGTTGCGTGCCAGATATGGCTGACTAATCGAACACTGGGCTAGTTAAGTGTCAGATTTGGCAGAATAATAGAACACTGAGCTAGTTGAGT
The DNA here is from genome assembly GCA_963969495.1 of Ceratothoa steindachneri. Lineage (NCBI taxonomy): Eukaryota > Metazoa > Arthropoda > Malacostraca > Isopoda > Cymothoidae > Ceratothoa > Ceratothoa steindachneri. The sequence continues at coordinate 170,692,653 of OZ018320.1, read as the reverse complement.
GCCAGATTTTGCATAATAATAACACACCGAGCTATTTGAGTGCCATATTTGGCAGAATAATCGACACTGAGCTAGTTGAGTGCCAGGTAGGACACAGACTAATCGAACACTGAGCTAGTTGAGTGCCAGATTTTGCAGAATAATAGAACACCGAGCTATTTGAGTGCCATATTTGGCAGAATGATCGACACTGAGTTAGTTGAGTGCCAGGTAGGACACAGACTAATTGACACTGAGCTAGTTGAGTGCTAGGTATAGTAAACTAATCCACACCAAGCTTATTGAGTGCCAGTTAGGGCAAACTGACCAACATCAAACAAGTTAAGTGCCAAGAAAGGAAAACTAATCGACACCAACCTAGTTGTGTGTCAGATAGGGCAAAGTAATCAACACCAATCTAGTTGGGTGCCATATAAGGCAAAGTAATAGATATCAAGCTAGTTGAGTGCCAGGTAGTGCAAACTAATAGGCATCAAGCTAGTTGAGTGCCAGTTACGGCAAACTAATAGGAATTTCATTTATTATTAGGTTGGAACGAAATTAATGCCCAATTTTAGGGTATTTATTAAATGACAAAACTTATGACTATGGAAATATTTACTCATAAACATAAATTGCATTGCTTCCTAGAACCTCAGTCCATCTATCAACAAACTTATAAATGCCACGCTTGAAAATTTCTTTGGCTTTAGATGCAAAATATGAATCCAACTTTTTACTTGATATCAACCTAGGACCATACAAATGGTTCTGTAACCTCCTAAACGAGTGATAATCTGAAGGAGGAAGGTCAGTAGAGTATAGAGGATAAAGCAATATTTCCCAATCAAGCTCCTTCAAGAGATCTTTGGTCATTCGAGCTGGGTGAGGACGAGCATTATCGTGATGTAGGATGACATCCCTTCTGTTGGCTAAGGAGGGTCGCCTTTGGCCCAAAGCGGCTCTCATATGACGAAGTTAATTGCATTAGAGATTAACATTAATTGTTTGATTGTTGTCTAAAAGTTTGTAATGGACACTTTCTTCAATATCCCACAATACACACTCAACATGATCTTTTTGGGATGAAGTCTTCCTCTCGGTTTTTGAGAAATTCTGCTTCCTCGACTGATCCACGATCGGCGGTGTTTAAGGCTATGATAAATGATCAACTTCTCATTACCAGTAAGAAGCCTGTCCAAAAATGGTGCCCGAAGTTGTCGTGAAAACAATGACTAAGAGCAAGCAGCACGCTGTTGCAGACTCGCCGTGGACAGTTCGTGCGGGACCCATTTTCTAATCACAGACCTTTCCAATCATTTTTAGTTGTCGGAGGAGTGTAGTATGAGTTGCGTTAAGTTATTGTGCGAGTTCCATAGAAGTTTTAGCATGATTTGCTGTCACAATAGCTTCCATCTCTTCGGAATCAAGTTTTTTGGACGACCTTATTTTGTAGTCCGTCTTTTAGACTGAATCAGTACTTTGGAAACGGGAAAACCACCTCCTACAACTTCTTTCATTTACTGCATCATTCCCATAAGTGCTTTGAATGGGTTTTGTCGTGTACTCTCATTGACACCTTTATGAAACTCATAGAGTAAAGCATGTCAATGGGATCCTTAGATGGGAGGGCTTAGGGGTGAATACCGAAGAATATTATGAACAATATTTTATAATCTGTAAGAAAAAGGAACAAATTACTCATTGTAATGATAACGAGAAGTACTATTTTAATAAATACTATCTAAAACTGTATTCTAGAAAATAGGACAGTACCTTCGTTACAACCTGATATAAATCGCATCCAAGGGTAGATTATTATTATTATTATTAATAGTAGTTGTATTTTTATCTTAAAACTAATATTTGGAAACCCAGAAAACATCTGCCCAATAAAATCTCTAATAATAGGTTCGTAAAGAAAGTAGTGAGGTAAGATGAAGGGAAAATGTGAGGAGGCTTTATAGCCCGACTGGTTCAAAGAGGAGACTACTTTTGGCACTTGGGGCTAGGTAGTGCGAAACTTCCACCTTGTTCCCTCTGAGTATTTCTTTTTCTCGACGATTATCTCCATTAAACTAGTTCCCTCGCACTAGTCATGCTCACCCCTTCCGAGGCGGCCATGATCAGTGTATCTCCTCCGAGTTAGGCCTGTTGCTGCGGAGGCTCATCCGCGGTTAACTATCCTTCTGCTGGAGACTATGCTGGGCGCGTGCCACCTGCCCACTTTACTGGGGTATATAGGGTTTTGCGACCCCGCCACCACAAGATGGTGTCCGGGAAGAAGGATGTACAATTTTCACCAAGTGTGATGTCTCCGTTCTTCTATTTGTTATAAATACCTCCTTTCACGCAGTGGCAGTGCAGCTTCACCTGGATAGGAGGTGTACTGTTATTTCTGCGTACATTCCACCATCAGCCGACCTCGACGTGGGGGAATTCCGCCGCATAGTATCACGTTTTCCGAGGCCATTTCCTCTGCTTGATGATCTGAAGGTGAGCAACCCTTCTGGAGGGATACACGATCAATCCCAGGGGTAAGATCCTTGCCGACACGATCGAACAGCTGGAGAGAGGTGTCTTAAATGTGGATGAGTTTACGCATAGGACCGTTTCATTTTCTTGTATAGATCACTCTATGTGATGCCCGGATGTAAAGTCTTATTTTAGTTGGGAGATGGTTGATGATATTCATGATGATGACCACTTTCCACCTAAGCTATTATTTTCTTGACCACTGCCTCCTGGGTGGTGGTCCGCCTTTCAGGAAATGACTGATTTTTCTGTCCCAATCGAGGAGTTTATGTCGGTGGATGAGGAGTTTGAGTTCTTCTCCAGGGCCGGTGGCACCTCTGGTTCTGCCCAGGATGCCACCTTTCACTATTTGTCGCCAAAGCTTTCACACCGCTGGGAGTACTTCGTTCGCCCCTTTTTTGGAGCACACTTCGTATCACGCTGGATCCGTCCCAGTGTATAAGGATAACTCTTAGTCGCAGGATGGGGTCGGCCTCCACGAAGTTTTCCCTCCGTTTGAAGTCATCGGGGCTCTACTAGCTGCTGCGTCTCATCAAAGCCAAGATTGTGGCAATACAACGCGTCGTGTATGGTTCAGAGACCGGATTGTGATCTTTAGCAACTCACAAAGTACCCTGAGTGCTCTCGGAGTATTGGAATCTCCTCACCCCCTGGTTTGTGGTATTTGTGATGCCACGGTCGCTGCGAGCCGGGCGTAGGGCGAGATTATCTTATGTGTTCCTGAACGCCAGGGATTGCGGGGAATGAAGGCAGCAGAGTCACCGGGGACTGGGCTATCAAACGAGCATTTCGCTATTAGTTACTGTGACTCCAAGGCAGGAATCGGGTCAGGGTCAGCGCTCTGGCCGGCCTTTCAAAGAAGATTAGAGACGGCCGAAGGGAACTTTAAAGTTGCGTGCCTTCGCGCCGCGACTATTCACTTGGACTTCCTAAATCTCAATGATTCGACGACTTTAGGTCTCTTTCTGTGTCTTCTAATGAGTACACTCCTAAGACTCATAGCCATTTGATGGAGCACTCGCCTACGCCTTATTGCGACGACTGCGTTGTCCTCCAGACTGTTCGGCACATTCTTGTGGAATGTCCCAGTCTGGGGGATCTTCGTGCACGTTACTCCTCCCGGCACCGGCGCGAGAGGGGCCGCCACTGCATGTCCCTTGTACTCGGACGGGTTCGCGCACACAGACGTGTGAATTATTTGACTTTGGGAATGAGGCTGGCCTCCTCCATTCTATTTTACTTTCTTCGGTGTTGATCGCATGCTCCTACTGCTGAGCAAGGATTGCCTTCCCCCGAATCCAGAGCGTGCTTCCTTCTTGCTTTTGCTTCGTTTCTTGTTTTGTTTTTGTTTTGTTTTTTTTTTCTATTGTTTTTTGTCGGAATTTTAAATTAGCCTAGTGCTAGGCTTAATTTTTAATTACGGCGACCTTTTCCCTTGTTGGCAGTCGCCAGATAGGCTCTTATAAAAAAAAAAATCGGCCCACGGCTGCGTTCGCTGCAGTATGTGACACTAATTTGATATATTCACAGAGGTTTCAATTTTGTTCTTTACGATACTTTAACCAAAAATAATTACTAGGGAAATAAAGGCTCACCTCCCGGTGTTTCCACAGGTTCTTTTACATTCGAAACATGATTGATCGAACAAATGACAAACTAAAACTTGTTCCCTCCCGAGAGCAGAACCCTCAAAGGTTTTCACACATTTTAATATCTTTGAGCAGCGACGATTTTTCTCTTTTTCCTTTTAGAATTCGTCAAGAGAATTCCAAAATCCATTAGTGAGATATTAAATAATTCACCCCCAAATACCATGTTTAAATAACCTTTTTATTTAGGTTTTTCAAAATACCTTTGACATTGTGGAACCAAAATTGTAAGCACAACTTAAGTGCTTGTTTAATTATGACATAGATTTGTTATTATTTGCGTCAATGGATCTGTCTATTTTTTGTATTATTAAAAAAGATGAAGCGAAAATAACAAAGGCACTTACAAAAAGGTTTGGCAAGTGAGATCTGCATAGAAAAGGATGTAGTTTAGGGTAAAATGTGTTACATCGCCAAAAATAGTTAGGAACGCTTTGGATAGCGAATGCGCACTACTCTCCTGAATCTCTGTATCCACATTAAATAGATTAACCATTGCATCAACCACTATTGATCAACAAACAAAAACAACCACTCACGTCAATTGACTTTCTTTTATCATACTAGACTACCATAGACCACCTTTCCCTCAAGTGCCCCCTGTATTCCGCCTTCCATTGTCCCTTCTTTATTCTCTTCTATTACCACATTCAGAACATTTACGTCTACTACTAGTCGAAGGTTCCCTGTTCTCAATGGACGATCTCTTCTTCACCAGTCGCTATGACTTGCTGATAGTGATCGCTCAGTGCTCACTTGTCTCCAGCTCTTCTTTCCTCTCTCTGGACCTATTAGAACACTTAACAGGCGTTATGCGCTAGGGACAATGCATTAATTTTTGTTCTATAAGGTTCCAGTGGTACCACAGGTGGTAATTCACTACCAATCCTTAAAGGTTTATTAATATATAAATTTCGAAATAATGCACGGTATCGTCCCCAAAATCGAATAGGGTTCTAGGCTAAATAGCTATACATTTTATGCTTAGATGGAAGGATATTATTTTTGCCTTATTTAAAAAAAAACTTGTATGACTTCATTGGTAGTATGCGGTGCAATTCTGGTATCCTTTCATGCAAATGGACATTGTAATATTGTAACGCATCGGACAACGAAATTAATTTTGAACTTAGAAGCAGATATTATGATGACTAACTCAAGCGCCTTAATTTACTTTCATTGGAAGCTCGGCATTTATCGACCAACTTATTGGACCGGTTCATTAATATTAAATATGACTCGATATTTGAGCTAGATAACTAAGCAGCCACTTGGAATAACATTCAAACTAGTAAACAAAAGATTTAAAATAACACAAACTTAGATTAACTTATGTAGGAATGTCCTTCATAAAATAAAATCGATAAATATTTCCTTAAAATAGGACAAAAAGAGTTATGGAACTCATTCCTTATCCCTATCATCTCTTCCTTTACCTATCCTTTACTTGACTTTCAGCCTTCCTCTCTATTTTGTGCTAGTACCGAGTGGATTTTACGGTCTTTAGATGGTTTATAATTCGGTAATAACAAATACAGAAGGCACTACACGTTCGCCACTCGTGCAAATGGCGAGAGAGAGAGAAAGAGAAAGATAGATTCGACACCTCAAAGCTCATGGTGGCCCCAAAGTCTTGTCACCCTCTGGAAAATATTGTTTTAGTTTTCTATTTCAGATGCCTAAGAGGAGCTCCTACAGTTTGGAAGAGAGGCTGATTGCAAGTGTATGGGCACATACACATTATCGTGTTCATACAGACCTTCTCGACCTGTGACAGTGTCATTGAAAGTGAACACACTAAAACCAGCACATGTGTTTGATATTATTATATTCTTCTTCTATTCTTATTACTTTCCGGTAAGGGGTGACAAGACTTTCGCACCACCCTGTACTGAGCTTTTGCGACGAGGACTGAAACGTCACCCTGTCAGTCTGGTTTTGCATTTTACTTATTTCTACCACAGGGGCATTTTGCAATATTGAATACAACGCAATGCGATGCTGCTAACTCGCATTTCAAGGCTCCTTTAATGTATGCGACCTGTTGGAATAAAGCTAAGGGCCTTTGCTTGGCGATATTACGTTGAAGCGGAAAAATGGCAATGATCAAGTAAGGGTATTAATCTAAGGCATTTTTTCGTATAGTAGTACCCCTCAGTGTTGTCACTATTATACAGGGTATGCCAGGTATTTCAGAACAAAACTTAAGAGAACCATACTTGACCCAAAATTTTCCTCTCTTTTTTTAGAGCCCCCTTCCCCCCCTCTCTCTCTCTCTCTCTGGAAGAGTTTCTTTTTTTAGGGTTGGTCCCAGAGAGGCTCTGGCCTTCTCGTGGCGATGGGGGTCAACCCTGGAGCCCTTTGGGGCCCTCTTGCTGCGAACCATACTTTGATTACACCCCTCTTTCCCTTTCTCAAATATTCTCTTTTACTGCTCTTCATTTCCCCCTCTTATTTATCATATATATTGCCCCTGACGGTTACCTCACCCCTGCTTTCTGAATTCTTCTTTCATGAAGGTCGGAGGTTGGGCGTCTCCATCGCCTTAGTTTGTCGATGCCCAAGACAAAACCCATCATTGCTCGGTAGTATATATACATATATATATATATATATATATATATATATATATATATATATATATATATATATATATATATATATATATATATATATATATATGTGTGTGTGTGTGTGTAGAGGTATCCTCTAGACTAATATTATTTCCCAAACTCTTAAGATATTAGATATTACTTCGGGAGAGAAAGTGAACCGTTACTCCCCGCTCCCTCCGACTTCGCCCTTTTTTGACTTGCCGCCAGGTCTCCACAAAATTCACACCGAGGCATGACGCTGAAATTTAGCCTACCTACCTGCCGTCTCAATCTCTCCCCCTCCCTTGGGTCGGGAGATTTCTTTGTAAGTTTGCCGTGAACAGTTTTTATGGCTCCAGCCGCTTGTCGTCCATCTGGCCCGCTGATTCCTGCTGTTGACACCTTCCCGTAAGGAGACGCTCGGTTTGTCACGCCCGATAACGACGGTTTGAGAAGGTCTTTCTCTCCCTGTTTTGGAGAACTCCGGGTATATATGCACCCTCTCCAGGATTACAGACAGATCTGGTTAGACGACACTGCCTCGAAATGAGGATTGAGTCCAACGAAGCTCTCTCTCCCGAGAAGTGTGAGTGACGGTCGCAAGCCACGGAAGAGCTGGACATCACACCTGTATCCGGGTCAGGGAGAAGAGTCTCGTGAGGCAACGTCAGCCTTTCTCAACCGCCTTCGGATCAATGATTGGAGAAGCCGTCCTCCTAAGTTCTTCTGGTGACCTCTTGAGGACAAGAGGCCCGTTAGCTCGCTCAAGCCGAGTGTGGATAAGTCATTTTCCCCTACCATCCACCTTTTCGAAGTTCGACCGGTGACCTCTTGAAAACGAGGCCCGATAGCTCGCTCAAGCCGAGTGTGGAGAAGTCACCCCCACCCCCCCGCCCCTTCGAAGTTCGTCCGGTGACTTCTTGAGGACAAGAGATCCGCATCTCGCAAAACACATGTTCGAGAAAGTAGCCCCACCCGCTGCGGGTTTGTGGCTATCCCCCTGTGACTAATCAAGGTCACCAAGACCTTCCCCAAGTTTACTCCGCTTTACGCTCGAGGTTCAAAAGAACTAAATCACTCACTACCCTAAGTCTCCCACTATAACCATTCAATAACCCAGGTTATCTCTTTAGTATTCGCAACCTAATTCCGTCTTATTCATGTACCCATATATATACATGTTTATTGCTGTGCCTTTTATTTAGTGTGTATTAAAATCTATTTTTATTGTTGTGTTTGGTATATTCCTTGGTCACGCAGCTGCAGCTATCTATTCAAATCGCACTCTTAGAACAATAACAGTTATCGTCTTGTTTAGCCTACCTTAGAGCCTGTGTGCGCATATTCCCGTACACTTGGCCATACTTCGACTATATATATATATATATATATATATATATATATATATATATATATATATATATATATATATATATATATAGTCAGCTGGGTAAGTGTTTGCGTAACATAAAAAACAAAGGTTAAGAACAAGATACACGGGAGAAACATCACTTTAGACGCCCAACCAATCAATGAAACAACATGAAATTTTATATCGGTACTTACCAACTACTCTTCTAATATCTTGTTAGCCTCCCCTTACTCTTCTTCAGCTCTTGAGACGTGATGGAAGAGAATCAGCGAGATACGTAACACCTGGGGGTCTAAACCATTCATTCAACTCACCTCCAATTTAGAGATGATGTATGATTTCTAAACTTGGCCTTTATATCATCTCACAAGTTTTTAATTGAGAAAATGTCTGGAATTACCAGGCCAATCACGAATAAACTCAATACCACAATCATCCCTCCACTTTGTGATTGACTTGGTAGTATGACATGGGGCACTGTCAGGCTGGAAAACTGAAGTATAGCTCTTTTCAAACAACGAACTTTTAAGGTAATCCTTAAGCAATGTATAATAAGAGTTTTGATTCATGGTTTCATTACGAAGGAAGAATGAACATTGAAATGTACAGGGATATTTTGGAAAGAAATTTGCTATATAGCGTTGGCTGTTTGATGAACTTGAAACCAGGATGGTTACCTCAACATGACAATGAACCCCGAGCTTACATCAAAACAAACTATGAATTCATGCATACAGGTGGAATTAATGTTTTGAAATGGCCAAGCCAATCTTCTGACCTGAATCCCATCGGAAATTCTGTGGAGGGAATTAAAACTCGTGGTCCAGAAACGAGATCCGCGTAACTTTTCTGATTTGAAGAAAATATGTTTGGAGGAATGGGACAAAATTAGCCCAAACACCTGTAGAAAGATTGTAGGAGACTACTTAAAGCACCTGTTAGCTGTAATTGACAACATGGGTTATGCAACCAAGTTGTTGTAAACCTTTGCGTTGCCAAATTTTACTGTCCTTGTAATGTTTTTCTTGTTCACTATTTTGCTTTTCTGATCTTTACATTGTATTTATTACATAAAGTTATTACATATTTAGAGGTCTGTAAATATGCATTTCTAACAGGGTGTTGTAAACTTTTGTAGCCCACTGTATGTGCGAGAGAGAGAAAGATGTTGACTACAACTAACCATTTAAATTAGGTACAAAAAAAAATAAAAACGCTCTGCACAACGCCCAAGGGAGTTTTGTAATCCAACGAGGCGCGAATGAACAGAGAAGTGAAACTATCAAAAGGGCCTAGGATAAAGAAAACCCCCAATAACATACCCCATTAAGCAATCAGACAAAGACAATGCGTTCACAGGGAGGTTGCGCCCCCCTCCCCCCGAATCCTATCGCCCTAAGTAGTCTCCTCTCGGGCGTTTTACACAACCTCACTTCCACTACTTTACTTTCTTTACGAAAAAGACAATTTTATATTTTTAAAAGCTAAATTTAATGAAAATCAATATTCCCACCCCTTCTCAGCCCCCCTCAAGGGGGTGCTAGGTGTAGCATGGACAACCATGCTGCAGCTAACATCTCAAATGCTTGTGTGGTTCCCTGGATCCGCCCCTCGCAGGTGGATTTGCGGTTGTATACAATTCTTGGCAGAAATTCCCTCGTTGGTTGTCGCTTAGCGACGATTCATGAGGCCACTTTCGGGGATCGAACCCTATGTCACTTTCCTGTTGCCCTCGTTGGTTACCCTAACGAGACATCTTTCTATTGCAGTTAACAAGAAAGATCTCGCTAACCACCTAGAGGAAGTGGAAGAAGTCAACAAGAAGCTCATACGGGAGAATTCGACCTTGCAGCAACGGGAGATTCAGCTTCAGACTCAAGTAGCAGCCTGCTCTTCAGTCTGGAGGGAGAGGTTTGACAGCGAGACTGAAGAACTAAGGAAAGATAAGGTAAAACCAGGCCCCATCAGACCATGGCTGAAACCGCGCTTTCGGGGGATTATAAACCAGAGCCAGAATTGTATGGGAAAGATGGTACTAACACGTGTCTTCGTGCTATTTGGTGCCATATATTTAAGGATTGAATAATTATTCCCTTATTTTAAGGGAGAGGAAACGGTGATGGTGTAGTTGTAATAGTGGATTATAATTATTTTTTATAGACGTTATTTATTTATTTCCATTGTTTGGGGAGAAATGAATCATTTTCCTTGTAATCTTCTCATGTGTTTTATTGTGTGAGAAAGTGTAGGACCTCACCCTAAGAGCCAGCAAAGGGATTGTCAGCTGCAGTTTACAATTTCACCTCCTCGAACTTCACTACTTTCTTGATCTTTCCTTATAAATATTCTGCCGCCTCTTTGCTTTTACCTTTAAATAAAAAAAAATCACCCTAAGATTAACGACGATAGTTTACTTAAACCTAAAAGTCGTTTAAGTGAACCCATTACGGCATTACCTTACCTTTGAATAGAACCCACACAAAAAAATGGCGCCAAATACAAAATGATCGCCGCCATAAATTTGGCGCGAAGAATTTGCCTAACTTTGTTGTCGGGAGTTGTGTCAAAATTTGTTTGTATGGAAGTTTGTTTCGGGTTTGTTGGCAGACTCAGGATCTTCAAACTCTCATATTACAAATAATAACAAACAGCTTTGAAGTTATGAATAGAGTTTGGCCGGAAACTTGAAGTAAAATTGGGTTACAGAAGATGACTAAGCACGAGGAAAGGTAATTCTGAGTGAATAAAGTATTGGTTGTCATATATGGGCTTGGCAAAGGTGGTTGAGTTGTAAATACCACTTCAATCAACTAGAAGACCATAACACAACCGTCGTTGTTTATTAATAGGGGCGCTTGATTAAATCACATTTTCTGGTGATACCCCAAGAGCGGAGGGTTCACTATGTTGTGGAATGAAGTCAACCCTAGTAGAGTTGCACTTCTTGCCGGACCCTCGCCCCTTATAATTAATTTTAGCTATTTATTTTCTAAACCTTTTCACTTCTATTAGATTCCATCCACCTCTACTCTAAAACCCGTTTTATTTTTTTAATCAGACACATGCTATCGTTGGTTTTCGCTTTACTCTTAAATTTTTCTTGGTAATGCTTGTTCATGTCTGTTTTTAAGAGAGCTTCATCGATGGGTCATTATGATAGATTAGGTGTCATTCACTGGTCATCCACTGGTTTTATGGTTTGTTAGTTTAGGTTTAATTGGATCCTTTTATATTATTCCTTAATTCATTTCACTTATGTATCTCCTACTTGTCCCCCGTAAGGGCACGGCGATTTACCTTCCTGGCCGCTGTGCTGATGGGACTCAGCGCCCCGTCCGTCCCAGCTTAACCTCTTCTTTTAGAAACCCTGTCTTCTTATCCTGCTTCCTCACTTTCCATTCAACCTCTCCTACAACTTTCTCTGGTCGGCCTCTAATTTCACAGGGTAGATACCGACCAGCTTTTTCTCACCCAACCATCCCGGATCGGGGTTGAGAGTGAAGGGAACAACGCCCCCTCACCCCTGAGCTCCGATTTGGGGTGGTGGGTTTTTAACAACCTACTTTATGCCTACTCACAACTTCCTCACATACCCTTTCTTTCACCTTTCACTGCCTATCCATTTTTAAGCCGTGCCTAAGGTGGAGCCGCTATGCCGATGAGTGGCCATGTCACTAGGCGGAAGTAGTGACCTCAAATGGCGGCAGCTGATTATGCAGGCCCCGTGTTCACTCCTCACAGAGCGGGCTACTGCGTGGGGGAGGGGGTGATGAGCGTTTGCGTCCCGTAAAAAATATAGGGTCACCAATGCCCGATGATGAGAAAATTTTAATAAATCGACCCCATATCCACTTCCTTAGGAACATCGTTGGAGCTGCCCTGGCGTTTTCAAGCCCGCTGGCTTTAAAAGCTTCCTCGTTATTCGCTCCAATGATGGCACCATGTTGGCTGAGGGGCAACATGATCCATTAGAGGAGAGATTTAGCTAGCGTGATTGGTAGAGAGCCGAAAGTGACCCTTTTCTCAGGCGGGGGCCTTCTAGGGAATGCGTCGAATCCCTCCGAGGAGGCCATGATTTGTCTCCTTAGGACACTATGGGGGGGGGGGGCATATCCGTAGTATAAGTTTTTATTTATTTATTCTATCTAATTCATCTTGCTTTTCATTTAATTTTCTCTTTTCTTGATGCAGGTTGTCTTCCTCGAATTTTTCTTCTTGACTGAAATTGCTTTTTTCTTTATTTTGTCCCTTCACTCGTTTTTCTTTCCATTTTCCTTGGCTTCCGTATTCTTCGTTTTCTTTCTTGAGAGATCCTTATAAAAGTTTTTGGACTGTTGAGTTTCGAACGCGGTACATCTGGATTTGAATGCCGATACTGTAGCCATTTATATTATCGAGTTGGAAGAAATTTCTCTCATACATTTTCGCACCCCTACACAGGTCCCTTTCTAGAAAGCGGAGCGAATTTGAGGATTGGGGAGAGACTAGTCTTGGATTTCTTAATCGAGGAGTATTAGCTCTCCCCCCTACGGCCTCCGAGTCTGCGGGATGAGTGGAGCGAATTTAGAGGGATTGAGGAGAGCGAACGAAGTCTTGTCTCTAATCAATGAGTAATGACTTCTCCTTCTCCGGGTCTCCGAAGTTCACCGCAGCACTTTTTCACATTTTCTTAAATCTCTAGTAGGAGGGCAGGTGCAGTTGCAACGAAAATCAGAAGATTGTTCGGCCGTTGAGGGTCACCAGTTATGGGGGTGGGGGACATATTCTTATTATAATTTTTATTCTAGTTCATCTTGATTTTTCTCATGCTTTTTTCTTTTCTTGGTGCAGGTTGTCTTCCTTAAATTTGTCTTTTTCTTGACTGAAATTGCTTTTTTCTTTAAGTTGGCCCTTCAAACGTTTTTCTTTCCATTTTCCTTGGCTTCCGTATTCTTCGTTTTCTTTCTTGAGAGATCTTCATAGAAGTTTTGGGACTGTTGAGTTTCGAACGCGGTACCTCTGGATTTGAATGCCGATACTGTAACCACACGACTGCCTTAGCCCGTCTCATTGTTGGTAAATTTATCGGCAATATATATTATCGAGTTGGAAGAAATTTCTCATACACTTTCGCACCCCTACAACACTTGATGGCACGCCGATGAGCGTGATGCCTCACTCTACCATGAACTTCGTGAAATGAGTGGTTTATGCGAGGGAACTCGTGGGCTACTACATAGATGACATCACCTTAGAGCTGGCAGACCATAGAGCGGTGAAGGTCGAGCGTGTGATGAGAAAACAGGAAGGGGCCTCGAGATCCACCCCTACAGTTCGTCACATTCGACTGTGTCAAGCTCCCTGAGTCGGCGCGTGCCGGTTGGTATCGCTACCGCGAGAAGGCGTTCGTACCATTACCGCGGATGTGCTACTACTGCCACCGCTTCGGCCATACAAATCGCTCATGTAAACGGGCAAAATCGGGGTTGCCCGAAGTCCAAATCGTATGTGGCCAAGTGTGTCAATTGCGGGGAGCCGCACCCCGCTTCTTCGAAGCAATGTGGTGCCTATCTCCTTGAGAACGAAATCCTGGCCGTTCAGGCCTACGATCGTCCATCATTTCGCAACGCTAAGGACTAGGACTAGGTCCTTGCGTGCCCGTCGCTACCTGGGATGTCCTATGCTTCAATGTTAAGAAAGACCCCTTCCGCTCCTGGCCCCTCTAGGCCTACGAGCACGGTCGTTTCCTTCCCCATTCGGAACCCTTCTGCGAGTTCTAGCCACCACAGTCGCTTCCCTGGTAAAGCTGGCGGCACAAAGGGTTCACAGCCCCCCGGCTAAAACCAGGGCGCCCCCTCCTTCCACCAGCGTGACCGTTTCCCGTAATGCGAAACGGCCGCGCGCCTCCACTGAGTGTTAGACTCGCAGGAGGCAACACCCCTGAAATTGGTCGTGAGGCCATCTTCCGTGGTTCCTAAAGCTGTACCCGCGAAAGGAGGACAGCGCTAACCGAGCTTCGGCTCCTGCGACTACATCCAGTGGTAGGCTGGGTGGCTTGGAGACCGTGGTTCCTCCAAATTTGTGATCCCCGCCTCCGAAGCCATGCTGCCTGCCTAAGCTTTCGAGGAAAAGACTCGCTTAGCGAACCCAACCTCGCTCTATAAGTTTTCGAAGACGACAGCGCCTTCAGCGCATTGTCCCGCCAACCAACGGCGCCTGGAGTTCTGCCTCCAGGCAGCGTATGGCCATTCCCACGAGTGTCTTCCTCTAGAAGAGGGTCCTCGCATCTCCTACGAGCTAAGCCTGGAGGGCATATTCCTTCAATGGAATTACCACGGACTCCGATTCAACTGGGAGTTGCTGCAGAGGCTCGTCTCCTCCCGTTCCCCGCTAGCTATATTTTTGCAGGATACTCGTACTATGGTGGGCGCATGTTCCCTGCCCACCCTCCCCGGGTATATGGGTTTTGCGACCCAAGATTAGCCTGTAATCCATTTTATTAACACTCATCAAACCACATCTATTCATCCCATATACATATATATCAATGGCTCTAAATCAAAGCAAGGAGTTGGCGCAGCAGCAAAACCACCTGAAAACACATTATCAAAAGGATTACCGAAGGAGGCTGCTATTTTTACGGCCTAAACTTTTTGCCATAATCTTAGCGCGATTTACACCCGACATGATGTCTCTGTTCTTCTCTTTGCTCTAGATACCTTCTTTCAGGCAGTATCTGTGAAGCTGCACCTGGATAGGAGGTATACTGTTATTTCCGCGTACATTCTACCGTCAGCCGACTTCGACACTGGGGATATCCGTGGCTTCGTGGCACTGTTGCCGAGGCCCTTTCTCTTGCTCGGAGATCTGAACGGTAGACACCCCCTCTGGGGAGACTACTCGATTTATCCCAGTGGTCAAGTCCTTGTCGACCTGATCGATGAGCTGGTTATAGATCTCCCGAGAACCGCTTCATTTACTTCCCTCCATCTATTTTTGTGCTCTTCGGATACACAGCCTGATTTGGGGTGAGGGGTAGTCGATGACCTCCATGGTAGTGATCACTTTCCCATTTCTGGGGCGCTGCCGCCTGAGAGCCCTCCCCAGTGGTGATGGTGCGAGCGTGGTTGTCCGCATTTCACTTAACGTGAATGACCCCTCTAGCACAGGTGTGGAAGCGAGTCAAAAGAATTCGGAGCAAGTTCTCGCAGGACCCCCCTCCCGTTCTCCAGGAGAATGAGACCGCAATCTCGGACAC
Organism: Ceratothoa steindachneri; assembly: GCA_963969495.1. NCBI lineage: Eukaryota > Metazoa > Arthropoda > Malacostraca > Isopoda > Cymothoidae > Ceratothoa > Ceratothoa steindachneri. Next base: position 170,677,287 of record OZ018320.1, on the reverse strand, counting down.
CGCGTCCGTGGCGGAATCCTTCGTGACCGCTTTCTCCTCATTCTCTAGACGAGATGCCGCCCCGCCAGCATTTAATGTGCGTCGTGATGTCGTGGAAAACCGCCGACTGGACTTTACCTCCAGAGGCGGAGAACCCTTCAACGACAGGTTTACTTTGAGCGAGTTGCGTTCCGCTCTCGCTTCGTGCGCGCACACCGCCCCTACTCCGTACGATGTCTCGTATGCCATGCTTCGACACCTGGGTGAGTGAGGCATATCATTTGTTCAACAGGATCTGGGTAGAGGGTATCCTGCCGGACTCCTGGGGAATCAATACTGGGCATTAGAATCTTCCATCCCCTGGTTCGCGATATCCGTGACGCCACGGTTTTGGCGAGCCGGGTGGATGTCGAGATTATATTCTGCTGGGTTTCTGGACATGTAGGAATTGTGGGGAATGAGGGAACCAAAGAGTACACGAGAACTGGGTGACCAGACCAGAGTTTCGCTCTTCCTCACACCGATTACATGGCGGGAATACGGGCTGCCCTCCGGGCGGCTTGGCAAAGAAGATGGGAGACGGTCGAGGGGAACCTAAAGTTGCGTGTCATTGCGCCGCGACTGTTCCCATGGACCTATCCCCCAATGCAGCGACGGCTTCAGGTCGCTTTCTGTCGTCTCCGAATTGGACAAACTCGCGGGACGCACCGCCAATGATGGAACGCTCGCTTGCGCCTTGTTATGACGACTGCGTTGTCCCCCAGACTGTTCGGCACATTCTTGTTAAATGTCTTACTCTGGGTGATTTTCGCGCACGTTACCTGTCCCGGTATCGGGAAGAGCTGGGTTGCTACCGTTTGTCCCTTATCCTCGGGACGAGTTTGTGCACACAGACTTGTGGACTATACGACTTTTTGGAGGAGGCTTGCCTCCTCCAATTTATTTGACTGTATTTTTGTTTATTTGTTGTATTTTTTGTTCGGTCGCATGTTTCTGCGCCAGGTGGAGGCGGGCCTACCCCCACGCCGGAGCGTGCTTCATTCTTGCCTTTTTACTTTATTTCTTGTTTTTATTTTTTTAGCCTTTGTCCTTTTTATAGTTATTTTTTATTGATATATTGTATTTGTTTTTTAATATAGCCTAGTAGTAGGCTGTTTTGTGTACGGCAACTTATGCCCAAGTAGGCAGTCGCCAGATTATCTCCCGAAATTTAAAAAAAATCTCATACTTCTTTTTCTCTCCCGGTAGACACGCCCTGATTGGATACTGAAGGGCAGGGTTACTTATTTACTTTATACTCTATCGAAATCGTCCAGAATATCTAGTTTTTCCCTTTCATCTTGAAGGACCAACTGGCAATAGATATGCAGAAGCTCACAGGTCTTCTACGTGTGAGTGAGACGCAGCTGAGCCATTATAAGCTTCGCTGTGAGGCTTCCGAGACAGAGGCAATAGAGGAGAAGTCCAGGCAGAGGGATCTTGCGGCTCTCGGAGACGATAAATTGAATATAGGTGAGACTTGTTTCTTCCTGGTTTCTTGAAATAAATATCTGAAATGAATATCACCCACCTTTACTTCCCGCTTTACTGAAATGAATATCCCCCACTTTTACTTCGCGCTTTACTGAAATGAATATCGCTCACTCTTCTTAGTTTTCTGAAATAAACATAGGTTACTCCTCTTACTTCCTGGTTTCATGAAATGAATATCGGTCACTCTTACTTAGTGGTTTCTTGAAATTAACATCGGTTCCTCTTCTTTGCTCCTTTACCGAAATAACATACGAGGAGTGATTGATAACTTTATGGTTTAAGGTCAAAGATATTTTTCAAACGAATTAATAATTATTTTTAACATAGTCCCTTCGCAAGCTTATGCAGTCCAGTGGACATAAGTCTTGCGTATCTCTTCTCTGTAGAAGCTAGCTTGCTCCTCTAAAAGTATATCTAGAACATCAATGGCATCATCATCACTGGCCTCATGGTCTTCTAAATAGCGTTCTTCACATTGACATTATCATCAGTACAAAATGGCGCTCGCTGAGCTCCTTAGGAATGTATAGTCGTCCGTGGGTAGTAAGTGAGGCGAATAGTGCCGATGTTCTTCCAGTTGAAAGCCACATCGGTTTTATGAGCCTGCGCATTGTCTTGGTGGAAGAGTACCCCTGATTAGCTACTAGGCACCAGTGACAGTTACCATTTGCCTTTGCTCCGCCTCCTCCACCCGGCATCCCCACAAAATTGAAACTATCATCATCACTGTTTTGGCCTTCTGATAACTAGAGATTCTTAATGATGTTTCTATTTTTTTTTACTGTTCTTTATTCTGTGACTGAAAGTGTTAAATCTAAGTCTTATCCGTGACCACAAATCATGTCTTTGATTTTGCCAATGATTTCCAGTAGTGACCGTGGTAGGGCTTCCTTGACCAAAGTCATATTCCTGCCTCGTTTGAGCTCAAATGCCAATTTATTGACTATGCTGTAGGAAGGGGCATTCTCCCCTAATGTAACTATCATGTCCCATAAGTGGGTTTAAAAACTACTACCATGGTGTCAGTTTAGCGTCGTAGAAAGCGCTTAACGCTGTCTGGACAAATGTGTGAAATAGATCTAGACATTGAGTTAGGTGTACGCTCTGTGGTATAATAATCCCACGAATTAGTTTAAATACCTTAGGTCAAGGATTTGCCCTCCCTCGCCTTCTTTCCTGTGGCATTGGCTTATACCTACTCCCATTCGCCATGTCTCGGGATGATGACAATGTGATTAGGATCGCGGTGGTGGTCGTGATGATAATTATAGAGTGTGAAGATATTGGTGGTGATGGTGATGAATACGATGGCTGCAATTGATTATGTTTATATATTCAATTTACGACCTCCCTCAGCACTCCTTCACCTCGAGTTGAGTCGAGAGAAGACCCGTAACCAAGAATTGAAAGCAGAGTCGGACACAGCGCGAGCGACTACTGCCGAGTTGTCGCTCGAAGTGGACAAAGGCCGCGCCAAGATGGACCAGATGGCGGCATCTCTCCAGAAGACTTTGGACTACCACAAACAAAGGAGTGTCCAGCTCCTACTCATCATCAAAGACTTACGGTACTAAATGCTTCTTTTGGTAGTACTGATCATTATACGGGTTCGGGATTAAGTCTTCCATCTGTATGTCTATTTAGGAGATCTCAGGTGGGTTATGGGTCCATTCTTAGCTTTGATAGTCTTCGATCGCCAGGTTTACTTATGGGGACTCTGTCTCTAGTTCTAACTTTCGGTAGTAAGAATTAGATGAACATATTTGTCGTGGTATGACATTATATTATATCAATACCATATTATATCTATGGGGGATGTGGATCGATAACTTCAAGGCGAACCGACAAAAGGGACGGAACGCCACGAGTTTCGACGGGCGAAACAACTAGATAAGATTGCAACGAGGTCAGGTATATTATATTATGGGCAATGGCAAAGCTCAAGGTTATATAAAGAGGCATGTACAAAAATATAATTTTATTTACATAAAAAATAATGAGAGACATGATGGGCAAAAATTACATCAGAGAATAAAAGGGGAAAATTACATCAGATGGACGAAGGGGGGAGGATTGTAGTTATGAATCAGACTATGAAGTTAGAAGTTAAGGTATTACAGGAGGAGACTATTCAATTGGGAGGGGGGATTAACTCAATTGGGTTACTGAAGGGGGGAGAGGGGTTGGCTTACGGATGTCTTCTGCACGTGAGGTGAGGCCGCTCGGAACTTCTGAGCGGGAACTTGAAGTGATGATGGTTCTCCAAAAACAGGGGGGGGCGGTAACTTCCGGTCCAGGGGAGAATATTTCGGCCACCCGAAATAAGGGAGAGAAGTCCGGAAAATCACTCGGTGGCGATCGTTAAGTGGAATTACCTCTGGCTGGGGCTAATTCCAAATACACAAAATAGTTCAGCTGTCACTTTGCTTTGTTGTTAGCACCTGACTTGGAACTATGGGGAATCTTCTGGGGTCCGGGCGAGACTTCTCAACTCTGTGTCTTCTCATGGGAGTCGAGCGCTATTTATGTCCGAGGCTCTTCCCGGGGTTGGGGGGCGGTAAGCGGGAAACAGCTATACTCTCGAATGGCCTCGAATCTTCTTGCAGAGGCTATTCTGCCCGTGTAAAAGTGAATCGTGGTGAACACGGTTCGAGGCTACCGCTTGTGGATGGGGGGATAGGGGTTAGGCTTACCAATTTAGGCCTAACTGGGCCTTCTGCAGCGCATGGAAGTTCCGTTCTGCTCAAGAGATTCCACATGGGGTTCCCTCACAATATTTTTTGGCGTTTAGCTGTCTTATACTGTAGAGTCCCCTGGTTCTGAAACCAGATTAACTTGTAGATCTTCACTGAGGTATCAGACGATCCGGATTACTGATAAAAAAGCAACCCGGTTTCGCAATTTGTTTTCTTCATTCCTTGTTGAGAAATGGGACTGTTGTAAGCTAACGAGAGACGCTCAGGCAGTAAAAAGAGAATGGGTATTAAGTGGATATGCCAAGGAAATTGATTTCAAGGAAGAAAACATGATTGCTAATATTAAATGCTCACAAATCGGAATCTCAAATTATATAGACAAAAGGAAAATTTCAAAATCTCTGGGTCCTTAATAGACGGTATTGCTCCTGAAGACTTAAAGTTGCAAATATTACACCATTTAAAAAAAAAAAGGTGAATAGTGATGCCGTAAATTAGAGACCTATTACTCAATGTGTAACAGAGAGAATCGTAGATCATTGATATACACATGATTAAATTTAGGATAGTGACACTATTTCAAAAGACGTCGCTTATGTATAAAATTTTTAAAACTTTTTTCACGGTATGACGGGGAAAATATGATCGTCATAAAGCCGTAGACATTTAATTTTGAAAAGACATTTGCTTCGTTTCCCCAGAGGAAACTGAAAAGCTTAAAGCGCACGCGATAAGAGGTAGGTAGCCTAGTAAGATGGATCGAGAATTGGCTTAGAGACCGTAAACAAAGATTAGTGATAAAAAGAGAATCGTCTGTCTCTGCTGAAGGAATTCATAAGCGACTTACCTCAGGTGACAGTCTTGGATAATGCATTATTTGTTATTTTTGTAAACGACTTAAATTCAAACCTATTAAGCAAGATTCGCGAGTTCGTGGACGATACTAAACTAGGTGACAGCGGAACATGACTCAGATCGAAAGGAAATACAGTTAGCCTTAAACGACATATTTAATTAGTCGGTTATATGGCAAGTAAATTTTAAACTCAATAAGAGCAAAGTAATGTACATCGGCTCTCGAAATGGAACTTTGATTATATATTAGACAGTCATCCAACACTCGGTTTCATTGCGATAAATTTCGACTATAGGAGTAAAGAAATCGTTCCATTGTTCAGATTAATCGTGCGTCCACAGCTGGAATATGCAGCTCAGTTCTGGTCTCTTTATCTGCAAAATAATATCGCCACATTGGAGGGAGTACAGTGATGCTATCAGATGAATATCGTGGTGATCTTTTTTCCTAATAAAGATCTCTTCAACCTGTAATTATCTTCCAGCAGATATAGTTCAAAGCATGTCAATTAACACGTTTGAAAATATATTGGACAATTGCCTATTTAGTTGCTAAAATATCCATATTAAAGCACACGTAATAAAACCCTAGTATTAACGTGCTACTTGCTTTTTAATCTAAAGTACTCCAAAGACACCCTTACCTTACCTTCTTCACTTTTTCTACGACTAGCCACGGAGGGGATTTAGGGTTCTTCACTAGTCTTGATTCTTTGACTCCATAAATGAATGAAAAATTTCAAGATAAATATATTGGAAACTTTTTTTATTAATAATATAACCGTTTTATCTGGTGTCACAGTCTCGACATACTTTAAGACAGCGGGATATCAGATGGTGTAACAACTGTGTAAGAGTTAAAAAAATGTAAAAAATATTTTGAATTAAAATGTTTTTGAGATAAAATATTACTAAGACGGCCATCGTAAGGTTTATTTATAATGTCAGGATAACAAACAGAACGCAATGTTTTAAATCTTGCACAATCCACCAAGAGATGTTTAATGGTCATAGGTGAGGCAGATTGGTGGCACTGTGGAGCATCATCTGGGCTGCCACCAGTCATTAGACGTTCGCGGATGAGTCGCGAGTATCCAATTTTAAGTATCTTTGTTTTGGGGGATCCAGATCACCAAGGATGAACAGTGTTTAATTTGATTAAAAGCTTGTTGTTTGAGTGTCTGTTCCATTCGGTCTGCCACTTGTTCCAAACATAGTTCCTCATGTGGGTAGAAGTCTCATAAAGTGTAGATTCACTATCGTTGTGGTTCCCACACAAGCCGCTTTGGCTTCTGCATCTGCTTGTTCATTGCATAAGACATCAACGTAGCTGAGTACCCAGCAAAAGGCCATCTTGTATCTGCCGGAATTTCTGATCAAACATGCTTGAATCTTCCAAACTAATGGATGGTCGGGGTTAAATTTATTAGGCGACATGAACACACTTCAGGAGTCACTAAAAATTCTAAAATTGTTAAAAGATGATTTATAGAAAATTTCATTGCTTGACCATTGTACTCGGGATGAGTTAGTACACACAGACTCGTGGACTATTTGACCTTTTGGACGAGGCTGGCCTCCTCTGTTTTATTTGCAGTTCTTTGTGGTAGTCGCATGTTCCTGCGCCGGGGCGAGTTCCTTCTTCTTTTCTTTTTTTTGAATTTTAGAATAGCCTAATACTAGGCTAGAATTTTGATTACGGTGACTTATGCACTTGAAGGCAATCGCCAGGTGGGCGAATTAAAAAAAAATACAGATAAGTTTAAGGGCTAAAATTATGGCAAAAAGTTTGGCGGTAAAAATAGCAGCCTCCTTCGGTAATCCTTTTGATAATGTGTTTTCAGGTGGTTTTGCTGCTGCGCCAACTCCTTGCTTTGATTTAGAGCCATTGATATATATGTATATGGGATGAATAAATGTGGTTTGATGGATGTTAATAAAATGGATTACGGGCTGATCTTGGATCCATTGAAGTCTTGCAAAAATCACACAAGATGGAACAGACATTGGAGGATGTTATTTTCCAATACGCCACGATGAGATACTGAACTGTTGATATCCAAATTATCCATCTGTTCTCCCATTCGTAAGGCCAGGGAGCGGGAGCAGGTAGGATATTAATCATAGTCGACTTTGGATTCAGTATGAAAAGTGCATTTGTTCACTGATGATGAGGGTAGTTGTTAAATTCGAAAGAGATGACGAAAGCATACCTGAATGCGGTGGAATGGGCAAGGAACTAGAGTTCGCAATGCACCGCTCGATAGTCGTATTCTCATGTTACGGATGGCCCTCAACATTAAGAGGGGGGGTTGTGGCCGCTAAAGAGTAAACATGGCATCTATTGTCTAGTTTGGATTGAACTAGGGATGTGTAAAGCATCCAAAGAGTACGCCTATCGCTTCCCCATGAGGTATGCGATAGCGCCTTTAATAATCGGAGGTTCTTCAGGTATTTCTGTTTTATGTAGCGTATATGTGGAATCCAGGTCATTTTGGTGTCGAGTATCATTCCGCGAAATTTGATTCCTTGTGTATATTCTAGCGCCATTCCTCGTTGGTGAAGTGTTGGGGAGTTTTGAAGAACACCTCCTAAGCCTGCAAAAGTAAAAAGCTTTTGTTTTAGTTGGAGATAAGCGAAATCCATTTTTTACGCTTTCCTCTCCACAACATTTTGTAAACGTCTGTCAACAGAGGTCAGTCGTGAGGAAGTACATACATAGGAGAGCTAGGTCATCTAAAAAATAAGGTAATTACTTACTAGGCTATTGGTTGTTATTGCAAAGCCACGTCACGCTTAAAACACTACCGTGGGGTACCCCTTCTTCTTGAACTTCAGTTCAGAGGTTGCAGGCTCCACTATGTATATAGTAGTTCGGTGTGATAAATAAACTGAATATGAAGTGGTAACTGACCTCTTAGTCCCCAACCATATAGTTGCTTCATTATACTCTGGCGCCATATGGTGTAATATGCCTCTTCTATGTCAAAAAAAGTGCTAAAATATCTTTTTTTTCTAGCAAAAGCATCAATACCGAGGTTTTCAGTTTAACAAGAAGATTGGTTGAACTCTGTTTTTTGGCGAAACCAGACTGATATGACGGTAGCAGATCGTTGGATTTCAAGAGCCATTTTAGTCGTTCATTAACAAGTTTTACTAGTAGCTTGCTCAGGCATCTGAGTGCAATTGGGCATAATGGCAGTCCTCCAATCAGAAGGGCGGTGGCCCAAGATCGACATCATATTGTAAATGTCTAGTAGAAGTATTTCGGTGTGAGGGTCAAGGTGTCTGATAAAGGAATAATAGATCTCATCTAGTCCAAGGACATTTGAGCTGCATTGAGAGAGTTCGAAGCTTAGTTCACTTACAGAGAATTAGTTGTAAGGTTAAAAAAAATAAAGGTTGACGTTATTAAAGTAACTTTAGCTGCTGGATATTTGTCGATGTTACTAATTTCTGCTAAAAAATGGATGCAAGTATGTTATGGTTTTCAACTTGTCGTTGCTAATTGATCCGTTTACTTCAAGACTTGGTGGATACCGGTGTTTTTTCCCTGTAATTTATTAACACATTTCCGAACGCGAATGAATGGAGTAAGTGAAGTTATAGATGATACATAACTTTTCCAGGTCCTCTACCGAATGGCTCTGGTCTTGTTTCGGTCAATGCGTGTTTTGTTTTTGGGATTTCTCCAGAAACGTTTGTGAGCCATTTTGTAGTTGTAAACATCCAGTACACGATCATTATTTCCCCATGGGATTGATTTCTTCATTAACCTAGGCTTATATTTTAAAACAGAGGCTGATGCTGCTGTCTCTATTAGTTTCGTAAAGAAGCGAATAGCATGGTCTACATCTTGGAACTTTCCTCTAGCGGCATCAGTGTAGGAAGCCTGGCAAAACACATTCTAGTTGGCTCTTTTAATATTCCAGCGAGATAGATTTAATGGGCAGGAATCAGATACTGCTATATTTTTTAATAATAGAGATAACAGTCACTACCGTGCAGATCATAACTAAAACTGACCGCCTGAGATCCAAGAAGCAGTCGCGTGAACAAAACGAAAGGTCTACACAACTAAGAGAGTTAGTTTGAATATGACATGAAGTATATTTCTCTGTAATTAGAATACATAAACTGCTTGAAGATGAAAGAGATTCAATAAAACGACCACGCGTGTTGCACAAAGATCAAATTTCCCTAAAAGTAAAAAAAGGAGCTGGAAGTTTGGTTAAAAGTTCTAGAAGTTTTGAGGACATATTTCGACTTCAGGGGGAAAATAAATAGAGAAAAGCGTATAGCTTTGGGGTACTGAGATACGGGCTGCAACTGTTTGCAGAGTGGTACGCAGAAGAATTGGCTGTGCAAAATATTTATCATTTATTAGCAATGTTCCCCCATGTACCACACAACAAGCGGTGGCAGGGAAATTAAAGATTTTAGATGGTCAGAGAGGGAAATGTCGATTTCTCAATTTATTTTCTAAAGGCAAATCACTCTTGGTTCAAGCTTTTTAATTTACAGGGCGAGTTCTTCCCACTTGGGTAGAACACCCCTGACAGTTCCATTGGAGAATGCTCATTGATTAAACCATTGCGTCTCAACGGTAGATATGTGAGGGTGGGTTATTTTCCATTGAGCTGGTTCCTTTGCGATTTACAGACAGCAAGCTCTAGTAGGATTAGGACTCTTTGGCTTGGGGTCTGAGAGGGAAGGCTTAGCAACTGGTGTAGGTGATTTCAAGGATGATGACATTTAACTGTGGCCCTTTTTAGATTCTACTTGGGTCCTTATTTTGGAGGGCGATCGTAGCACTTTCTTACTATTTTGCCCTATGACTGAAGGGAGGGATATATTGGAAGTTCTTTGAAGGTTATCTGGTTTACGAGGACTTAGATTCTCTGTGTTGGTCCAACTAAAGAGTCCAAACTTTATGCCACATCATGGTGTTACGGGAGGCTACTCCGACAACTATATTTCCATCGTTTCGGGGCCACATCCGCTTTGCTTCACCACAGCGTGGTTCAAACCCATCAGTGATATACAATATACATCCTTATCGAAAGTCGATGTTTTTTTTTATATGTGTCAGAGCCTAAAACCAGAAATGGATGGTAGTCTAACTCAGGATCAACTTCATTATGGAATGGATCATACATTTTCAAGTACGGGGATTAAAATATTACGAACGCGCAAACCAGAGCTCTGTAGGGATTTTTTTCAGTGATGGGCGTATGGGGAGCCTATTATTACAGCGGGATGCAAACGCTCGACTACCCTTTCGTGGCCGCCGCCATTAAAAGCAACCCCTCCCACCCGGTTACCAGGTAGCCCGTCAGCATGGCCCCTCCACTTTGGGCTGGGTCTAAAAATAGTAAAAAGAGAATATGGTAGTGGAAGAAAGGTTGGGGAGCTGGTTGTTAAAATCTACCAGCCCAAACCACAATTAAGGGGGTTAAGAACTTTGCCAACCGGATAAGCTTTTCCCAGAGGTCGCGCACTACCTCAGTTGGTGCATTTTGCAAGGGACTTTTACCCCTCCCCCCCTACTCTGCTCTCATTTAAACTTTTTATTTCTCAGTGAGGGGCCTACTGATTAACGTGGGGTCTGAACCTTGGGTATCTATAGTGTATGGCAGCTGCCGTGAGGAAAACCCGCAACGGGACCCAACCAGAAATTTACCACACCCGATGTGGCTTAACTATGGTGTTTGGATTCTGCCAGGTCCAAGTTGTGTGAGTGTTAGGTATTTTGTGAAGTGGTGGGTTGTGTGTGATTTATGGTGGGGGCCGATGTAGAGGTTGGTCAAGCCGATGACTTTAGCTAATTACGCCCCCGTCTCGTTTCAATCAGGCCGAGGTTATAATGAAATTCACATAAAGATCAGAATGACGCTCGTTAGCAAGCCCGAAGGCACCTGGAGCCGCTCCTCATTGAAGGAGAGGCACAAAAAGAGGTATAGTACCTGATTTTGCCACTATTTAGGGGTTCAGGGAGGGACAACCATTTTCGGGTCAAAAGAGTGTGAATTTAGAATTCCCTCGAATTTAAAGCGCAATAGCAACGGGGCAGAAAGTTTCTAATGAGCGATCTGTAAAAAAAAGGATGAAGAGAGAGAGAGAGAAAGAGAGAATGAAAATGTGTGAAAGATGGCAGGATCTCTGCATGCATTGGGATCGGGAGGGCACTCGCTCCTCCAGATGTCACTCGGAGCAAGGTTATCCACGCGTGACCTGACATCCCCTCGCGAGTGGGTAAAGGGATAGATAAGGAAAAGAAAGAGGGAGGGGGGGCAGCAGAAAGAGAAAAGTGGGGGGGGGAATGCAGACATGTTAAAAACCACTACCATAACCGGAAACACGAGAGAGGGGGAAACTTCTTCCCTTCCTGGTCCCAGCCAGGGATGAATGGACGAAAGGTGGTTAACGACTAGCCTACGAAATTAGCTCCTTAAAATGAAAATAGATCAAATGAGGCTTATAAAAAAAGTAGTGAAAATGGAGTAAAATCGAGATATCTAGAAGGAAAAAAAAGCTGTAGTTTCAATGTAGTTTGAGACTACCGGGACTAGGGGGCAGGGGGCGCTCCGCTCCTCCCGGTGCAAGTTTTAACAGTGCAGGATGAGGGAGAGGTATAGAAACACCTTCAGTAGGGTAGGGGACGGAAGATCGCTATGTTGTATGTGCGAAAGTGGGGATGAGACAACGGTGTTGTGATTTGCGTGGACTAGAATTCCGTGAGCCCAGGCGTCAACATCACTGCGCCTTGTAATATGTGACTAGCTCCCTACGTACGCAGAAATGGTTTTTGTGGTCCCTCGCTGGGAATCGAACCCGGTCCGTAGGAGTGGAAAGCCAGCGACTTATCCCCTAGGCTGGTGAGAGGTCGATCCAATGGGATGTTTGTAGAGGTTGAGAGATTGCATCGTGGTCTCTGTGTGACGGAGAATGTGCGTTTCTTCCGCCTTACTGTCTGGTGGGTGGAATGGCAGTTAAGAGATTGTGCCGAAGGATTGGATGATATCCTAGGTCATGTGTGTGTGTGTGTGTTTGTTCCCTGCGCGATGGAGGACTGTTTAGGGAGGGCGGCAGTATCTCGGTGCAGTAAAGGTGAGCCTCCATTAAGCACGAACTTTGATTAGAGCGAAAATTATTCGCGGTACATCTCGATATCATCCATAAATGTTACTTATTAAAGGCAAATTTGGGACCTGTTACTTACAGATTAAGGTTACCCCTTTAGCAACTGTCCTCATAATTTAAAAAAAATAGATTTAAATCAATTATAAATTATCCTTTATAATTTAATGACATTAAAGATATATTTTATTTAGTTAGACATCTTTCTAGCGCACAAAATCGAAGAGTGTTAATTTCTAATCCAATTTAAATAGAAAGATAACACATGATAAAGTCATTCTTAAATGAAAAAAAAACTGATTTCTACGATTGTTGTCTCTGTCGATCAGACTAGTATTATTTTTCAATGAGGGGAAAAGAAGAAATATCAATCAAAATAAAACATTTAATTTTTATGTGCACAAAATGGACTTCTACAATTTTCGATCGTAATCTTCAACTTTAGGAAGAATGAATCGCAATATTTTTTGTTAAATACCCTAATAACATCGTTACCCTAATTTAAGTATTTTATCTAAGTTTGTATGTCGTGATTAAGTATTTTAGTCGCTTTAATTAAAAAAAACAAAAACAGCAGGCTTCGTTTAGCACAATCTTCAAATTGAACGCCCTCAACTCGCTCCCCAAACTAGCGTTAATCGAGGTTCTTAGTGTATACGCCTTTGGAATCGTGAGTTTATTTTACGACGGATAGTGAGTGTTTCGTGCGTAGTAGGAGGGATGTTTCGGGGCTTGTGTAGTGCTGAGAACCTGAGTTTCGTGGAGCTATAGGTGTTATTTTATGGGCACTACCTTCGTTTCGGAGTAGAGGAGCTTTATTAAGTTGCTGCGAACTAACCTGACTGAGAAAAGGTCATAGGAAGAGCTGTCAAGAAAAGGGAATAAAGAGAACAAAATAGATGAAAGGGACTGCCATGTTTATTAATAATGAAGCAATATGATCGATTGCAATAGTGGCAAATTCAATCCTACTTATAAGGCGTTTGACTTCCACGTTTTGGTACCGGGTTCGATTCACGAAGAGAGCTGACAAAAAAAATATTTGCGGGCGTAGGAAGCTGCCACTATCAGGTGCTGGTCGAGTCTGAATAGGTGGGCAAACACCTCCGACCACGTATGTCACCACACAACCAATCACAACATCGCCATATCTTCCTCTCTTTGCTTACACATCACTTCAGTCATCGCAACCCCCCTCCCCCCAATAAAAGATTCTATTTCCATACTACCCCGACGCGGATATGGCTCTCCCTTAAATCGCGAAAGAGTCCCTGGTCACTGATTTGCGACACTATTATCATTCTTTCTGGCCCCACCTCTCAAAGGAGGAACGGCACCCTTAGTGCCTGCCTTTGTGCTTGTTACCGATCTGTCATTTCGATCAAGATGTGAATTTCAATTTTCTGTCCGGACGGTCATGATTGAAAAGTGACTGTTGGCGCTATTAACTTACAGTAAATGGTAGGGGACCAACACGTTCTCAAAGTATGACTTGTTTGAGATAGGTATGGTACATTGGATGGAGTCTGCTTGGGCGACTACCGTATCGTGACTCGTGGTTCGGATCCTGTGTTAAACTAGCTCCCCACCGAGAAAACCCTCAAAACTCTAAGTGTAAAGTGACCCCCCACCGCCTAAAAATCTTGCAATCATCAGGTTAAAAGAAATCCATCAACGTAGTGGACATGGCGTTGGCTTTCTAATGTCGAGGCAGGAGTTGGTCCCAGTGAGTGCTGACACGACTTTCAGCTGCGTCATGAGCCTGTCGCCCATTGCCGGATGCGCTGATACTGATACCAATTGTGTTGAGGCACTGCTGGCACTAAATTGTATGACAATATGACCTATTAACTTTTGCTTTGATTCACCTCCGGAACCAACGATGGCATTGACTGCTTGTAGTGAATTTGTAGGAGCTAGAATGTAATACTCTTTACTCTGGAAGGTTGCAAGGGAAGAGCCGGGAATTTGTGGTTAATTACAGTAAGCTATATTAAATATGCGAAAATATAGTAATATAAATTGTGTAATTCCCTTCAGTGCGAAATGCTACTAAGAATTAAATCATTACTGTACAGAATGTATTCCCTTCACTTTAATCACTGTGAAAACACTGTAATTATATATCAATTGATAATTATGGTAGTGAAAGCGCGGAGTGAATTAATGGTTTTTAGGTTCGGTGAAGTTATACGAGAAACGCTAGTGAAAAAAAACTTGCCGAGCAATGTAGAAGGATGGTTTCGATTTATAGTCACTCAACAATTAGATTAGGCATAAAGTGATTAGCGACGACCTTTGACCTTGAATATTGCAGTAGAGTTGTGCGATTAGCGGCGAACCGTTACCATTGTTACCATCGAGATATGGCAAGACCTCAGATTGAGGCAGACGAAACGTCTTCTCAGCGTGCGCAAGAACTTGATTTATTTTAGAACGTTTAATGCTCTCTTTGCCCCTGTGTTTAGTGTATACAGGCCTGTAAAATATAGTGGGATTTTTAAATGAGTTCTAAAAGATGACCTAAGAAAGAGCATTAGTTTATCTTGGTGTACGGGTCAGGATTGGGTGCCGCTGCTCCAGATTTCAGTTGTAGCGAGGGCAATGTTCCTGCTACACAATCCACCCAGATGGGGAAAGGAACTTGGATGAACTCTGGCTTAACCGGACTGAACTGCTTCTCGACATGCCGGTTTAATTTATCCTCAAATTGGGGCGGGGGGGGGGATGGCGTGTCCACTGCTTGGAGAAAAATTGCGTTCCGGCGTAAAGAGAAAAGGAGAAGGCAAGAATTTTACCTGCCGAGAGATAGGAGGATCGGTCTTTTCTTTCCCGCTCCCCTGAGGTAAGTGGAAACTGGTTTCTAAGTTTCCTCGATCCCACGGTAAAGCCCGTGTGGGGAAAAGTCAGGTGCCGGCGTCACTGGTAATACCTCCACCTTCACGGCACAACATACCCATTCTCTCTCTGTTTCGGAATGGTACCAATGTAGTAGTAGTGTCCTCTATGAGGGAGCCTATATCCACATAACCCTCACGCGGAACAAGTGTTCCTCCCTGGGGTAACGAAGCGTTCCACAATCGTTGGTTGGTGTAAAACACACGACCCGGATACCTCCCGGACCTTGGAGCTTTCTTACGGGCTCACCGGTGATTGTCCTTCTGATCGTTATGTTCATTTCATTATTCAGTCTGGGGATCTCGTCCAAGATGCGAGAGACGAATGGCACAACCTACCTACATAAACTCAACACACATACACACATAGCAATATATATATATATATATATATATATATATATATATATATATATATATATATATATATAGGGATTGGACAAATTATTGAATCAATAGAAATTTAACACCAATATTTCAATGACCCATTATATTACGAATATCCATCCAAATTTCATTGTGTTTTGTTTTTAATGTAGATACATAGTTTTATTTATCAACTTTAATGATTTATTTTTTTTTTTGGGGGGGGGTTAGATCGTGGTATAGATGCTAAGATGCGTGACCTCACTGAGTTCGAAAAAGGGCAAATTGTTGGAGCTCGATTTGCAGGAGCTTCCGTCACCAGAACAGCTTAACCCTTGGTTTTTTGAGAGCTACCATATTAAGGACAATGACAGAATTCAAGAAGCAGTGTAACACCTCCAGCAGGAGGAGTAATTCTGGCAGGACTTCGAAGTTCGCGGAAAGAGACCGACGAGTGTTGAAACGCATCGTGGTGAAAAATCCCCGGTCACCTGCCCCTAAAGTGACTGCAGAGTTGAATCAACATCTCACTAGCCCAGTTTCGACCAAAACTGTTCGCCGTGAGCTCAATAAAGCCGTAATCATGGAAGAGCCGCCATCAAGAAACCTCTGCTTCCTCATCCAAACATTCAGAAAAGGCTGAACTGGTGTAGAAATCACAAGGGCTGGTCGACAAACCAATGGAAGCATGTAATAAATATTCTCTGACGAGTCCAGTTTTTCTATTTTTCCCACTGCAGGGCGAGTTATGGATCCCAGGAGCCCGGGGAAGCTTTTAATCCTGACTGCCTTCTTCCTACAGTGAAGCACGGAGGAGGGTCAGTGATGGTTTGGGCAACCATATAGTGGAATTCTCTCTGTCCAATCGTTGCCCTGCAACGAATATCTGAGTATTTTGGAATATCAAGTCCATTCCATGATGGTCCAGACATAATTTCCTGATGGTGAGTTCTTTTTCCAAGATGACAATTGGTATGGAGAACATAGGAGTGAGCTACAACACATGGACTGGACCCCACAATCTCTAATCTTAATATTATTCAGCATTTGTGGTGCGTTTTGGAGCGACAAGTTAGAAGTCGTTACCCTCCACCGTCGTGTCTGAAACAGTTGGAGCAGGTATTGCAAGAAGAATGGTTCAAGATTCCTCTCAATGAAGTCAGGAAGCTGTATTAATAAATTCCAAGACGCATCGACGCTGTTTAGAAAGCAAAATAAGGACCAACTCCGTATTAAATAAATATTCATTGAACTTAACACGTGTTCCAATTATTTTGTCCAACCCCTGTATATACTTAGCATACAACACATCCAGTGGCGTGCAGTCAATGGAAGCAATGCTTCCCCCATTTAAGAAGAAAAGAAAAAGAAATTACGCCCCACCAATTAATATGACAGCAGAATCAATTTTATTCTCACATTTAATGCTTGCTTATACTTGTATACGCCATACGGTACCGTTCACTTTCCATCGAATTGGCGTTAGACCCTGATGACCCCGACTGCAATTCAAGAAATGCATCCTTTTTGTAGAGATTTCTACTCTTTTTCTTTTTTTCTCTCCCTCTTAATTTCAATAATAGTTCTGCTTTTTGGTGCTTTGGAATGAATAGTTTAAAAGATGTTTTGCTTTTCTTAGCAATAATATACAGGCATTAGAGTTTTATAATTTTTTATTTAGATATTTCAACGCCGTGTTAAAATTAATAAAATAACCTATTTGTATACGGTAAAAAGAAGCAAATTTAGATTTACTGGTTCTGAGAAGAAAACAGCTACGAGTATATTGCCTAAGCATTTTGTTTATATTTCCTGCATTCTAGGCACCCCTACCGGACCCCCCCTCCCGGCCATTCGTATCTTTGAGATTAGTTAGTAGCTGCGAGTAAGTGCTTAGATAAGTGTGGCGTATTGTTTATTAATCTTTTTTAAAGTGATGATACCCCCCCTTTAAACAAAATGGATGCAAAATAAAGTTGTGAAAAAATGCGATTGCATTATTGAAATGTTAGTGAAAAAAAGGAAGTTCAGTGCGATGACTAACAATGAAAGAGAAACTATTATTAAAACAGGTAGGCCAACGCCAAGACTAGATGTCATCCAAAACTGTTGCACTCGCAAATACAATGTAGTCCAATATGATGGAACATCTTGGCTTGTGGTAGTGCATACATGCTTACAGAAGTTTTTTTAACATTTAAATAAAGTTTAACAAAAATAACATTAAAAAAAATAACATTTAAATAAAGTGAGTAACTTACAATTTTATAGTTATTTTTAATCAACAACATATTTACTTTAATTAACATATTTATTTTTGTAAAACTTTAATTGCTTCCTCATCTTCAAAAGTCACCGCACGCCACTGAACACATCACATACCACAACCCAAAATACATATACCCTAACCTACACAAATTCTACCCAACACGCAGACCACCAAACAGACAAAAATATTTATTCAGTTACTTATTTTACATATTTAAAAATATCCGGACATCTCGACTAGAAAGGTTATGCAGAGAGGTGAAGTTCAGAGATGTGGAAAAGTGTGGAAGCTACATAGTGAGTAAGTAAGAGGAAGATGAAAGGTTGGAACACCAGAGGGATACACTAATCGTCTTGCTTACATTCCATAGCGAAGGCAGGTTACTTTGTGAGGTTGGCCAAATACAAACCTCTATGTGAATACGAGCTATCTCACCCATTTGCCTAATTAATAATACATCTCTTTTTTTATAGGATCCAGTTCGCCGGTGCTGTACCCCTTCCCCAGCAAGAAAGGCTCAACAGAGTAGTGGAGGAATTGGTTGCTGAACGAAAGCAACTCCAGGGAAATTTGGAACAAGCGAAAAGCGATCGTCAAGAAGCGAGACTGATGTTGCAGGAAATCAAAGCCAAAATGGAAAATCTGGAAGATGTTTCCTCCACCATGAAAACCATGTCTTCAAGTGATCGCATCGTGTCAGAGTGGAGCAAGAAGTTGGAAGATGTCAGGCTGACAAATGTCAGATTGAAAGAAGAGGTGTTTCTTTTGAAAGAGGAACAACAACTTCTAAAGGCTCACTTGAAAACCAAAGAGGAGAGATGTTCAGATTTGCAGGAGCAGCTCAGTAGGTTAGAAACACTCTGGGTAGAACAACAGAGAATTTGGGAAGAACAGCAGTTGTATTTACCAGAAGAGGAAACAGAACCAAAAGAAACATTAGATGGCAATGGAAGAAGTGAAGTGATAAAATATTGGGAAGTTCAAAATCTTCTAGAAGAATATAGAAAAGAAAATGAAAACTTGAAACAAATACTGGATGTAGCTCAGCAGGAGCTGACTAGTAAAAAAGAAGAAATAAAGCAATTGAATGAATCTATTTATTTTAGAAAAAATAATCAGCCAGCGGTACTAGAACAATCTGGAAGTATAGAAAGTCAGTTATCATCAACCGATTCTGCAGACACTCACCCCCCTTGCTTGGAAATTATCCTGAAGGGTTTGAAAGATAGAATAAAAATAAGTGAAGAAGCTCTCTCCGACAGTAAGTCTCTCGTAAAGAAATACCAGAACGATTTGCGAGATAAAAGCCTTCAGCACCAAAGGGAAATCAATAATATAAAGGAAGAAAAAATTAGACTCGAAATAAAAATTAAGGATTTACAATTCGAGATGAACGAAATCCCTGTTAGGATTTCGAAATCCCGTCATTCTTCGGCCAAAACTGAGATTCAGACTCTTCGCGATGCTTTATCTTTACTAGAAGAAAACTTAGAAAAATCCAACGCTGAAAAACAGAGCCTCGCAAGCAATTTAAACCGGGCAGAAATGGAGCTGTCAGGCTGCAAACGCGAGCGAAATGAAGAAAGAGAGCAAATTGAAATGTCTTGCGAGATTAAGGTTCAACAGATGCAGAGGGAAATTGGAAGGCTTACCAAACAGATTAGTGCCCTTCAAGAAGAAAGGAATTTTATGAAAAACGAAGTAAAAACCATTCAAGAAAATGTGATTCGTTCCCCTTCTCTAATTCTCAAGGTTCTCGTTGAAAAATTACGAGATCAACTGATTGAAAAGGAAACACAAATTTCGCATCTCTCTCGCAGTTTAGAAGAAATACGGGACAAGATGATTCCAAGCGAAGAAGTTGAGCAGAAGAGTATTTTTGTGAAGGAAGAGCCGGTTAGAGATTCAGATCCGGCTCTTCCTCAACCGGAAAAGCTAGAATATGCTGAGTTGAAGACTAAAATTGTTGAACTGGAGACAGTCAATGCCAAACTGCGAATTCGCTTGAAGGAGCTGTCTGCTGTGAGTGATAATAAAGAGGAAGTCGAAAGCTTGAGGGGGAAGTATAATAATACATGCAGACAAAGGCTAAAATTAGAGAAGGACTTAAGTCTTTTTAAGAAGAAAAGTGAAGAACTAAGACACCAACTAAATGAATTTCAAGAAAAAGAAAAGGATGAGCGAAAAGAAAGTTTAAAAGATAAAGAGAAAAGGCAAGCAGAGATTGAGAAAAGTGTAATGGAATGGGAAGTTAAGAAGAAACTTGAAATAATAATCAAAGGATTGAAAGATAAAATAAATGAGTTGGAAAATGCTTGCAGCACCGCGCAATCAAAACTTCAGATCAGTCGTTCGCTTTTGTCGAAATGCGACAAAGAAAAATTAAGCCTTCGAGACAAAGTGACCAAATTACAACGAATCACGGCCGAGCACATGTGTAGTGTTTGCTTCCGAGCAGCCAACGTAAACAAGGATCTCAACCGGACCTACACAATAGAACATCACGGAGAAATGTTTCCACATGTCTCAAAGGACGATGTAACAAAGATCGAGGGAGAAGATAAAGACGAAGAAAAAAGAGAAGAGGAAAAATTAAACAAAGAATGGATAAAAGAGAAAAGTCTCCTCGAAAATAAAATAGCAGAAAACATCCAAACGTTAAAGGGATGTCGTGAGAAGAAGGACGCTCTGGAAAAAAGACTATCTGAAGCATTAGAAGAAATAATCGCTCTACGGAAAATTAATGACCGTCTGAATGAACACCTTCGGAAAATGAACGATCAGAAGAGACGTTCAGGAAGACCTTCCTCAGCAGTAATTCCTCGAACGTCTTCTCACTCTGGTGGGAATTCGAGTATGCCGGGCGCTGCTTTAATATTAAAATATGAGAATCAAATTGAGGATTTAGAACAAGAGCTGAGGGAAAAGGTACGCCTTCAGGAGCACGTGAAGAAGGTATTGGAGGAGGCTCTTGCTAGGGAGGAACAACTTTGCGCAGATAAAGAGATCCTTCTGCAGAAAATTACCATCTTGAAATCTGTGAAAGATGATACAGAAGAATCTAAACTTATTCAAGAACTACGACAAGCAAAAGTCACTATCAATCGACTGCAGCGAGAGCTCGAAGCTTCTACACAACCTCCACCGACAGCGGCCGTCGAAGAGACTAGTTTAGAAACTTAAAAAACGAAACCGAGAGAATGAGAACCACTCAGTTTCTGAAAAGAGACAGAGCGGTGAAGTTCTAGGAAGCAAAACATTTGAATGTTACGTAACCCGAGTAGCCGAAAGTGGAAAAAAATTAGTTCGTTATAGGCCATATAGGACGCACAGCTGTCCCTAGATTGCCCCTGTGGTACAGATCTCTCACAATTTACATTTCTCTTCCATTTTCTAAAATGGGTTTTTGCCCCACCGCTCCTCATTACGGAGCCTGGAAAAGAGATCTATTAAAACTACATCAGCGTTGAATTGAAATACGAACAGTCCAAATTTGTAGTGGAGGAGGGAAACTTTTTAACAGTACCTGTCAATGTGAACTAGACTTGACCTGTATCCTCTTTTCCACGAAGAGCTATCATCATGCATAAACGCTGCTAAAAACTACCCCTCCCAACCAATCCATTATACTTTATTAGGTGCAAAATCACCCTTTATTCCCCCCTCCCACCGCTCCTATTGGCCTAATTGCGATGTGTTACTATTTGCTCTAGCACGATGGTTTTCCACCGTAGTGCCGCGGGGGGCAACCAAACAATCATTTTAAAATACCTAAATGGGAACGATACTTGAAAGCATTTTGAAACTAGCTTCTCTGCTTTGTGCAACATAAATACAACGAAAAGAGAAAGATTGCAGACAGTGAATGAAGAAATGAGTTGCCTTGTCAATTAGACATCCCAATATTAAAGAATTATGTGATACAAATCAAGCTCAAACTCCCATTAAACTTTTAAACGTAAGATTTATTTATTTTCAAATTTTATATCTTATTTCGATTAAAATAGGTTAAATGTCAATCGTGAATAAAATTGAAGTGCTTTTCATGTAATTAATTATTTATACGTAAATTATTTGATACGGGGTGCCACGGCTGCTTCTCGATAGCAATTAGGGCGCCAGTATCATAAACAGGTTGAAAAGCACTGCTCTAGGCATCTCGTTCAGCCACGTTCGTCAAGAGTTAAAAATTCCCCAAAATATTGTTTTGAAATGGTCACCACAATTCTCAGACTTGACCCTCCCCCAACATCAAAATATATGAATTGAAAAAAGGGTCTGCCAAAGAAAGAACAAAATATAATGAATACTGCTGCAAGTTAATAGAAAACTATGACAAATGTTTGACTATTGTAATTATTATTTTTCCTTTATGTACGTAAACTGTCGTGTGTTCTATTCTGTAATGAGGCTCAAATAAATTATTTAGATGTGTGGAACACTTTAGATTGTTTTTTTGTATTACCCTCGGAAGGAATATGTACCATTTATTACAGGTTCTGAATGTCACTATGCACTTTAGTCTCAAAGTGTCTTGATAGATTTGCAACATATGAAAATTTATGAGTAAATGCTGCTGTTTCCAATCTGAGCAACGACTCCATCGTCACAACGCCTTTGAAAAGACCACATCCACACAACACGGTGGGAGACGTATTCCTCAATTGAGAGAGCCATATCCTACATTAGTTAAATCAAATACGAGGGGCCTTCAACAGTTTGGAGAAAAACGGAATCAAATTAAAACAAAAAGAAGTATAAATTTTATTTTTCAACATAATCTCCATTAATGTCGACACTTTTGACAGTGATCATAACATCCATTTAAACCATTTCTATATAACTGACGACTGAGAATTAAATCAATTTAAAGCAGCTTTTTTAACATCATCAACAGAGGAAATGAATGCTCTTCATGCATTGTTGAGGCTAGGTCAGGACTAGGGGAAGGTGGGGGCAAAACAAACTCGCAACGAAATTTCCACAAAGTTGACTTTGTCAAAGAATCGGAATGGGCGGGGGGGAGGGGGGTTACCGTGATGAAAAAGGACTTCTGTTAAATTTTCCGGGGTGCTTCGCTATACTTTAATGAAGTTTTCCCAAACGCTAAAGGCCCCCTCTCCCTCGCTCGACCTTTTCCTTTTCCAGGGGCTGGTCCTAGAGAAGCTCCGGCCTTCTGGTGGCGAGGGGGTCACCCTTTGGGGCCCCCGGTCCCCTGGTGGCGTGAACCAGACTTTTATTACCCCCTTTTCTCCTCCACAATTATTTACTTTCCTGCCCTTTTTTGCTACTCTACTTTCTCATATCTAATGGCTCTAACGGTTCCCTAACATCCGCTGGTTTTTGCTCCGTCGCTTGCGTTTACCGATGCCAAAGGAGAAACCCATTTTTGGCCATTTTTCCCCGCGCGCGGTGGCTCTGCCGTCGAGAGACGCCTGTGATACCCTAAGCCCTTTGGGTTTAGGGCTAGGAAACTCCTTCGAGAGCTCGGTATAGCTCGCGGGCCGGTGGCACCCCTGGTTCTGCCCAGAACGCCACCCTGGAGGGTATTACTTTTGACTATTTGTCGCCACGCCTCTGCTCCCAAAGATTCTACAGCGCCGGGAGTATTGCGTTCGACCTTTTTGGAGCACATCTCGGGTCACGCTGGAACCGTGCCAGTGTATACGGATGGCTCCAAGTCCCAAGAGGGGGTCAGTTTCCACGCCGTATCCCCTCTGTTTGAAATCCCCGGGGGTCTGCCGGGCGCTGAGTCTGTCTTCACGGCCGAGCTGGCTGCAACACACTGCTCGGCACGGGAGATAGTGCGACATCCCCGGTTCGGAGACCGGATTGTGATTTATAGCGACTTACAAAGCACCCTGAGTGCTCGCAGGGCCAATGGAATGTCAGCATTCCCTAGTTTGCGATATCTATGACGCCACGGTTTTGGCGAGCCGGGCAGATGTCGAGATTATCTTCTGCTAGGTTCCTGGATATGTCGTAATTGCAGGAAATGAGGGCGCCAAAGAGTCCGTGAGGACTGGGCTAGCAGATTATAGCTTCACCCTTTCGGATTCACACCGATTACGTGACTGGAATACGGGCAGCCCTCTGGGCTGCTTGGCAAAAAAGATGGGAGACGGTCAAGGGAAATTTAAATCTCGTGCCATTGCGCCGCGACTGTTCCCATGGCCTACCTCCCAATGCCGCGACGGCTTCAGGTTCCTTTCTGCCATCTCCGAATTGGACACACTCGCGGACGCATCGCCATTTGTTAGAGCGCTCACCTACTTCTTATTGCGACGACTAATTTTTCTCCCAGACTGCTCGATACATTCTTGTTGAGTGACCCAGTCTGAGTTATCTTCGCATACGTTACCTGACACGGTACCGCGACGAGTGGAGTCGGTACCGTTTGTGCCTTGTGCTCGGGACTGGTTCGTGCACACAGACTTGCGGATTATATGACTTTTTGGAGGAGGCTGGCCTCCATTTTTTTTTACTCTATGTTTTAGGTCGCATGTCTTGCGTCGGGGGGAGGGCGGCCTACTTCTGGCGCTGGAGTGAGCCTTCTTCTTGTTGCCTTATATTTTCTTTTATTTGTTATTGTTGTTCCTTTTTTTAGCCTGTGTCTTAGCCTTTGTTTTATTTTATCTTTGTTATTTACATATTGTTATTTGTTTTTTAATCTAGACTAGTAGTAGGCTGTGGTGTGATTTTGCCCTAGTAGGCAGTCGCCAGATAGGCTCCTAAAACTAAAAATCCCCGCGCGTAGAAGAACTCGGGCAGCCCCTTCGGCCCATAAAGATGGTGTGGTGGATCCGTATCCATTCTCCGAGAGGACATAACGGATGCAATCGAATCGCGATTTGCAATAACACTCGGCCTTCGTATGCCTCCGTGGTGGTGAGTCCCCCAGGGAGAATGTGATGTTAATTTTGTTTGCTATGCCTTACCTTAAACCAAAAACTTTCCTCTTCCCCAAAGGTTTTCGTTCCAAACGTTCTTCAGTTGAATCCCTTTGCCAATGATGCGGACTCAGATCTAGCTTATCCACTCTTTTGGTCTTGAATTCCTTATCTGAAACCCCGCTTGCAAAAGTGGACGTGCTTGAAGTCAACAAATTGGTTGAGTCCCGCTGAGGTTAACCTCGCCGGATATGGTCAAGAGTTAGTATTGATATCGTAGGTAAGGTTTCATCTCAATCTCAACACAACTTTGTCCAAATTTGTCTTCGATTGCCAAAGTTCCCGTAACCGTTTCGTATCATTCACGTCTCAATTTTGTCAAATGTGTAGACCGATCTCCCCCGTCTCCAGAGTAAAAATTAGTGCCAACGCGTCACACATGTACACAAGGTTCCTAAAACTGTTGGCTCTGCTCTAGTCCCAACAGCCACATTGATTTTAACCCCGCTGTTATTTGTCTTCAAGAGAACAAACTGGGTACTAGCCCTTTTCCGGCGGGGGCTCGTTTTCGTATTTTCAACTCTATTGCTCTTGTCGGAGGCTTGTCTCATGAGGCGTGTCAGTTATAGTTTCGTCATCCCACCACGTATCTCCTCTCCCCCTAGGGTTTTCCTCAAGGCTTTTTAATGTTTGATCGATTGGCTCTATTTATCTCTCTTCTTTACCAGTGTTAAGACCCGACCTTTTAGAACTTGTACTTGTAGATCAGTTGCCTTTCCCGATTTTATTACTCGTGGATTTTAATATCCGTCACCCATATTGGGGCAACGTTATTCGTAATGCCAAAGGTAGTGTTTTAGAATCTCTTTTATTTTCTGACTTTCTATGCGTTTTAAACACCGATGACGGACTATTTTAGTTGTGCTTTCATGTCTCTCTGCTCTCAGGAGTGACCACTTCCCTATTGTCTTGTCGACCGTTCATCCTACCCCTCATTCAGGCATGTATCTTAAGTAGTTCTTAGGCCATACTAATTGGGAAGGCTTTCGAGAGGCGTCTTTCACAAGTGCCTCCTTTTGGACCTTCAATGGTGTGGGCGCGTTGGTATCGTACTTTACTGCGATTATCTACAACGCAGCTAGACAGACCATTCCCCGGAAGAGACCCGCAGTTGGTCGCTCAACTGTGGCCTGGTGGATCTCGGACTGTACGACAGCCATTAAGAACTACAACATAGCTCATGCCCGGTTCCGGCGGAACTCAAACTATTGCAACAAAGTTGACCGAAACCGAGCTCGGGCGCTTCGTCAAAGAACCCTTCGTTACGTTCGCCGAACTTCATGGCGTCGCTACTTTTCATCGATTTAATCAATGACCCCTACAACACAGATCTGGAAAAGGATTAACAAGATCCGGGTTCGTTATGTCGTCCAGAATACCCCCACCTTCATTTTATCAGAGATTATTAGTGAATGACAGTCTGATCGTCAACAACGCTTTATCTAACCATTTTCGTGCTGCCAGCAGTTTCAGCAGTTACAATAAGGCTTTTCTAGCCTATAACTCAAACAAAAAGTCTCACCCCATCAAATTTACGACGAACTCCAACCTTCAGTATACGTAATGCCTTGTTTTCTATCCACTAATTGCGTGCTGCATCGTCCCTTTTGCTCTACTTCCCGTCGCCTTGACAGGATCCCTTATGGTATGATTCGGCACCTTCATCCACAAGGTCCTATTTTTACTTAACTTATACGCCTTATATGTGTGGAAGGTTCTTGCCTATCATCATGGCACGTTAGGATTGTCCTTCATTGTGTCAAATCGGTTGTCTGAGAAAGTTGCTAGAGAAAATGGTGTAGGTGGGCCAGAATTGGTTCTCTAAACTAATCACTCTCTCCAATTCAGTGGGGTTTCGTAGGAATCATGACACTCTTGACCTCAGTAAGTTTTGAAGGAGTCTTGGTTATATTTTTCGACAGTGAGAAAGCCTACGATACTACATGGAGCTAGGGGGTCTCAGAACAGCTACAAGTTGGGGCGTGAGAGGTCTTTTATTATTATACAAATACAGAAGTTTCCAAGGGTAAGGACAAACCTACAAGACCAAGGGTGGTCCCATAGGGAAAAATACTACAAGAAGAGAAAAAATGAAAAGAAACCATATTAAAAGAAAGTATGTTAAAAGAAAGTAAAATCGTATTAAAAATATTTAAAAACAAAGTCATTGATTAAACAATAAATGTATTTACTTTAGATTTAAACGATGTAATATCAGATTCTGATACACATTCTTCTGGCAGTTCCTTACAAATATTAGAAATGAAACAGCGAAGTAAATTGAGTTGTATTACATCTAACAACAGAAAACGCTTTGTTGTTTCTATTAATAATGTTATTAGATTAACGAGGAAATCGAGCTACGGTAAAAGGCTCACGCAGAGCAGGATGGAGTGGATGTGTATTATTATTTAAAATCTTAAATATAAAATATAATGACCCGACCAATCTACGTTTCTGTAGGTCAATATTTAGATTGGGCAACAGAAATTTAATATTATTGATTGCTATATTGAGCAATCTAAGATGGCAATCCGCAGCCGACATCCAGACAGTAGAACAATATTCAAATTTAGGCAAAATAAAAGCAAAGAAGGAACGTAAAACTGCATCATTATTACCAAAAGTTTTTCTGGATTTTCTAAGTAGACCAGTCTTCTGAGCAATGGAGGAAGAAACTGAACGAACGTGAGTTTCAAAAGTAAGCTTGCTGTCTAAAACAATAGCAAGCAACTCAATATTATCAGAAGAATCCAAACAAATATTATCAAGCAATAAAGGCGGATGATTTGGATTTGAAGTTCTACTGCGACTAAAAATTTCTGACAACGAATACACCAACTAGAGATTTTTACCAAATCTCTATTTATAGAATTTGCCACCTCAACTCGATGTATTAGTGATGAAATAAATGAATACAATGATTCATCGTCAGCATAGGCCATTATGTTATTCTCTAAGTTCTGCCACATATCAGCAATATATAAAGTAAATAAAATAGGTCCAAGGACACTACCTTGCGGAACACCAGAGACCATATCAACCATAAAACTGCATTTTCCATTGTAGCATAATAAGGTCGAAGGGCGACACGTGCTCTTCTGTACCCACGTGGTCCTAAGATCACCGCATGGAGCTTTAACGGCACGGCTGAACCAGGGTGAGGGTGCAACCTACGCCGTTATCACACCCCAGGGACTGATTTCATCGTCTCCCATGGCTGCCTTTCAGCCAACATTCCTGCCTTCCGTCATAAGATCGAAATTCATCGAACATTCAGCGCCAACGTTATCACACTCCCCCCCTCCCTTCCCGAAGGAGAAACCGACTTTTCCCCAAAATCGCACGTGTGTGTGGAGGCGGCTGCCAAAGCCACCAAAAGCCACCTCACCAGGTGACTATATAATCCTTCGACTCAGTTTAGTAAGGAGCACTAATAGACTTCCCACCTACTATCGCGAACGAGCTGAAGGACGTTCACTTCCCGCCACGATCGGAGACATCGGCGATTTCGATTCGAGAACGAAGGCTTACTCGACATCCGTGAACTCTGCCATAATCAATCCGTGAGTATCTAACGAGAATTTCCATCTCGGAAGGTCATCTACGAGTGCTCCCTCATCTGAAGTGAGAGCTATCCCGACTTTCCCCTTCAAAGTCATCGTATCCCAACTGGCGCCTTTTCTGCAACGAGCATGTAAGCGATTGTAGCCGTTGTCACCTGCAGATTGATCTAGAATCTGGCTTACCCAATCGATCTATTCTTTGTGTGTGCGCCCCGGTTTAAAACTACCCTTTAAATCACTGACCTGAATCCGACCTCCCCAATCCCCTAATTAACCCACCTGTATCTCGCGTAGAGATTTAACTCCATCTATATTATTTTGTTGCTAGTAAAGATATATTTTCGTAATTGTTTTTCTTTTGCAATCCCAACACTGACCAGCTACTTGTTAATCTTTGGCCAACTTGCACTCTGAAATATTTGTTTTAAAAAGGATCCCGCAAAGTTAATAATATACCATCCCCACTGGACTCATAACAATTTCCCTATTCACTAACGGTCTTCAACCAACTTCGGCTCAAAGCCGCAAAAGTACAATAGAATAAAAAGGGCCACCTATGCTCATTAATTTAAGTTTGTATAACAAAACTTTATGATTAACTCTGTCCAGCGATACTAGCCTGGCTTCAGACCCTGCATCAAGGTTAGATTGCAACTAGTGGACCAAATAAGACAAGGCATCACAGGTCCCTACACCCTCTCTAAATCAAAATTGAGTAGAATGTAGTAAAGATTCTTTTATAATGAATTTATTAAGACGTCTAGTCAATAATTTCTCAAAAATCTTGGATATAACAGGAGTTATTGAGATAGACCTATATTCAGATTGTAAATGAGAAGCTGAGGCTCCTCTAGGAATAGCGGTTACTTTGGCAACTCTCCAATAAAAGCGGGAATTTACCAGCATGAATAAGATGTTTACATAGAGGTGCCAGTTTAGAGGCCAATATTACAGCATTGTTCTTGAAAAATAAAGGAAATATGCCAGTAGGATCAGTACTACCATAAGCATCCCAGTCTAACATATAGCTTTTTAGTTCTGATGATCTAAAGGCAAACTTAGACAAACTTGGAGTAGGAAAGCAAGTAGGAGGGAGTTCAAGATCCCAGTGACATTGCTTCCTTTGAAATAAAGATAAGAGAAGATCAGCTTTCTCTATCGAGATATATATATAGGAATACAATTCTCATTACGAAGAGGTGAAAGAGATGAGTCTTCTCCATAAATAAAAGATTTTAAAGTGGACCACCATTTATGTGGTTGAATGATTCCAGTTAAGTTATCACAGATATGTTCATTTAATTCTGCTTGGGTCGCATCATTATAACTTGGGCTTCAGATCTTAATTGTAAATAATTCAGCCAATTATAAAGTATTTTGTTTCTAGACCACTGATGATAAGCAGTTTGCTTGCGATTAAAAGCATCTCGACAAGTATCATTAAGCCAAACTTTGTCCCCTGACCTCTTTTTAATTATTTTTGAAGGGATTCTCCTTGATATAATTTGCACAAGAGTATCATTTAATGTGTGGTGCACATGGTGCACACAATATATGTGCATGCTGTGGTGCACACAATATGTGCACACACAAACCCATGAAGTAGTAATGTGTACACTCAGCCAATGTAAATAAATTTATTTGTGTGAAACTAAACAAAAAGAAATAAACATTGTAACATGTAACAGGATATTTTAGAACCATTCCCATTTTGATTTCCCGAGAAGACCAAAGTCGCGGTGAAGAGGTAAACTGGGAATGAGACTAATTATTCTGTGGTTACGGTTGGAAAAAATAAACATTAAGAGAAAAAAAAGGGAACCTTAAAATGGGTTAGCTCGATCGTAACGACACTCAGTGAGCATCAAATTACAACCACAATCTTATACTTTTATTTTTGTTAAGGAAAACGAAAAAAAAAGCGTTTGACCAAATTTCACCCTTTCAGTAAATTTTATCACGAGGAAAAGGTTTTCAAAAGTATTGTATATGTATATATATATATATATATATATATATATATATATATATATATATATATATATATATATATATATATATGTTTGTAAATGTGTCCAAGTATAAAACGAGCAAATCGAGGAGGAGAGAGGATCATTCGAGAGAAATCATTCGAAAGAGGGCATTCGAGAGATTCGAGGAGCAGTTTTACATATCTCTCGCAGGTCATACCAATCAAGTCATTTACTCTGCATTAGGAGATAGCAGTTACGCAACTGATCTTACCTCAAGACGAGTCTTATTCTTTCATTAAGAGAATTGTATTTAAGCATCATCAAAGATAAGCTCGTGAAATCGATAATCAATCTAATTCGAACTCCTCTTCCATTTGCTACCCAAAGCAACTAAATAAATAGAACTGCGGTCTTCTCGTTTTCATCACCATTTTGCTCGAAGGCAAAATCATATCAGAATTTGTGCTCATCGCCCAGCCTCAAAATATTCATCCATTACCTTTTGGAGTCAGGTAATAATTTCTCGGAACGTTATCGTATCCCCAAATCAGGTTTAACGATCAACGTTTCGCAACAATCTTATGGGGAGCGCAATAGCAAAGGGGATCACAAAATAAGGTGGAATATAAATATATCTGGTGAGACCAACGAAGAGATCCTTTCATCTTTCAGCCCCAACCCTCATAAATGCAATATCAGGATGAATCGATTTAAAGACATCACCCCATGCTACATCATTCAAATCATTGGCTATATTATTCCAGTTAGCACGCGACTTAAGATAGATTCGTCTTGAGGTAGTAAACTTAAGAACATTAAAATTGGTCATTAAATTCAAACTGATAGCAGAATGATATGAATGAAAAATTAGTGGCAAGATATTCACCTCAACAACATCTGGCACATCAGAAAGTAGTAAATTTAAACAATTGTCTCAGTTATGAGTTAGGCCAAGGACAAGTTGAATACATCCCGATAAATTGGAAAAGTCACGGGCAGCATGACCATGTCTGTTTGTTGGTGAAACATAGTTTAGCCATTGCTGGGGATGTGCATTTAAATCTCTCACAAAAACAAAACAAGATTTATTATTTGATTCCTGAATCAAAGCCATCTTAGTTAGACAACAATCATAAATATTATCGTCAAGGTCAGTGTTACGATATAAACTAAATATATAGGAGTTATTCAGACGACTTGAATTTCATGACACCCACACATAAGGTCAGGGAGTAAAGTGGCATTGTAACCCTTTCGTATGTAAGCAACTAAGCCACGTGCTCTTGGGAAGGCATCCCGACAAATCAGATGAGGATTCCTAAAATTTGGCAATAGGATTTTAGTGATATTTCTAGATTGGAAGACTAAGGTTTCAGCACACAAAATAATATCATATTTAGATGAGACAACCGTTAGATGATTTAAGTTACCATGCAAGCCTCTGTTATTATAATATAATATGCAACCTTTTTTGAACATGGAGGGCCAGGGTTCAACTCAATGTCACCACATAACAAAAGAATAAATGAATGCATTAAATAACTTAAATTATTAAAATTTTAAAAGTTAGCAAGGCTAAAACTTAAATTAGTAATTAAACAAATATTTTAAAAACAAGAACAAGCAAATTTGAGAATTAGAAAAACCATACTACAAAGATATAAGACCCGGAATTTAACGGTCAACTTGGCGGAGCTAGTACACCAAATAAAGCACTTATGGTTAGGGTACCGCCCTGATTTCCCAGAACACGGAACCCGACAGTAACGATGGGAGAAACCCACCAGGACAAGTCTCATCCCTCAGCCTGTCTGCACACCTCGGGAAGAAAGAAGAAGAGAAGAGGTAAGATTGGATCGTGCCCTCCATTGCTAGGGAAATGGGAGAGTTGTGGAATGTCAGGCACATGACTATGTCACCAACTCTAAATATCCATTTCAGGGGTGCCGTTGACAGCACATTTGCTGTTCTTCCGCCTTAAGGGCTCCCCTTAAGCCCTATTAAGAAGGACTCTCATACGCTCAATCAAGGTAATTAACCAATGGTGTCCTAATAAAATATTTTGGGACATTTACTTCAACCCATGAAACCGTTGGTCTTCTAGAACTGCTGAAATATCCCACCAAGTTTCTTAACGTCTCGATCGTTCATGGTTCGTGTTGGAGAAACCTACTCTGACTTGTAACCCCAAGTAGAAGGAGGTCCTCTGTTTATTAATATCGATCAATGATATCATCTCTTCTCTCCCAGAGGGTGTATAAGCGACCCTTTTCGTCGATGACTTGGCACTCTAATGCTCCTCGCCTCGCCTTCTTTCAGCGGCGCGTCGTGTCGCGTGCAGTTGGCATCGATGTGGTTCCGAAAAGTGCACAACTTAGGGGATTCCGCTTTTCCACGAGCAAAACGAAGGCTATGTACTTCTACCAGGGTAGAGGGGCTCTTGTTCCGCCACCTATCTCATTACAAGGTGTTGAAATTGAGTTCGCCTCTGAGTTTCGGTTCATGGGCGTAACTCTCGATCCGAAGCTATCCTGGTTACCATCCCTGAGTCGTCTTCGAACGAGCTGCCTGCGGGCTCGAGACATTTTTTAGGTCATCTTTCACACGTCATTGGACAGTGATCGTAGAACACTGGTCACTCTACACTGCATTAGTCCAATCTAAATTGGACTATGGGTGCAAAATTTACTCCAGCTTC
This sequence comes from Ceratothoa steindachneri, assembly GCA_963969495.1. NCBI lineage: Eukaryota > Metazoa > Arthropoda > Malacostraca > Isopoda > Cymothoidae > Ceratothoa > Ceratothoa steindachneri. The sequence goes on along the minus strand of OZ018320.1, from coordinate 170,644,365 downwards.
AACCTCAGCCTTGAAAATGCTGAACCCGATTCGCAAACTCGGAGTTTGTCTTTCCAGTGGAGCATTCCGCACTTCCTCCCTGAACTGTCTTTACTGTGAGAGTAGGGTGCTTGCCTATCATCGACTCCAAATTTGTATGCGATACCTCTGTCATTTATGGCAGGTTCCTGCTTCAAAGGTTCACAGATGCCTTTATGCTGCTGGGTCAACGGCGGCATTCGATACGTTGTCGTCTTTACCCGACTCCTTGAGCCACCGGATAGGAGATAATCTTTCCAGCTTGGGTGTTCTAAGACTTCTTGCCCTCCCATCATCGCGGATCACGAGTTCGCGTGATCCGCGTCCCACAGTTTGCACCAGCATGTGAATCTTAGAAAATCAACCGTGTTCCCTTGCTCCCTTAAGTGCTTATTCTTTGAGCATGTGACCTCACATACACCAACATTGCCACATATACCCAGATGGTTCCAAGTTAGGCCGAGGCTTCGGTGCTGCAGCCGTTTACTCCGGAGAGTTTTATAATTGTCTTTGCCGCTGGTCTTTGCCGCTGGTGGCTTTGATTATATTTTTACCGCTGAACTTTCAGCCGTTCCTTTAGCATTTAGACTGATCCAAATTTTGCCGTTTAAAGATTACGTTATTTTCTCCAACTTTAGGAGATGCAGAAATTTGAAACTGGCTGGTCTAAAATGTGTTCCGTTATCGGGTTTTATTTTGTTGGATTTCCAGAGATGTAGGGGTCCTGGGCAACCGGAGGGTCCACAGGTAACTCTGTATTGATATTTTGAGATGTCTTTTCCTTTATGGCGAAGAAAAATTTAGAAAATTCACTCGTCGATAGTAGACTGGTTCGACTCATTGCTAACAATTGATTTAAAATGAGATTCGTGACAACCATTATATTAATTTCTTTCATAACTTCCTCTTTGCATATGTACGTATATCTACTCCACAGGAGAGGTTTCCTTTGTCACCCCCGACTTCTCTTCAATCGAGCCCGGCAGCGCTCACTCAGGCTCCAGAGGTTTCCTCGAGAGTTCTGAGATAGTCAAGAATAAGGCAGGATAGGATGAGATGGGCAGTTTTTTCAGGTTACTAGTGATTGAAGTCGGGAGGAGGATGAGGGGGTCTAATCTAATTTTGTATTCATATAAGACGGGACAGTGAAACTCTGGTTCAGTGATCGGGGGTAGGAGTCGAGAGGGCATAGCAGTTTTCTCGAGAACCGTACTATGCCTATCATGAAGAGTTGGGTCTTGATATGCGAGGGGAAGGGGGATTATTTTGGCATGGATGTAATATATTAGGGTGTTTTGTTTTGGTCAGTATGTTGGTATGCGGAGGAAATTACCCACTCCATCTTCATTTGTCATGATAACCATTTTTATATTAATTAAAGATTAGTTAGTTTTGTGAAACATTTGTTAACGCCTCATTTAAACTAATGTCATTGGCAAATTATTATTAATTTACTCATTTATCAATTAACTATTCCACCACTTAAGTTCAACCTCACTCTTAAGTCAATCATAAGCGTTGTCTCAGAACCATTGGTGTGTTTACAAGTGATTTCAGTCAGTTAATAAGTTAAAGAGTTTCATTTTCCAATAAACGACTAAAATCACTGTACTATCTATCTCCAATGCGATGATATCCTTTTGCAGATAAGGAGTTGTGTCGCACGATTAATTTGAACAATGAAACTACTATTTCTTTACTCGTATATTCTAAATTTCTCGCAATGTGCCGAGTGTTGTTTTTGCAGTATTTCGAAAATTTGATGTCACTCAAAATTAATGCACCAAGATCAAGTTCTCTACGCGTCTTCTAATCGATGCCCATCTATTATAAAGTGTCTTTCAATAAGGTCGCTCAATTTTTAAATGTAAATAAAACAAGTTTTGTTTGATATATGCCTCAATTTATTTTAAATTTGAAAGTACATTTTATTGCATTAATTGTGGAATATGACGTCGTTTAAATGTCCGCTGCGGCTTCGCTTGGTGGATTGGTGGAACGTATTCGGGAGGCCCAATTTTCGATGACTTTGTCGCATAAATCTGGCTGAATTTGCTGGATGGTGTTCGTTATGTTGACTCTGAGGACTTCAACTGTTTGCGGATTATTCGCATAGACCTGCGATTTAAGGTAGCGCCAAAGAAAGTATTCTAATGGCGTTAAATCGCATGATCTCGGTGGCCAGTTGACGTCGCCGCCGCGCGAGATGAGCCTGCCCTGAAATCGCTGGTGCAAAATGTCTATCGTGGCGTGTGCAGTGTGGCACATAGCGCCGTCCTGTTTGAACCACATGTCGTCAGTATCCATATAATCCAGTTGAGGACACAATAAGTTGCTTATCATCGATCTGTAGGTCTCGCCGTTGACAGTTATGGTAATCCCATCTTCGTTCTCAAAAAAATACGGACCGATGATTCCGTTAGACGAAAATCTGCACCAAACAGTGACTTTGTTGGGATGCAATTGGTGCTGGTGTATCTCATGAGGATTGTTTTCGTCCTAAATCCGACAATTTTGCTTGTTCACAAATCCATTCATCCAAAAATGGGCCTCGTCGCTGAAGATGATTATTTGGGGGAAATTTGGGGCAACTTCCAACTGCTCTAGAGCCCAATCAGCGAACACACGGCGTTGTTTATGGTCGTTTACCTTAAGTTCCTAGGTAAGTTGCATTTTGTACGAGTGCAGACCCAAGTCGCTACGCATAATTCGCCAAACTGAAGTCGCAGAAAGGCCAAGTTCTTGTGAACGACGAGAAATTGACTGCCTCGGATTTTCCCGTACACTGTCTTTATGGCAGCGATGTTTTCACCAGACCTTGCGTTTCGGCGACGTAAGGGTGATGGCTGATTGTTGATCGACCCTTTTGCCTCGAATTTGGCCACCAAACGTCGAACAGTGGACTCGGCAGGACGATTGTAGCGAGGATAGAAATCACGTAATGCGCGGAACGTTTGTCGAACGGAGCACTGATTTTGATAATAACATTTGATGATTTACACACGCTGTTCAACGCTATAACCTTCTATCATGATTTGCCAAGTACTACTGAACAGTTCACAGTGAGGTTGCCAGATGTCGCTTTAATAACATGGCTAGTATCGCCTGAAAAAGCTCGAGCATCCTTGTTGTAAGACCCTATATAATCAAAATTTCCATTTCGAGAGCCGATGCGTATTACTTTGCACATATTGAGATTACAATTTACTTGCCATATAACCGACTAATTAAATATTTCGCTTAGGGCTTGCTGTATTTCTTCTCGATCTGAATCATATTTTGCTATATGACCTAGTTTAGTATCGTATGTGAACTAGACAACCTTGCTTAATAGTCTTGAATTTAAGTCATTAACGAAGGTAACAAATATTGCAGGACCCAAGGCTGACCGCCGAGGCGCACCGCTAGTGACTTCGGCCCAGTCAGACGATTCTCTAGTTATCACTTCTCTTTGTTTACGGCCTGTACATAAGCTAGTTTTCATTCCATATTAATAGGCTACCTCTTAACTTGTGCACTCTAGTCTTTTCGTTAAGTCTCATATGGGAAATAGAATCAAACGCCTTTTGTAAATAATGGAAAATGATGTCTATGGTTTTATGGCAATCATATTTCCAGTAATATCGTGAAAAATTCTAACAAATTCGCTAAACATGAGTGACGTCTTCTGAATTAGTGTTGGCTATCTTTAATTAAATTATGTTTATCTATGCAATTTACGATTTTGTCTCTCAAAAATCACTCAAAACGTTTATCCACAACTGACGTGATGGGATCACTTTTCTCCCCTTTTAAAAAACTGGCCTAGCATTTGCTAACTTAAATTTTTCGGGAACAAAACTGTCTTTTCAAGATTTGTTAAAAATTATGGTAAGTGGCCTTAAAATCTGATTTTTTTTAGCTTATTTATATGGCTTGGATGAATTTTACCTGGACCTGAAGATTTTGTCCTTTTCAATTTGTCTATATAATTTGGAAGTACGATCTGTGAGGTTTTCCTCATTAAAATCAATTACATCGCCAGAAACAGGAATGTGACATTTCTTCCAGCGAAAACGGCTCAGAAAAATTCCTATTTAGGATTTGAGCAATACTTCCTGTGTCACTAACTAGCTTTCCTTCGTCCCTTTTATTGGCTCTATAGAATCTCAAATCGGTTTCCGATTATTTACAAACGTATAGAACTGGGGGGAGTTTTTACACGTTTTAGAAAAATCAATTTCATTGTCTTTTTGCTTCGCTTTTTGCTCGACACCGATAGTGAATATACTTTTTGTAATTTAAATTGTTGTTATTTTCTTTTAGAAAATCAGTGGAAGCTTACCTAGCCACTGGATGGGCAAGCCTTAGCCAGCCCAACTAAGTGCCGAGCCCAAGCCCAGATAAATAGGGAGGGTTTGGAGTCAGGAAGGGCATTGTCCGTAAAACTCTGCCAAAACTCTAATGGAGGAGTCTTTTACCGAGAAACGACTCATCAAGAACGGCGACATCGAGTGGGGAAAGGCCGAGAAAAAGAAAAAGTGATAATAGCTGTTTTTTATTTCCCTTATAGCAAACTTTACGATATTATTGATCGATGGCTAACATCTTTTTCGAGTGGGAGGGCTTCTTTTTGTCGGAATGCCTTCCTTATCGTACCAAATAAATATTTCGTCGTCGACTTGCCTCCTTTTATTACGAAATGAATAGAAATTTACCTTTTTGGAATTAGAGATATTACTTCTTCAGTGTTTTATTTAGAAACCACTTTTAAGTTAAATCGAATAGAATTGTGGTCGTTTTTGCCGATAGGGACACTTTCAACCAAATTTTCTTCATTTATTATAATCAAATCAAGGATATTTTGCTCGCGTCTTGGATTGTTAACCATTTGGTGGTCATTTTCGCTTAAAAGATCGCCTAATCTCTTTCCTTCTTTATCGCTCTTTCATCCTTAAAATTTACATTTGGGAAGTTAATGTCGCTACATATGAGTGTCAATTGCTGCCTAGCTACCAAGCAGTCCACTGGTCAATGATAGACATCTAAACGTTCTATCCAGCGAATAGTTGCCAAGAAAAAGGTATTTTCTTGAGATATTATTCTCAAAAGTGTTAAATAACTCGTGGTTAATGCGAGTCGCTGTATCTAATATAACAACTTAAAAAAAAACTGTATCAAATGGCTATATTAACCTTTACCTTTGCCATCGCAGTACACAAGTGTGTGAGGGAGGGGTACCCACTCGTGGGTACACGCTATATCTTACAAGAGTAAGGAAAACTGCAATATACGCAGTGATGGTATGCGTTACTATAGCAACGAGTAGGCGCCTTTAAGACTACATCGGGCACCCTTGGGAGGTGCTCTTCAACCCCGCAGAGCGAGTCACTGCATCCCAGGGTTTGCCTGATGCAGTACCAAGGTAGCTACTCATAACTAACATAGACGCAAATCAAGTTCATTTGGGGTTATTTGGAAAACAGGTATAACGATCTCTGACAATAAAGCTAAGAAATGTAGTCAATATTTCTAAGGCCTCGTTAACAGCTATATGAAAAGCATTGCAAACACATCTATATACAGTCATTTCATGGTTTGCATAGCAATTATTTTTCTTTTTTCAAATTATCTTCATTTAAGCAGGTTTTTAACAGCCGTATCCGTGTAAATCGTATTATTAGCGGGTGCATCGATGATGTGAACAAGATGTGACTCTCTTAAATAGAGGCTTTCCTGTTGGCTCTTTGGCTTCTCAGTGGCATGTAACTGGGCACCAATGTCGTGCTTTAATGTGTCACTCGATCTACTGATGACCCGAAAAATGGCACGACTTCCTGCGTCAGGTACTATTTGTGCCTTTCCATCTTATTAAGTAATTCATAAGCAAACTCTGAGTCAGTTTTCTTGTACTTCAACATGTCCTGGATTAGACTTAGATCATTCACGGGAGCATCTGCAGCAGACATTGACATGATAAATGCAGGAGTGTAGAACAACATAAGGAAGATGTTGAGTCTTCAATGGCTTGATACAGTGTCTTTGTCATACTCAAGTTGATCTGCAAACATCACCATTTTCAGGAGGTACAGGTTTTTGGCCATCCATCAAACCTGATGAATGGCGCCTGGTCGACTCCAGTGAATAACTCGAGGAGGCATTCCTAAAAGAACAATGACTGTTATGTTAGTTAATCAATCTCCCTATAGTCGGGTCTTGGAAGCCTTTCCGATGTTAGAATGTCTGAGAGTCTTTCTTCACTATTCTTTTCTGCCAATAACCAGAATCTTTGGGTTTTCCTTGGATAAGTCCATCCAAACATCCTTAAAATGTTACAATCATCTTACTCAAAAATCTTGTCATGACTAGACATATAACCTTCCCTTTCAAACTTTTGATCTTCCTAGAAACGATATACTCAACTTTCTCCTCTATTGGCAACAGTTTGTTGTTCAGTAGGAGCTCCTATATCGAACATGATGTCTAATTCTAGCACAAATACTTCTCTCTTTCCTCCAGACCTACTTTCTCTTTCTTTGCTTTTCACTAGAGCAAGATGTTTCTTATATAGTTTCATGAAGAGCTGCATTGTGTTGTACTTGGTCATTGTTTTGATCTTAGCCATCGGCCAGGTTGAGATGATTGATTCAACTGTATCATATGCATAGTCTTAAACCTTGGCCTTTCAGGCACTTTTTGGTAAATTTTGAAGATTGACGAAATACTGCAACGTCTGTTTTTGATAGGAAGCGGGGAACGACTAATAAAAGATGAAGGGTATTCAACCAAGAAAGTTTCAGTGAGAGATCTGGTAAAAGGCCCAGGTGAAACATACAACAAGGAGTAACAACAAGGAGTAACAACAAGGAAAAAAGGTACCCTAGGAGACCTTACGGGTACCATTGGACTTGCAATCGAGCGGGCACAAGGCTGCTCAATTGTTTTGCGTACGTACAGGTGTTGAGATATCAACCCTGCCCCCCTAGGAACTCCCTTAACTCCTTAGTTAATGCAAATGTGAAGTTATAAACTGTAGCTGATTTTCAAGATTCTGATAGAATTTCTCTTATTTCTTGAAAAATGATGAAAAATGATGCATTATTTTTCAAGAAATAACTTCTCTCGTAATAATAAGAAGGATAATTATAATTCTTCTTCTTGTTATTACGAGATGTGTTCAATAAGTTCTCGGCCTAACATAGGAGAAAAAATAGATCAAAGGTTCACTCCACTACCTTTATTCACTTTTCAACGTAATCACCTTTGACATTGATGCACTTTTCTAGTCTCTTCTTCAATTGCGAAAATCTGTCCCTGAAAAATGGGTTGAATCCCTCCAAAACCTACATGACCTTCTCCTTAGTCTCCTTGTCATCAGCGGAAGAGATACCCCGCTGCTGCTTCTTCATGTGTGGGAAAAGGGGGATGTCTGAGGGTGCCAAATCTGGGAATTAAGGGGAATGGGGCAGCACTTCGAAGCGGCAGGACACAAATTTTTTCATGGTCAATATGATCTTATTTGCAGGTGCCCCAACAGATCTGCATATTTGGTCCGTTAATGGTGCGGCCCTGAGCCAAGAAGTCCATGAGGAGGATCCCTTCAGGGTCCTAAAACACTGTCAACATGACATTCCGGGATGACTTTATAACAATGAATTTTCATGGCGTTAGATAGGAGGGATGCTTACATTGCTTAGATTTGGCTTTAGTTTCCGGATCGAAGGAAGGGACCCACGTTTCATCCTGGGTTACGATTTGGGCCATGTAATCCCACCAGATCCGCTCTCATGAGGGTCAAACACCTCCGTTGAAGTCATTATCCGGTTCTTCTCCCGCTCAGGTGTCAGCTTTCTTGGGACCCATCGGGCAGACACCTTGGAAAGGTTGAGGTGCAAGATGGTAACAATGGATCCATTACTGATCTCTAGTTAAGAAGCAATGTATCGCACTGAGATACGGGGATTATTCATGGCCATGCTCTCCACCATGGTCACAGTTTCTTTGGTGACTGCAGTTGATGAACCACCACTTCGAGGGTCATCCTCACACGAGTCTCTGCCCTGCTTGAAGAGAGCAGCCCAACGTTTGACATTGGAATAAGATGGGGCACTGTCCCCTAGTTTGTCTTCAACTCATCTCATGAATTAACTGCAGCGCTTTCCTTTGAATCACGGAAAACTTTATTACAGCTCGCTGTTCGACATCACTCATTTTGCCGAAGGCGACAACCTCACTCAGGAAAAGTCACCGTTGAACTGAACAAAATGCACTGGGATGATGCCAGCACGTGCATTACCTGTTGGAACATGTAGGAACGTGATCCAGCTGCGACGGGCTCCTGTGTCACCTCCTTGCATGTTAGGCCAAGAACTCATTGAACACCCTGTTACTTATTAATTATTATTAATAATTATTTAATTATTAATTTTATGCTCTTTCCTGTGATACCTATTTGTTTATCTTATTTAGATCAAAATTTATTAGTGTAAAACATGATTCAAGGGACCCTCAAACTGGTAAATTAGGGCGATTTTCAAGGCAGAAAATTTTAAGCTTCATGCAGTAATGCTTCCTAACATCTTAGTTCAAAATAGTGGTCATTTCCAGCTTTTTCAGGACAAAAAGCATTGGAAAATGTTTAGAAACTATAGAAATAAAAAAAGTTGATTTTTGTATTCCTTGATCCCTTCATACCTTTATACCTGAACACTCACCAAGAAGAGATTTCATGTGTTCATGAAAAATTGTTCCACACTGCTGTGAGCTTTTGTTCCATTATCTGGAATTGATTGTAGCCAACCTTTAAAAAGTTGGCCATTTATACATGCTGAGCGATACCTTCTTTATCTTTCCACGTATTTTTTTGCTTCCACTCATTTTAAGTTTTGTATTTTTCACTTATAAAACAGATATATGAAACTAATAATAAAATAAATAAACATGTTTTGCACAGGTTTCCCACATCTGCAAAAGTGCCGCAGTGCGGGTGCGGATGTTGCTAAATGGTCCGCACACTGGGAAAATAAGAGTGAAAAATACACTAAAAATTAATGAAAAATAAACGTTAGAGTTAATTAATTAAGACTTAAGAGGCATTGAATAGGACGTATTTGCTTGATGATAAATGATAAATTGGAATTAGCCCATTTAAAACCAATTACAATTGTAGTCGTTATATAAAATGGAGTTTAAATATTATTTTGGCCAACAAATTTGAACTTTAATTGTTTCTTTTCAACATTAAGTGGACAACATCTTGTATAACCCTTCCAGCGCAACGGCAAAACCAAAGGCGAGGTTCTCTGGTTTGTTCAGTCGTATAGCCCTGCTCAAGGGCACCGCCGTTTATCCTTACTTCAAGATGTGTGCAGTTCGCTGCCTCATCGCCAGCATGTATGAGAGGTGAGGTCGACGCTGCTGGAGGAGACCACAAACAGCAAGTAGTAGTGACCAGGAGGATGAAATTTTCAAGGTGATTAAAATCCTAAAATAAATTTTTATTTACTTAATATTGACAAAAATTTATAAATTGTGCTAAAAACATGTAGATTTTGGTTATTTTAATTATTTTTTTCTAGTCGCTAGTATTAACTATATAAAATGAAAATGTTTTCAAGGTTGACTTCAATTAAGTTGTCGAGTATTTGGTAAAATTTAGTAATTACAAATTCATTTTGTTACTTCTCTTAGGAATTGAGGACTCCATCTGAAGAGGTCAGCAGCACCCGACTCCCCTATCAAGCTGGGGACAACTTTATGCCTTGGTGTCGTGAATAGGAGATTATAAGCAAAGCCTTGTAGCCTGCCGTGTTGCCTTGATTGCACCGCGCAGCCTGGGAGGGTCAGTTCCTCCCAAGCTCTAAGGCTGTTGAGAGGATGTTCTCCATGTGGTGGAGCTGTGGAGCTATGCTTGCGCAGTCAGTGGATTAATGTGGAGAGGGGCTTGCGCTGGGCCTATCCCAACAGCGTAGCCTCACACAAAATTGATGGTGTCAAGAGTTAATCAGGACGAACATCGACTATGAGAGGTTGCAGAGGTCTGTCGGACATCCTGTTTGTCGAAAGCCATCCAATGTGAGACCCCAACTCACAGTTTTTTCATCATTCGGGGTTGTGCTCCCGTAGACCTATACCAATCAAGGGTAACCCACAGGTCGGGTGGGGTTATTCTAGCTGAGGAAAAGATATCCTTACAGCTACCCTCACCTAGTCTAGCCTGCTGGTTGAGCAGTTTGCCAGGGTGTGGCCGCTGGTCATAACACGCCAGCTTCTTGGAGCCACAGGTAAGGGATGGGTGCCAGTATGGGAACCAATGTCATCTGGATTACTCTAAAATAAGAGCTACAAGGAGCTACAAGGAAAATAAGTACCCTAGAAGACCTTACGGTCCATACAAGGAGGATACTTTTGGCGCAATCCTCGAAGGTGTCCGTTGGCAACCTCGAAGATCACTCGCGAGGATCTTAACGGTGATTTCGCAAGACTTTATCTAGTCTTGACTTGAACTGGTCAGCAGATTCACTGCTGACAACTTCCGTCGGAAGTGCGTTCCAACTACCACAGATACTATATGTGAAGAATTTCCCACACAGATAACGATTGTATCGCTTCAGTTCAAGTGTGTAGCCGTGATTTCTTGTTCTCCCCTCGCTGAGCTGGAAAATATCCCAGTAGTCCAGTCTGTCGAAGCCTCGAAGTATTTTAAACAATTCGATAAGCTGACCACGTAGTCTCCGGGTCTCCAGCGAGAACATATCTAATTCCCTTAATCTATCTTCATAACTTTTATGTCTGATAGAGGGAATAAGTTTGGTTGCCCTGGCTTGCACGCGTTCCTATCTCGCGATGTCCTTTCTAAATGAAGGACTCCAAAATTGTACGGCATACTTCATGTGCGGTCGGACGAGGGAGTAGTACAGACACAGTACTATTTCCTTGTTCCGATATCCAAACTGTCGCTTTATATACCCTAACATCCTTTGGGCTTTCTTCTCCACCTTAATACACTGTTTCGAGAACTTGAGGTCAGTGGTGATAGTTACACCCAAGTCCTTCTCAGTGTCGGTGGATTCAAGAGCAGTGCCCTTAAGGATATAGAGTGATTGGGGATTTCGGTGGACGATATGCATCACTTTGCATTTGTTTACGTTGAAAGGCATTTGACACGTATCAGACCACTCCCCAATCTTTCGAAGATCATCTTGCTGGCGAGCAGTATTTCCATCCTTTGCAACGTTCATACCAAGCTTGGTATCGTCGGCAAATTTAGAAATCTTGGCAATCATATCACCGTCCATGTCGTTGGCGTACATGATGGATAGTAGTGGTCCAAGGACAGAACCTTGAGGCACTCCGCTAGTAACGGGCACCCACTCAGAAGCCTGTCCATTCACCCCCACCCGTTGCCGTCTGTAATTTAGCCAGTTCTTTATCCAGCCTGCTACTTTTCCTTCTATGCCCAGCGCTCGCACTTTCCGGAGAAGTCCGGGGTGCGGTACCTTATCAAAGGCTTTCTGAAAGTCTAAGTAGATCAAATCCACCGCCTTGTCCCGATCCTGATCACTGAAGACGAAGTGGAAGAATTCCACAAGGTTCGTCAGGCATGACCGTTGCCTTCGGAAGCCGTGCTGGGAACTCCTCAGTAGCAGGTTTGACTCCTAAATGTGAAGTCATTTTGTCTACCATCATGCTTTCCATGAGTTTACCGACTATCGAAGTCAGACTGATAGGTCGGTAGTTCGACAGTTGGCCACGGTCTCTTTTCTTGAAGATAGGAGTCACCTCCGCTTCACGCCAGTCTCTAGGAACGCATTCGGTCCGGATTGACATGTTGAAGATTGCGCTCAGGTGTCGTGACACTTGATCGCGCACTTCTTTCAACACTTTAAGTAGAAACCCATCCGGACCAGGTGACTTATTCGTCATTAGGTCAGTGATCTTCTTTTCTATTTCTCTTTCGGTGAAGTCCATATCCTCCAGCATTCCCTGCGAGTAGGAATCCATTGGCTGGGGAATGGGACCACACTCTTCAGTAAACACTGAAGAGAAGTAGTCGTTGAGGAGGTTAGCATTTTCTGCATCTAAGTGCTTTAATTCCCCCTACTCATACCTCAAAGGGTCAATCGTTCGACGGATTCGTTTACGGCTGTTTACATATCCAAAAACCTCCTTGGGGTTCTCTTTACAGAGTCTCGCTTCTCGGAGTTCCTCAGACCGCTTAGCCGCCCTATGCTGGACTTAACTTTTCTGGCTAGCCTCAGGTATTTGTCAAAGTCACCCGAGATCTTCGATTTCCGGTACACATTTCTCTTCTCCCTAAGCAGTTGCCCGATTTCTCGTTTAAACCACTTTGGTTGAACAGAAGACCGACGGGAACATTTCAGAGGGATGAAACGCGATTGAAGACTCATGAATGTGGTTTTGAAACTGTTCCACGAGTCTTCAACAGCCTCGCACACTTCTAGCCTCGCGTCAGTCAGTCCAGCACGAAGACCTGCAAAGTCTGCTCTTCTCAAATCAAGTTTCCTCGATTTACTAGTTGCAAGCCCTGCCTTGGGGACTTTGACTACAAATCTAATTAGTTGGTGGTCACTGCCACCGACCTCTTCACCAACAAAGAGGTCCAAAACGATGTCATCCTCAGAGGTGAAAACCAAGTCGAGGGTATTGTCTCCTTTCGTTGGCTCTCTCACCTATCGAGTGAGGAACTTGTTGTTCGCGAACTCCAGGAGTAGTGCGTTCTCGCCACAGGGTTCTCTGGTTTCCCAGTCAACTTGTGTGTTGAAATCCCCCATGACGATACACACTTTGTCTTTTACAATTTCGCCCAACAGCTGGTACATACTCCTGTCCTGTTCTAAAAGTTGTGTAGGGGGTCTCTAAAGCACCGTGGTCATGTATCTGACAGGGCCTATTTCTAGGTTAACAACTAGTAGTTCATGGTCGGATACGATGCTGCATTCCGTCGAGTTAAGAGTATCCTTGCATACAACATCACACCGCCACCCTCTCTGACTGGCCTATCTTTCAGGAAGAGCTGGTAACCGGGAATCGTCAATTTACCTTCAAAATCTCGGCTTGAGGTTTTTATCCACGACTCTGTTATGGCCACCATCTCAGGTTCTTCTGTTGCTACGAGGCCACGGAGCTCAAGAAACTTATTGCTGATTGACCTCCCATTGAACAGAAGAACTTTGAGGGAGTCCCGTAGTGTACGACTCCCTACGCTCTTCCTTTTCCTGGCTTCTTTTGTCTGGCATTACCCCTTTTTGCCACATTCAAGAACGTCGTTCTGGAATGACAAGGGCATACTGTCTTATGTCCGCCTTCACTCTGGGTCGGACGCTCCTCTGCGTCCGCTCCACGACATCCTGGATTAAGTTACAGAGTACAGCCTTTTCCTTGAATGACAGGTGCACTACGTCCCTTTGGTAGAGGTCGTTTCGACCGTAAAAGGTGCGCTAAGCGTCTAGAAAGAAGACCCCCTCCGCCGTACAGAGGTTGGACAGGCGCTGGTTCAAGGTGACATTTCTTGAGTGAGCTGTCCGGCTAGGGCCTCTTCTTGGGAGCATCCCTACAACGACCCGTCTGCGAGTTCTCAATCCGCAGTCGTCCACGGCTCCCATGACCGTGCTGAGAATTTTCTCACTGGGGCCTACTTTGCCTCCTCGGAGGTAGAGGTCATTGCCACTCACCATCAGGGCAACGACTGAATTCTTGGATATCTGAGATTTCTCAGCCTCTACCATGATGTGATGGTTTTCCCGTCCTGGCTGGCAGCATACTTTCATACTAGTGCGAAGGCGGGCCGCTAGAAGAGGCTGCAAACCTCGTGTTTTGGAATCGCTTACAAGGGTAACCCTCGGACATTTCCATGCAGAGGTTTGAGGCTTTCCTTCTTGAAGTGAACTCTCGGTTCCCTCTTTCTTCTCCTTTAATTTTTCTTGCTCTTCTTTTTCTTCTTCTTCTTCTTCTTCTTTTTCTTATTCATCTTTCTCCCCCTATCTTTATTTGCTATATAACCTACTGTTTCAACTTTCTCTTCTTCTGCTTCTACTTTATCTTCTGTTTCAACTTTCTCTTCTTCCTGTTTCTTTCCCTTCTTTTCCTTTTTCTTCGCTGGTTTATTACTAGCATGCGGACCTAGCTCTGTGGGTAATAATGCAGGGCTTGAGGTTAGCTCTGCTATCCTGACCTCGAGCCTGCGAATCAGTCCGGAGTGTTCCAATTCCATGCTGTTTATTTTCTCCTCCAACTTCCTAGACCTCTCCTCGGAAGCCGTGCATGTTTTTTTTAACTCCTTAATTTGTCCGTTTAGAATGCAGTCGGTGCAGGAACTGGCTGGGTAGCATTTTGAATAACACCCATCCGGAAAGTCCACGCACCACTTATCTATCTGGCATATTGTGCACGTGTATTTGAGTGCTCCTGGTCTTTTCTTGCCGGTCATTTTGAACACTTTATGACTAGAAGTTTTGCGACCAATCAGTAAATAAAAAGATGGGGGTGGCGATTTCGCCCCGCGTGAGTCGCTCCCGCCTATCCTTTGTAGATTTTTCGGATTTTTCATAAGGCACGCTCCATGTGTTGCTGTTCGTCCGACCGAGTCGTCGAACCTCGGCGTGCCGTGGCTCCCAACCAAGCAGCACTGACGGTCCCCGAAGGGGCCATCGATCTCTCACCAGGTGAACAACGGAGCACGCCCCGTACTAAACTCCTACTAGTTCCCTTCATGACGGCCAAGATCTCGGAGCAGCGTTCAATGGATATCCCGCCACACCAAGAGACTCTAACCAAGGCTTTTTATTGACCTGGCAACCAACCTGGGAACAAAGGGCCGTCACCACGGACTGATGCTACCAGAGGCACCCGTCAACGGTCACTGGGAATGGTCAATAATTACGCGTCAGGGAAGGGGTTAACGGAACACTACCCTCATCCCATTCATCGTGCCCCAACCTCCTATGACACCTCTAGTCCTAGTCTCTCGCAACCAGTCGGCGGCGATTGCCGTGCTTTATAGAGGTTCCAAAGCCTCTCTTCTGACGCATGAGGTCCTTATATTTAGAAAGATATTTTTAGGGTAAGAATGACTTGATAGTAGTATGGTTTTGTTTTTTTTTAATTTTTTATAATAGGTGGAAGAGATAGGATAAAAGTGAAAAAGGAGAAGGATAGAGTAGAAAAAAGAATGACGCACTTAGTCTGGAACCTCGTTTCCGACCAAATCGACAAGGAAAGCCCGAGCAGGGGTATCCAAAAGAGAGGTACCCCCACCGACATAGCTCGAAAACTCAAAGGTACACACAAGCTTTCTTCCCGCGACAAGGGGGCGTCACCTCTCCCTCTACTTGAGAGAGAGAGAGAGAGAGAGAGAGAGAGAAGAGCAACCACCAGAGTACAAGGGTACTATCCCACTGAACCCCCATAGACACCCCTCCATGGGGTGAGTTATAATGAAATCCTTAAGGGGAATCTGAACCTCCTGAATTTGGAGACGGAGGAGGAGGAGAGCTAAAATGATCTATATTTTACTGTATTCTTTTTACCAAATTATTACATTTATTATTCATCATCCATCAATAATACTATATTTTAGGAAGGCATTTTTTTTTAAAGTTGAATTTTGGTTTGTGAGTGAGCGAGGTATATTTGAATATTTTATCAAAAGTTATTTCTAAGTTCAGAAAAATAAATATGATTATCAAATGTTTTAGAATTTTTAAAAACAAAAATAATTACAAACCGCGAACTTCGGGAAATGACTTAAAATTAAGCCACGGCTGTTTTTTTGTTTTTTTCACTAACTATAATTTAAGAAGGGGATTTTTTTGAGTATTTGAATAATAATTTCATCTTAGTTTGGTTATGACTTATGTTTTTTTATCAAAATTATTTCTAATAATTCTTTTATAATATCAAAAATCAAAATGGTGAAGTTCAGAAATAAATATAAGTATCGAAATTTTGTGAACTTTTTAAAACCCAAAGAATTACAAATGGTGAAGTTCAGAAAATTTATTTTTATATATCTTCTTCTATAACTATATTTTATCAACGTGATATTTTGAATTATTAAATTTGAATCTTAGTAGAGAAGCGCAAGCTCCCCCAGTAAGGGGGGGCGGGCGAAGGCATTGCCTGGTTTTCGTATATAAAAACAAGAGGAGCGGCTTCGCCATTCCTCATTACAGGAGGAGCTTGCGCTTCGCAGGCAGACTTTAGGTCTGTGTCCTACTGCCTATCTCGGGTTTGGGTTGAAGAGAAATTAAAATATTTTCATTTCTTATTCCCAATAATTTTATTTTTATCTATTTATTTCATATTCATACTTAGTCTCTAGCCCTCAATTCAAGAATTTATTGAGCTGTATTCTTTTCATATACCGTAAAACCAATCCTCACCTCCTTTTTTCCATCTAAATTTTCTTTTATATACTAAAAATACAACTTTTCCCCCAAAACCGCTATGCCTTAATTTGAACTCATTCTATGAACATGATTTATATTATTTTTATTCTTAGATTCAGTGATTAAAAAGTAAAAGGTCAGAAAAAATGGTACCTCTTATTAATTAGTTGGATAAAAAGCTTCAAATACGAGTATATAAAAAACCAGGCCAAAGGTCTGCTTGCTAAGCGTAAGCTCATCGTGAAAAAAGGAGTGACGAAGTCCCTCCTCTCTTCTTATACTAATGATAAACACATATTTTCCTGTGTTAAATTTCTCTCTACATATCTATCTATCTATCTATCTATCTATATATATATATATATATATATATAAATATATATATATATATATATATATATATATATATATCTCGCTTGGTATGAACGTTGCAAAGGATGGAAATACTGCCCGCCTGCAGGAAGATCTTGGGAAGATTGGGGAGTGGTCGGACACGTGGCAAATGCCTTTTAACGTGGGGAAATGCAAAGTGATGCATATCGGCCACAGAAACCCACAATCTCAGTATATCCTTAAGGGCACTGCTATGGAATCCACCGACACTGAGAAGGACTTGGGTGTAACAATCACTAGTGACCTCAAGTTCTCGAAACAGTGCATTGAGGCGGAGAAAAAGGCCCAAAGGATGCTAGGCTATATTAAGCACCAGTTTGGTTATCGGAACCAGGAGATTGTACTGTGCCTGTACAACTCACTTGTCCGACCGCACCTGGAGTATGCCGTACAATTTTGGAGTCCTTCATTGCGAAAGGACATCGCGAGATTGGACGCGTACAAGCTAAGGCAACCAAACTGATTCCCTCTATCTGACATAAAAGTTATGAGGATAGACTAAGGGAGTTAGATCTGTTCTCGCTGGAAACCCGTAGACTGCGTGGTCAGCTCATCGAAGTCTTCAAAATACTTCGAGGGTTCGACAATGTTGACTACCGGGATATTTTCACACTGAGTGAGAACAGAACGCGCAATCACGGCTTCAAACTTGAACTGAAGCGTTACAACCGCAATCTGTGTGGAAACGTCTTCACCTACAGTATCTGCGGTAAGTGAAACGCACTTCCAGTGGAAGTTTTTAACAGTGAATCTGTTGACCAGTTCAAGTCAAGACTAGACAAAGTCTTGAAAAGTAGCCGTTTAGGGACGCAAAACAATTGAGCAGCCATGTACCCGCTCGATTGCTAGTCCAAAGGCACCCTCTTTGAATGTTTGAATGGACCGTAAGGTCTCCTAGGGTACTTACTTTCCTTGTTACACACACACACACTCTCTCTCTCTCTCTCTCTCTCTCTCTCTCTCTCTCTCTCTCTCTCTCTCTCTCTCTCTCTCTCTCTCTCTCGCAAGAGAAAGGGACATTAGAAGAATCCAGAATCAAAGGGAGCAGAGGGCGGCACTGTGAAGGCGATCCTTTACCGAGAAGACAGAAATAACGCCAAGGAAAAAGTTGTTGAAAATTCCTGGCCGGGACTCAAACCCTGGTCTGCTGATTGCTGGTCAGATGCTTTACCGCTAAGCTACCAGGCACAGTAACTATATCTTGCCCAAAGCGTTACCCCATCAAACCCAGTATCTCCCTAAGCTAGGAACCTCCAAGGAATTTTTATACCACATCCTCTTACCCGCTCACAATTTAAAGGCTCACTGTCCATGTCACACACACACACACACACACACACACACACACACACACACACATATATATATATATATATATATATATATATATATATATATATATATATATATATATATATATATATATATATATATATATATATATATATATATATATATATAGAACTAGCCAAACATCGCATTTTGTTTTAGTAGAATTGTATCATAATTAGAAGGTGGAATATAAAAAGAAAAATTAGAGACCAAAGCCATTTTGTTATTAGATACAGTCAATGGATGCGCGCATTCCCTTTTTACGATGATGTATCTTGTTCTTCCAGACTGCTTCAATTCGATCTGGTCTGCTGGACCAAAGTTGTGATGATATCTTTTTGAGTGATAGTGCTCCATTTTGTGTTCATTAAGAACCAGCAACTCCTTGCAATTGGATAGCTTCTGTTTATCAACCTCCAATTTGAAATCACGCTCAGATTCTCTATTCGGTTTAAATCTGGCGAATTCCAGGGCCAAGGTCCTAGAGGTTTGATGTTATTTTCAGCCAAGAACTTCGTTATTGCTTTTGCTTTGTGACGAGGTGCGACATAAGGCTGAAAAATACAATTTATCATCCCCAAATTGTTCATGAAAATGTTCATAGCAGCATTCTTGGGTAAAATTGTGAGTGTTCCAGTTCCCTTGGAGGAGAAGCAGTCCCAAATATGGAGAGTGTTCGGATATTCCACCGTGGGCTAGACACAAGACTCGTGAAAGCGCTCCCATTTTCTCCTCCAAATGAGGGATCTTCCAGAAGCTCCAAACAAGCAGAAGGGAGCGTCACCACCAGAGAATATCAATTTGCCCCAGTCTTCAACAGACCATTCATTCTTTATAGTTTCTACAAAAGTGGAACATATGCGTGCAGTTTTTCTTGGTGAGATGAGGATTCTTTTCGACCCTCCTCGACTTCAGAACTTTGTCGAAAAGTCTCCGCCTCACTGTGCGCGCTGAAGCGTTCACTCCTGCTCCTTTCCAATCGTGAGCAAGCTTAGCACTTGAAGCAACCAGATCCTTGAGATTGGTCCTTATCAGGAGGCGATCTTGGTGCTCATTTGAAGCACTTAAGCGTTCAGAAGACTTCTTCGCAGGCATGTAACCAGTCTTTTTAAAGTCATTATTGATCCTAAAGATGGTGCTCTTTGATGCAATACCCTTAGCAACCATCTTCTTACATTTCAGGCCACTTTGGTGAAGAGCAACGATGGTTGCGCGCCTTTGGAAAGAACCGTTTCTGGAATTGAAAAATATTCAAACATATATTTTTACAAAAAATATGAATAAATAGATTATAAATAGACGAATTGATTCATTTAACCCATATTTGTGATCATTTTACTGTTTTGATCGAAGAGCAAAGCTTCAGGGACTAATTTCACCTCCCACAGGAGCAGGATCAGAGCGCGACTTTGGATTTAGCGAAGAAGTGCATTTTTGTTCTTATTATAATTTTTTAAATGATGACCTTTTAATAAACCTGGACAAATTTAAGCATTATTCTAATTATTCATATCACGTAAATTTTAAAAACGAATAACAAAAAAAACAAAATATATTAGTCTCCGAAACCTTTGGCTTATGCTTTTATATATATATATATATATATATATATATATATATATATATATATATATATATATATATATATTAGGGAAAACTTAGGGGTAAGGTGTGCGGAGGTGCGAGTGCGAAATATGATCAAGTCCAGGTGCGGATGTGCGATTACGGACAAAATTTATCCGCTGTTCTTCAGCGTTGGAATTAGATATAGATCCTAATTACATTTCAAATTGTATATAGCTGTAAACAATCATTACTACACCTTTGCTCAGTCTAATCCAAACGTTCGAATGAGAAGAAAAGACTACGAAAAAGGTTGTTAAAATTTGATTCTGTACGGAAAATAGTTGCCAGAGCCAGCCACATTGCACTCTAAATGCTAGGGCCGGAAGGGCGTGTTCCATTTTGAGGCCTCAATGAGAAAAATTAGAGAACAACTGCCAATCAAAGTAGGAATAATATAAAACCTCATTCATTCCATGTACACCTATGTGTATGTATATGCACGAAAGAGAAACGAGAGAAGTTAATTTCACTTTCATCCAAATGATTACATGTATTGAATTCAACCGAAAATAAAGTTTAAAATCTTTTCGCGGCTCCGTTCCTATATTTTCCATTTTCTTTAAAACTTAAATAGATTTTTCCATTTATTTTTTTATATATAATTTAGAGACATTTTATATGGGTTTCTTTATGTTTTAATTAAATGTGAAAAAGCCTTTGCTCGTTCGTAGGCCTGGAATAAGCAATGGTGTTTACTAAGCCTATTCAATGCTGCTTTCTTCCCTTTCCCGTCTTCGCAGCACAACACACACACTCCTCTATGTGCCAAGGAATCCTGGCGAATGTTATCTATATCCACATGCTTCTGTCGTGGAACAGGTCCCCTTGACCCCGGGACGACGAAGGTTCCTACCCATACACTGTTTGTAGTCAAACATAATACGACCTCACCCCCTCCTCGAATGAGGCCTGCCCCCAGGTGCCCTCGGACTCATCAGCAATTGTCATTCTTACCTTTATGTTTATTTCATTGTCCAATCGTGATCCGCAATGACCAAGGCAGGATGGCGAACTTCCAATATTACTGCAAAGCCTATTAAGTTTTAGGTAAACCATTACTACAACAGAAAACGGAATTTCGGTGGAGTTTTTTTTAGCGAAAACTAATAGCGTATTGTAGCCAAAAATTGTCGAAGAGTAGGCTAGTCAAGAAACTCCTGAAGTCATAGGGAATAAAGGTACCTACCTAGCTGAATAGTCAAAACTTACTTAGGACGGTAGGCAACTGGAGTACGTTCAATTTTCGTGCACATGCCGGCGTTTCAGAACGCATCCTTTGTGGGATTTCCGTTACCAAAACAATCTGCCAAGCTGTAACAGAAAAAAATATCTAATAATAATATGTGTGTAGGTTTTTGGGCTTCTTTCTTACCAGGTTCAATATTTTAATACGGCTGAAGGAGTACACAGCTAATCTTATCTTAGTACACAGCAAAATTTCATAAAAATATACTTTGGTTAAGGAGAAAACAAACGGTTATAATATTAATGAAGAACCACTTTGGGTTATTCTAATTCTATATCGAGCTTGTGAGACTGAAACTTCCGAAACTTGTATCCTAAGTAAAGTATTCTATATTCTTTTATGAAAAAATCCCTAAAACTGCGTCTTCTTCTTATCTTTGGTTAGATATTCTATAGATCTTTTTATGGTGTAGCAAACTTTGGGATAGGTTACCCAATGACGTAATTAGCATTGACTCCGTGCATATTAGTCAGTGTAAGAGACCAGTTTACTGACAGTGGGGAGTAGATTCAACCGATGACTCTTTAGACCGATCAGATATGTACATACAGTGTGGTCCGAAAGTCTTTTCACCCTTACCGAAAAGTAATAAGAATAATATAATAATATCAAACACATGTACTGGTTTTAGTGTATTCACTTTCTTTGACACTATCAGACATCGAGAAGGTACACCAGAATGCACAGCAGCATGTGACCATACACTTGCAATCAACTTCCCTTCCAAACTGTAGGAGCTCCTCCTGCCAGGCATCTGAAATAGAAAACTAAAACAATATTTACAGAGGGTGACAAGACTTTCGGACCATCCTGTCTATTTTGTTAGTTTGAAAGTGTAAAGTTTTCGCCATTATAATGAGACAAGTTCCTCTCTTGAATTAGTATTTGGTTTGAGTTGCGGTGAAGAGTCAAGGACTCTCTGCCTGGTGTTCACCCAGATTGGGCTTTGAGTGAACTTAATTTAAGGACTTGTGTGTTTCCAAAGTCCAGTTCTAAATAATACGAGCACGAAATTGCAGCTTTACTTCAAAACTCACCATTTTCAGGTAATTATTTGGTGTTAAAAATGACTTTATTAATTATTATGATCAAGGTGATGAACTAATTTAATTACTAATAAAAAAGTCATATCCACTAAATGAGTAGTCAAAAAGCTTCTGAGAAAAGGTTAAAGAAAGTGGTGTAGCTGGGAGAAGTGTATATGTGATACATCATCGATCGAGTAGCCACAAGAGGAAACCACTTGGCGCTGTATCGAGAGATTGAGGACGGGGTGAGGAGGGGAGGGGGGAAAGAAAGTTTGGGGTCGTGGAGATAAACAATAATAATGTATTCTTTGTCATATTGGTTTTTTGTTAGTGAGAGGTCGAAGACCCCCCTACCCCATACTCCTTCCAAAGCATTTTCTAAGGAATTTTTAGTCGCCTGTTTTCATTGACTGAACACAGTCAAATCCCATTTCAGAGAACAAAACAAAAGTACACCTACATATAAACAAAGGTATTACTACATATAAACAAAGTATACCTACATATAAACAAAGGTATTACTACATATAAACAAAGTATACCTACATATAATAAAGGTATTACTACATATAAACAAAGTGTTGAAGGCGACTGCCAACTTATTATTAATTGTTTTCTTTTCGAGCTTCTCGATTTGTCTTGGGTTCCGCTTTTCGTCTTAACTTACCCCATGGATTAGTTCGCCGAAATTCATTTGAAAGTCGTGACGCACGAGGGCAAAAAACTGGTTCACTAAGCAAAACGAAATTCTTTATTGGCGTGAGGCGTTTCGATATATACATATATCAGTTTCAAAGGCTGCAGAGTTGTGGCTAGGGAATAAGATGCAGAGCTATATATATATATATGTGCGTCGTAGAATACGGTCAATTTAACATTACATCTAATTTAACATTAGACGTACACGAGTCTCAGCGGCTAAAAGGGGAAAGACTTGGTGCTGACGGTGACCGTAGAAACAAACTAACAATATTGACCGAGGGTCGCACGAATGACTTTGAGCGTATACGAAGCCGACGGTGGAAGCTTACACTAGGGGGGGGGGGTAGAAGTGAGAGCACTTGCACAGGAGAGTTGCGCATTGCTGTTACCTTGAAGATTTGTTCCGAGGGAGTAAACTCTTGTGAATTAACGAGAATACCCGAAGCTTGAGGGGTTCTGCGAGAATTGTGCAGAGTCCAACGGGTCGCGAATAGCGGGTACCGACGGGGGACGGGCAGAGGATACTGACGGTGCAGGGCGGGCGGTGGATACTGACTTCCAACTCTGGCGCCAGAGGATTTATAGTGGGGTAGAATGGAGTTTTTTCCCATCCGTCCGAATGGGAGGGTTCAAGGGTCTGACGAATCAGCAGACGAGAGTACTCTCGCCCTTTTAGTACGATCGCAGGAAGGTTCCTTAGCCGACGAGGCGAAACTTTGTCCGACACCAGATGGGACCTTTTGGGCTCTCAAACTTGTCGCGGCTTTCTGGGATGGCGGCCTTTCAGGTCACCACGGCGTCTCATAATTTCGCACTTCCACTAGCGCAGACAAAAAGGGTCGCCCAGGTTTTTTTCTCTCTCTCTCTCTCTCATCTCTGACAATGTGGTAAGCTGCGTTATCATTTATACGAACACATTTATAGGAAATGGGATTTCTCTAAACACAAGATATACATGCAAATGGTTAAGACTCTATAACGCTCACAGGATTTATTATTAGGGGCTGGTGGACGGGAAGATGGTAAGATGAATTGCGAATTTGTTTGGATATTTAACTCGGTTGCTTTTCTTTGATGTACATATATTGCCTCTAATATAATTGCTTATATTAGACAATTGCCTTTGAAAATGATGTGTATATATCAAAACTCGTCAGGCCAATAAAGAATTTCGTCTTGCTTAGTGAAGCAGTTTTCTGACCTCGTGCGTCACGACTTTCAAATGAATTTTGGTGATGTAATTCATGGGTTGAACCGAGACTACAAGCGGAACATAAGACAAATCGAGAGACTCGAAAAGAAAACAATTAACAATAAGTTAAAGGTCGCCTTCAATAAAACATGTTACGAAGAAAGTTTACTGCCCAAACTATACGAATATAAACAAAGTATACCAACATATAAACAAAAGTATACTTACATGTTAGCAAAGGTATACCTACATATAAGCAAAAGTATACCCACATATAAACAAAGCGTACCTACATATAAACAAAAGTATACCTACATGTAAGCAAAGGTAAACCTACATATAAGCAAAAGTATACCTACATATAAACAAAGTGTACCTACATATAAACAAAAGTATACCTACATGTAAGCAAAGGTATACCTACATATAAGCAGAAGTATACCTACATATAAACAAAGTATTCTTACATATAAACAAAAGTAGACATGCTTATAAAGAAAGTATACCTACATATAAACAAAAGTATGCCTAGATATATACGTACATACCTATTTGCAATACAATAAAAATTTTAAAAATTATCCCGAAACATTCACTTTATAAATAGATTCGTTTACTTCGAACAATTATTGCAAAACGAAACGCCTATTCTGGGTCAGGTAAAACAATCCCTTATAATTGCAAAAGGGAGGGAATGTCTTTACAGGTCGGCAATGGTCAGAGTCTTTATTTGATCCACTACAACGTATTTACAATAGATTTCCCATGCCCTTTTATCTCCCATATTAAATTATATCGAAAAAATATAATAAACCTTAAATCAGTATATACTAAGAGTCAAAGTGGCTTGAAATTATGTGGTTCCACATGGTCACGATAAGCGTTTAAAGGGTAACAAAAGCAAACCGAAACCTACTCTGAAAGATCACGTATGCAAAAGAATGCTGGGTCAACTGGAGAATTCGCCGCCCAGAATTACTCAAATGGAGAATCCGCCACCCAGAATTACTCAACTGGAGAATCCGCCACGCGGAATTACTCAACTGGAGAATCCGCCACGCAGAATTACTCAGCTGGAGAATCCGCCACCCAGAATTACTCAACTGGAGAATCCGCCACGCAGAATTACTCAACTGGAGAATCCGCCACGAAGAATTACTCAAATGGAGAATCCGCCACGCAACATTACTCAACTGGAAAATCCGCCACGCAGAATTACTCAACTGGAGAATCCACCACCCAGAATTACTCAACTAGAGAATCCGCCACCCAGAATTACTCAACTAAAGAATCCGCCACCCAGAATTACTCAACTAGAGAATTCGCCACCCAGAATTACTCAACTGGAGAATCCGCCACCCAGAATTACTCAAATGGAGAATCCGCCTCCCAGAATTACTCAACTGGCGAATCCGCCACCCAGAATTAGTCAACTGGAGAATCCGCCACGCATAATTACTCAACTGGAGAATCCGCCACCCAGAATTACTCAACTGGAGAATCCGCCACCCAGAATTACTCTCTGGAGAATCCGCCACGCAGAATTACTCAACTGGAGAATCCGCCACCCAGAATTACTCAACTGGAGAATCCGCAACCCAGAATTACTCAACTAGAGAATCCGCCACCCAGAATTACTCAACTGGAGAATCCGCTACGCAAAATTACTCAACTGGAGAATCCACCACCCATAATTACTCAACTGGAGAATCCGCCACCCAGAATTACTCAACTGGAGAATCCGCCGCCCGGAATTACTCAAATTGAGAATCCGCCACCCAGAATTACTCCACTGGAGAATCCGCCACGCAGAATTACTTAACTGGAGAATCCTACACCCAGAATTACTCAACTGGAGAATCCGCCACCCAGAATTACTCAACTGGAGAATCCGCCACCCAGAATTACTCAACTGGAGAATCCGCCAACCAGAATTACTCAAATTGAGAATCCGCCACCAAGAATTACTCAACTGGAGAATCCGCCACCCAGAATTACTCAAATGGAGAATCCGCCACGCATAATTACTCAACTGGAAAATCCGCCACCCAGAATTACTCAACTGGAGAATCCGCCACTCAGAATTACTCAACTGGAGAATCCGCCACCCAGAATTACTCAACTGGAGAATCCACTACCCAGAATTACTCAACTGGAGAATCCGCCACCCAGAATTACTCAACTGGAGAATCCGCCGCCCGGAATTACTCAAATTGAGAATCCGCCACCCAGAATTACTCCACTGGAGAATCCGCCACGCAGAATTACTTAACTGGAGAATCCTACACCCAGAATTACTCAACTGGAGAATCCGCCACCCAGAATTACTCAACTGGAGAATCCGCCAACCAGAATTACTCAACTGGAGAATCCGCCACCCATAATTACTCATCTGGAGAATCCGCCACCCAAAATTACTCAACTGGAGAATCCACCTTAAGAATTACTCAAATGGAGAATCCGCCACCCATAATTACGCAATTTGAGAATCCGCCACCCATAATTACTCAACTGGAGAATCCGCCACGAAGAATTACTCAACTGAAGAATCCGCCACCCAGAATTACTCAGCTGGAGAATCCGCCACCTAGAATTACTCAACTGGAGAATCCACCACCCATAATTACTCAACTGGAGAATCCGACACCCAGAATTACTCAACTAGAGAATCCGCCACCCACAATTACTCAACTGGAAAATCCGCCACGCAGAAATATTCAACTGCAGAATCCGACACCCAGAATTACTCAACTGGAGAATCCGCCACCCAGAATTACTCAAATGGAGAATCCGCCACCCAGAATTACTCAACTAGAGAATCATTCCGCCACCCATAATTACTCAACTGAAGAATCCGACACCCAGAATAACTCAAATGAAGAATCTGCCACCAAGAATTACTCAAATGGAGAATCCGCCACGCAGAATTACTCAACTCGAGAATCCGCCACCCATAATTACTCAACTGGAGAATCCGACACCCAGAATTACTCAACTAGAGAATCCGCCACCCACAATTACTCAACGGGAAAATCCGCCACGCAGAAATATTCAACTGGAGAATCCGCCACCTAGAATTACTCAACTGGATAACGCCGCCCAGAATTACTCAAATTAAAAATCCGCCACCCAGAATTACTCAACTGGAGAATCCGCCACTCAGAATTACTCAACTGGAGAATCCGCCACGCAGAATTACTCAACTGGAGAATCCGCCACCCAGAATTACTCAACTGGAGAATCCGCCACCCAGAATTACTCAGCTGGAGAATCCGCCACCCAGAATTACTCAACTAGAGAATCCGCCTCCCAGAATTACTCAACTGGAGAATCCGCTACGCAGAATTACTCAACTGGAGAATCCGCCACACAGAATTACTCAACTGGAGAATCCGCCACCCAGAATTACTCAACTGGAGAATCCGCCGCCCAGAATTACTCAAATTGAGAATCCGCCACCCAGAATTACTCAAATGCAGAATCCGCCACGCAGAATTACTCAAATGGAGAATGCGCCACCTAGAATTACTCAACTCAAGAATCCGCCACGCAGAAATACTCAACTGGAGAATCCGCCACCCAGAATTACTCAACTGGAGAATCCTTGCCCAGAATTACTCAAATTGAGAATCCGCAAACCCAGAATTACTCAACTGGAGAATCCGCCACCTAGAATTACTCAAATGGAGAATCCGCCACGCATAATTACTCAACTGGAAAATCCGCCACGCAGAATTACTCAACTGGAGAATCCGCCACTCAGAATTACTCAACTGGAGAATCCGCCACCCAGAATTACTCAACTGGAGAATCCACTACCCAGAATTACTCAACTGGAGAATCCGCCACCCAGAATTACTCAACTGGAGAATCCGCCGACCAGAATTACTCAAATTGAGAATCCGCCACCCAGAATTACTCCACTGGAGAATCCACCCTGCAGAATTACTTAACTGAAGAATCCTACACCCAGAATTACTCAACTGGAGAATCCGCCACCCAGAATTACTCAACTGGAGAATCCGCCAACCAGAATTACTCAACTGGAGAATCCGCCACCCATAATTACTCATCTGGAGAATCCGCCTTAAGAATTACTCAATTAGAGAATCCACCACGCAGAATTACTCAACTGGAGAATCCACCACCCAGAATCACTCAACTGGAGAATCCGCTACCCAGAATTACTCAAATTTAGAATCAGCCACCCAGAATTACTCAACTGGAGAATCCGCCACGCAGAATTACTCAACTGGAGAATCCGCCACCCAGAATTACTCAACTGGAGAATCCGCCGCCATGAATTACTCAAATAGAGAATTCGCCACCCATAATTACTCAATTTGAGAATCCGCCACCCAGAATTACTCAACTGGAGAATCCGCCACGCAGAATTACTCAACTAGAGAATCCGCCACCCAGAATACCTCAAATGGAGAATCCGCCACCTAGAATTACTTAACTGGAGAATCCGCCACCCATAATTACTCAATTGGAGAATCCGACACCCAGAATTACTCAACTAGAGAATTCCGCCACCCACAATTACTCAACTGGAGAATCCGCCACGCAGAAATATTCAACTGGAGAATTCGCCACCTAGAATTACTCAACTGGAGAATCCGCCGCCCAGAATTACTCAAATTGAAAATCCGCCACCCAGAATTACTTAACTGGAGAATCCGCCACCCAGAATTACTCAACTGGAGAATCCGCCACCCAGAATTACTCAAATGAAGAATCCGCCACCCAGAATTACTCAAATGGAGAATCCGCCACCAAGAATTACTCAAATGGAGAATCTGCCACGCAGAATTACTCAACTAGAGAATTCACCACCCAGAATTACTCAACTGGAGAATCCGCCACGCAGAATTACTCAACTGGAGAATCCGCCACCTAGAATTACTCAACTGGAGATTCCGCCACCCAGAATTACTCAACTAAACAATACGCCACGATGAATTACTCAACTGGAGAATCCGCCATCCATAATTACTCAAGTGGTGAATCCGCCAACCAGAATTACTGAACTGGAGAATCCGCCACATAGAATTACTCAACTGGAGAATCCGTCACTCAGAATTACTCAACTAGAGAATACGCCACCCAAGTTACTCAACTGGAGAATCCGCCACGCAGAATTACTCATCTGGAGAATCTGCCACCCAGAATTACTTAACTGGAGAATCCGCCACCCATAATTACTCAACTGGAGAATCCGCCCCTCATAATTACTCAACTGCAGAAAACGACACCCATAATTAACCAACTGGGGAATCCGCCACCCAGAATTACTCAAATTTGAGAATCCGCCACGCAGAATTACTCAACTGGAGAATCCGCTACCCATAATTACTCAAGTGGTGAATCCGCCACCCAGAATTACTGAACTGGAGAATCCGCCACATAGAATTACTCAACTGGAGAATCCGCCACCCAGAATTACTCAACTGGAGAATCTGCCACCCAGAGTTACTCAACTGGAGAATCTGCCACGCAGAATTAGTCAACTGGAGAATCCGCCACGCTTAATTATTCAACTGGAGAATCCATCACCCAGAATTACTCAACTGGAGAATCCTTGCCCAGAATTACTCAACTGGAGAATCCGCCACCCAGAATTACTTAACTGGAGAATCCGCCACCCATAATTACTCAACTGGAGAATCCGCTACGCAGAATTACTCAACTGGAGAATCCGCCACCCATAATTAATCAACTAGAGAATCCGCCACCGAGAATTACTCAACTGGAGAATCCGCTACGCAGAATTACTCAACTGGAGAATCCGCCACCTAGAATTACTCAACTGGAGAATCCGCCACCCAGAATTACTCAAATGGAGAATCCGCCACCCAGAATTGCTCAAATTGAGAATCCGCCACCCAGAATTACTCAAATGGAGAATCCGCCACGCAGAATTACTCAAATGGAGAATGTGCCACCTAAAATTACTCAACTCAAGAATCAACACACAGAATTACTCAACTGGAGAATCCACCATCCAGAATTACTCAACTGGAGAATCCTTGCCCCAGAATTACTCAACTAGAGAATCCGCCA
This sequence comes from Ceratothoa steindachneri, assembly GCA_963969495.1. Lineage (NCBI taxonomy): Eukaryota > Metazoa > Arthropoda > Malacostraca > Isopoda > Cymothoidae > Ceratothoa > Ceratothoa steindachneri. The sequence goes on along the minus strand of OZ018320.1, from coordinate 170,614,374 downwards.
CTCAGAATTACTCAACTGGATAATCCGCCACCCATAATTACTCAAATGGAGAATCCGCCACGCATAATTACTTAACTGGAGAATCCTACACCCAGAATTACTTAACTGGAGAATCCGCCACCCAGAATTACTCAACTGGAGAATCCGCCAACCAGAACTACTCAAATGGAGAATCCGCCACCCAGAATTACTCAAATGGAGAATTCGCCTTAAGAATTACTCAAATGGAGAATCCGCTACCCAGAAATACTCAACTGGAGAATCCCCCACCCAGAATCACTCAACTGGAGAATCCGCTACCCAGAATTACTCAAATTTAGAATTGGCCACCCAGAATTACTCAACTGGATAATCCGCCACGCAGAATTACTCAACTGGAGAATCCGCCACCCAGAATTACTCAACTGGAGAATCTGCCACCCAGAATTACTCAACTGGAGGATCCGCCACCCATAATTACTCAATTTGAGAATCCGCTACCCAGAATTACTCTTCTGGATAATCCGCCACGCAGAATTACTCAACTGGAGAATCCGCCACCCAGAATTACTCAACTGGAGAATCCGCCACCTAGAATTACTCAACTGGAGAATCCGCTACCCATAATTACTCAACTGGAGAATCCGACACCCAGAATAATTCAACTAGAGAATCCGCCACCCACAATTACTTAACTGGAGAATCCGCCACGCAGAAATATTCAACTGGAGAATCCGCCACCTAGAATTACTCAACTGGAGAATCCGCCGCCCAGAATTACTCAAATTGAAAATCCGCCACCTAGAATTACTCAACTGGACAATCCGCCACCCAGAATTACTCAAATGGAGAATCCGCCTTAAGAATTACTCAAATGGAGAATCCGCCACCAAGAATTACTCAAATGGAGAATCCGCGACCTAGAATTACTTAACTGGAGAATCCGCCACCCAGAATTACTCAACTGGAGAATCCGCCCCTCATAATTACTCAACTGCAGAATCCGACACCCAGAATTACTCAACTGGAGAATCCGCCACCCAGAATTACTCAACTTTAGAATCCGCCACGCAGAATTACTCCACTGGAGAATCCGCCACCCAGAATTACTCAACTGGAGAATCCGCCACGCAGAATTACTTAACTGGAGAATCCGCTACCCAGAATTACTCAACTGGATAATCCGCCACCCAGAATTACTCAACTGGAGAATCCGCCTCTCATAATTACTCAACTGCAGAATCCGACACCCAGAATTACTCAACTGGAGAATCCGCCACCCAGAATTACTCAAATTGAGAATCCTCCACGCAGAATTACTCAACTGGAGAATCCGCCACCCATAATTACTCAAGTGGTGAATCCGCCACCCAGAATTACTGAACTGGAGAATCTGCCCCATAGAATTACTCAACTGGAGAATCCACCACCCAGAATTACTCAACTGGAGAATCCGCCACCCAGAGTTACTCAACTGGAGAATCTGCCACGCAGAATTACTCAACTGGAGAATCCGCCACCCAGAATTACTCAACTGGAGAATCCGCCACCCTGAATTACTCAACTGGAGAATCCGCCCCCTAGAATTTCTCAACTGGAGAATCTGCCACCCGAGCTTATATAGATAATTTAAAAAATACACCTGTTTATTATATCCTAAAATCGTTCTGAAATAGTCTATATTAAGAAATGAAGCGTCTATAAATACATAGTAGAATATTTATATTTAAAGTGAATGTAAAATATAACTTAAAATGAATGTTTGGAGTACAATCTCTGCCTTAAATGTATAATTAAAATTAAATGTTTGTAGAAGAGTGTATATATTAAATATACAAGGTGGGCCGTAAGTTTCCATACATAGGAAAATTTATATTTTTTGATGTTTCAAATACTCTAGAATATGCGTTTGACGAAAGAGCAACGAATTAAAATCCTACTGATGGCTGGGTTGGTAAGCAGTCACATGATTGCATTGAAGTTTAACAGAAAACATGGAACGAACATCACATACGACACTGCGGCAAAACTTATTAACAAGTTTCAGCAAACTGGGGATGTTGCAGATCAACCGTGAAGTGGTCCAAGACGTACAGCCACCGATGAAGACACAATAGCTACGATACTTACAGCGCTTACACGGAGTCCAGGAAAAAGTACACGACGGTTGTCTGCAGAAAGTGTTGTCAGCAGATCGAGTATCAGGCTCATTTTGGAAGCAAACAAATGGCATATAGCACAGCTTTTGAGTGAAAACGACCCGAATAGACGGATAGAATTCTGTGAATGGGCATTAACCAAAGTGAATGAGGATGCAAAATTTTCAACTAAGATCTTGTTTACGGATGAAGTAAATTTTAACGTCAAAAGAGAGGTTAATCGGCAAAACATACCTTATTGGATTAATGCTAACTCTAACTGGCTGAGTCCGACGAAGATGCAAGGTGCCGGTAAAGTGATGGTGTGGGCCGGGATATGGGGTGATAGAATTATTGGAGCAATTTTTGTCAGTGGAAATCTTAATGCCAAAAGTTATCTTAACTTGTTGCAAGAAGAAATTTTCCCATCTCTGCTAAAGGAGGAAGGTAACTTCCCAGTTTACTTTACGAGGGGCGGTCAATAAGTTTTGCGACTCGGTAGGGCAAAACAGATGAAGGGGCATGGCTGTTCGTGGGAGTGTTAGGACAAGTTATGACAAGTCAGGACCTGCAGCCGCACGCTCCTGCCTCGTCTATTTAAGAAGCAGTAGCTGATCGCAGATCGTCAGTCACAAATATTTCAACAATAGAGAAGGTTGAGCACCGCGCAGGGATCAAATTTTTGACCAAGGAAGGCAAGAATGCCAAAGAGATCAATGAACGCATGGTTGCAGTGTACACCGACACCGCCCCTTCCTATGCAACCATTGCCTGCTGGAATAGGGAGTTCCGCCATGGTTCTGAGTCCCTTGATGATGACCCTCGTCCAGGACGCCCGTTAGACCTGACCAAAAAGGACAATGTGGCCCGTGTGGAGAGGATGATACTTGAAAATCGACGGGTGAAGGTCGAAGAAATCGAGCGAGAACTTGGAATATCACATGGAAGTGTTATCAACATCATTCACGACAATTTGGCCATGCCTAAGGTCTCTGCCCGTTGGGTCCCTAAAGACTTCCCGAAACCTCACGCCCCATGATCGACTTCAACGTCGTCAAAGGAGACAAGGCCAGAGTTGCACAAGCTTCCCTGCGAGAGTGCGGATTCGAGAAGCTCAACCATCCCCCCTACACTCCAGATCTGGCCCCTAGCGACTACTTTTTATTCCGCCAGCTCAAGGCTGCACTGCGTGGACGCCGGTTTGAGGAACAATGAAGATGTCCAACTCGCCGTCCAGGAGTGGATTGAACAGCAGTCGGGAGATTTCTGGTTGTCGGGAATTCAAAGCCTCAGGGACAAGTGGCGCAAGTGCATTGAAGTCGAGGGTAGTTATATTGAAAAATAATAAAACACTTTTCCTCATATCTCGTTTCCTTATATCTGAATTTCAAAACTTATTGACCGCACCTCGTATCTATGGGAACACTTGAAGGCCATGTTGTATCAAGTAAAGATATGAGATATAAATCATCTAAAGGAACGTATCACCAACGCCATTACAAGCATATCTTCAACTGTGCTAATGCGTGTTCATCAACAGTGCGAAACACGTATTAAAATGTGTTTTCAAAGCAACGGCAACCATGTAGAGCATATTATATAAATAAAAATGGTTGTCCATAATAAAAAAAAATTTCCTATGTATGGAAACTTACGGCCCACCCTGTATAAATTAAATTAAATATGTGGATTTCATTGTCTACATTATTTTTTTTTTAATTTTATTTATCTCATCTGGCGACTGCCTTATCGTTATAAGTCGCCGTAATCAAGCTAGCCTGAATCTAGGCTATATTAAAAGCCAGATTAAAAAATTTAAAAAAATAAAATAAAAACAAACAAATTGAAAAGATATAGAACGAGCTCCGTCGACGGGGAAAGGTCCGCCCTCCTCCGCTGAAGAAGACCACGATCCCTAGTTGAATTTAAAAAAACGAGGAGAAGGCCGTCGTCCTCCAAAAAGTCTAAAAGTCCACAGGTCGGTGTGCAGGAATCCGTTTCGAGTACAAGGGACAAGTGGTAGCGACCCCATCCATCCCGGTACCGGGACAGGTATCGTGCGCGAAGATCGTCCAGAATGTGCCGAACAGTATGGGGGACGACGCAGTCGTCATAATAGGGTGCTGGCGAGCGCTCCATCAAATGGTGATGCGTCACACGAGTATGCCCGATTTGGAGACGACGGAAAGTGACCTGAAACCGTCGCGGCATTGAGGGATAAGTCCATGGGAACAGTCGTGGTGCAATGGCACGCAACTTTAAGTTCCCCTCAACCGTATCCCATCTTCTTTGCCAAGCATTCCGAAGAGCTGCCCGTATTCTTTCATGTAGTCGGTGTGAGGAAGAGCGAAACGCTGGTCCGGTCGCAAAGTCCTCGCGGATTCTTTGGCGCCCTCATCGGCGCGCTCATTCCCCGCAATTCCTACATGTCCAGGAACCCAGCAAAAGACAATCTCGACATCCGCTTTGGTCGCCAAAACCATGGCGTCACGGATATCGGGAACCAAGGGATGCGGAGATTCCAATGCCTCGAGGGCATTCAAGGCGCTTTGTGAGTCGCTATAGATCACAATCCGGTCTCCGAACCGGGCACGTTGCGTAATCTAACGTACCAACTGGTGTATTGACACCAGCTCGGCCATGAAGACAGACGCAGCGCCTGGCACAGCCACGCTGACTACAAAAAGAGGGCATACGGCGTGGAAGACGACCATCTCTTGTAAAGTGGAGTTCTCCGTATACACTGGCACGGTTCGAGCGTGACACGAGGTGTAGTCCAAAATAGTCGAACGCAATACTCCCGGTGCTGTACAAGCTTTGGGAGAAGAGGCGTGGTGACAAATAGTCAAATGTGGTACCTTCCATGGTGGCGTCCCGGGCAGAACCAGGGACGTTACCGGCCCGAGAGCTATACCTAGCTCTCGAAGGAGTTTCCTGGCCCTAAACCCAAAAGGCTAGGGTATGACTGGCGTCTCTCGGTGGCATAGGCACCGTCGAAATCAGCTGAAGATGCAGTTTGAGCTGTTGGAGACTGAGGGAGGCGCCTGGTTCGCGCGTACAGGCGAATAATGCAGTGTACACGGCGTAGAGCGAGTGGCATCTTCCCAGCATCAACTAGTAGGCTCTTAATAGGGGAATTGCGGAAAGCACCGGTCGCCAGGCGAAGGCCTGTGTGTTGGATCGAATCCACCTTCCGCAATAAACGCTCGGCTGCGGATGCATCCGTAGTCGAGCTTCAAACGAACAAAGAATTTATAAAGAAGTAATGCAGTAGCCCCATCAGTGCCCCAGGCGCTGAACTTCACGGAGCGGGTAATATCCATGGCGCGGGTACAAGAGACCCTAAGGTGCGAATATGAGCCTCCCAGTTGAGGCGTCGGTCAAATATAAGACCAAGGAAACGCTGCGATTCAACCACTTCCAGGCGTACCCTATTAAGAAACAAGTCTGGGTTTAGGTGAAGCCTTGGATGGTGACAGAAGTGCACCATCTTAGTCTTGGCCAAGGAAAACGGAAACCTGTGCGCTTCGGCATAGTGAGAGACGCGGTTCAATGCTTGTTGGAGTCAACGCTCCAGAGTTGGTATCAAGGCCGCGCCAAAAGAGATCGAAAGGTCGTCCACGTAGAGCGTTGCGAGAACATATTCCGGCAGCCATGAGTTGATGACGTTGATGCTCAGGGCATCCTCATTCTGCCTTATTTGGCCGGAGAGGGCTCCCCCCACTCGTACGTGGAATTGACGATCTCGCAAAAATTTAGATATAAACATTGGGAGGCGTCCCATTGCCCCCATCGTGTGGAGAGTCTCCATGATACCGTATGGGGGCGACGGGGAATATCGCGCAACTCATAGCCTATGTTCCCTAAATGTTTGCAAACCACCTTCACGTGGTGCCCCTGTTTTTTAACTGAGCGTGTGCCCAACGTCCGAACACCAGGCGGGATATCCTGGTTTGGGTATCTAAGGGTACCCACCAACCTTTTGGGGCAGTTGTGTGTATGGACACCAGCACACTTCTGGCCCATTTGGTTGTCTTTGCTGTGGCCCTGCAGTTAGTGAATGGCATCACAAGGGCTAGGTGACCTCACACCAACATAAAAGGTGGGTGAGGGGAACCCCATGAGGCGGTTTGATGACCAAACACTGGCATCACTCCGGCATCCCCAAATAACCTTGTGGGGCGACTGTATGTCTGAACCCCAGCGCACTTTCGGCCCACTTGGTCCTAGTCAGTATGTGTACTCTGTACGAGTCGACGGATGTACCCACTGGGGGGCATCGTCCGCAGGACCGTGCCACGGAGGTAGGTTTGGTTGCCTGGGTCGTTGTTTTGCTTTCGGGAGGTCTTTGCACCGCAGTCCAGTAAAACTCCGTTATGCGGCTCCGCTGTTTTTGAAACAACAGTGGGAGTCGGGGGGCGGGCTACCCTGTCTGGACTGTATGGGCGCTCTCCGGACTCACGATGGCGATTTGGTACATGCCCTCGGCTCCAGAGACACCACTTATAAAAATAAAAATCATATGGGTAAACTTTCAAAAAACTCATCCCAGAGACCGCCGGCCTCTGGTCACCGTGAAAATAGCAGAGATCTTCGTCGCTTGGATCCTTTTGGATCAGAAGTAGACGAAGAACTGGATTATGACCGCTTTATAGTACTCAAATCCAGCAACGAACGTTGTCCTCTTAACAAAGCTGACATCTTTGATGTCTTTGACGACTTCGTAAACAAGTGTGGCGAACCTGCTCAAATGTGGCCGCGCAATGATGGCGCATTGATTGTCGAGGCCAAGTCTAATGAGCAGCAAAAGAGAATTCAATCTCTCGAAAAGTTAGCCTCAGTGAATGTATCATCCGCGTCTCATCCGACATTTAATACCTCCAAAGGTGTTATTCGATCGGGTGAACTCATTGAGTATGATATTGACAGGTTGGTGACAAAACTTGCCAGTCAGAAAGTAACAAGTGCACATCGCATTTCTAGGTTTGTGAATGGCGCTAGGGCCCCTACCGCCACCATAATCCTAACTTTCAACAGATTGGAACCGCCCAAGTACGTCAAGGCTGGCTACCTTAACATCCCAGTCAAGCCTTACGTCGAAAACCCCCGGCGGTGCTTCCATTGCCAACGCTTTGGCCATGTAAGCAAGTTTTGTAAAAGCGAAAGGATATGTGTAAACTGCTCAGCAGAATTTCACGGAACACCCTGTTCCAAACAGCCGTGCTGCCCCAATTGTGGCGGAGACCACTCTGCCACATCACAGCAATGCACCTTCTTCCTCTACGAGAGAGAGGTCATTGCTGTCCGAAATAAAAACAGGGTGAGCTTTAAAGAGGCTAGACGAAGAGTTAGGGAGACTTACGTTCAGCCTGGCGTGAGCTTCGCGGATGCTCTGCGCACCGCCACGCCAAAGAAGGGAAGAAGCCAGAGACCATCTACTGGCTCTACTGAACAAACCAGAAGTCCTCCACAACCGAAACCCAGGTCTCCGCGCAGAGATGTGCCTCAACAGGTAAGGGGTTCTCCACACCCTAAACCCGCATCTCCACACGCACCTGAAAAGGTTAATAAGAGCCCCCCTCGACCGAAACCACGATCAATCGGTAGAGAAAACTCTTCACCAAAATCTAGCCTAGCTTCTGATGGAACAAAGAAGAGGAACCTTCCATCCTCTCCCGATTCACCAAGAGTGGCAAAACACTTTGCCACCGCTCCACAAGACGTGGATGTGAATCGGATTGGGCCGCAGGTGGTGTCTATTCCAGCTCTGGACATCCATCCTGCCCCCAAAGAACAGAGAACTACAGCCCCAAAGCGAGTAGTCAGCAACCCACCCCTTGCTGATACTGCTTTGGAACTCCTTCGAGCCCTAAGTGAGAAGGAATCAACCTGTACCCCATCACAGGAAACAGCTGTAGTAGAGGCTGCCCCTTTATCCAAGGAGGAGCCGAACCAACCATCAGATTCCAAGAATCCTTCGCCAGCCGAACAATCGCTGCCACCATCACCAGCCAAGTCGATGTCATCGGCTCACGAAATGACTGATGGAGATGCTCCCACATCTGCTTCTCCAGTCAAGACAGTCATTTCGTATAGCCAGCTAACAAAATTGCCACGTTTAAAGGAAAAGCCGAGAGCTAAATTAACGCTCCCGATGCCTCCAAAGTCATACCCAAAACCGGTAATTGGTATGACCAAAACTACCCCTACGGGTAGTATAAAACCAAAACCTCCTACCCCTAAGGGTAGGATGATCGTCTTAAAGAGGTAAGGATGTATCCAATAATTCATTGGAACATCCAAGGTCTCTTCCCCAAGTGGGAAGAACTCAAGCTCCTGTTTAAAGACTACAATCCTGATTGTATAGCTTTACAGGAAACTTGCTTGGGTACTCGTAGTGTACCCAATATTCCTGGTTTTGTGGGATACTATAAGAACCCTATAGAACCAATCCATGGTTCTGCTGTGCTCATCAACAGCAGGGTTCCCCACAACCAGATCGACCTTGCGACAGACCTGCAGGCGGTCGCTGTCCGCCTGTTCTCCCATCGCCACTATACGGTCTGCTCGCTTTACCTCCCTCCAAGTGAGGAAAAAGACACAGCCTCTCTAGCTAGAAAACTAGTAGAGGTAATTAAACAGCTCCCTCCCCCCTTTCTATTGATTGGGGATTTTAATGCTCGACACCCCCTTTGGGGGGACCATGATAAGAACCCTAGGGGAAACATGATTGAGAAATTTCTGGGCGAAAATGATGTCTGCCTTCTAAACGATGGCAGTCATACATCATTTCACATCCAGACGAGCAGCTCTACATGCGTGGACTTGTCCCTCTGTTCACCAAGCTGTAGAGCTGATTTTGACTGGGCAGTGGATCCTAACTTGCGAGGCAGCGATCACTTCCCCATTATTATAGCGCCATGTACAGGTGGCCCCCCTCCACCACCTAGTAAAAAATGGAATGCAAAAAAAGCAAACTGGCCTAAATTCAGGCACCTCTCGAGCCATGACGGGTCCTTTCCTCATGAAGATATTGACGTGGCTATCGATGACCTCCTAGTCCACGTCAATAAAGCGGCTAACTCCTCCATCCCGCTCTCCGGCTCAGCCGCTCGCGGACCACAAGTTCCCTGGTGGTCGGCTGAATGCTCGAGAGCCGTGACTGAATGTAAAATGGCTTGCCGACGTTACCATCGCTCCCCTACGATGGTAAATAAAATTGCTCGTAACAGAGCAAGGGCAGCACGGCGACGCATCCTTCGACAGGCTCGAAAGACCTCGTTGGAAGGTTACATCGCGTCCATAAGTTGGCAAACGCCTATAGACAAAGTGTGGAAAAGGGTCAAAAAGCTATTGGGCAAATCCAATGGCTTTACAGCTCCCAACATTGTCCAAGCTGGAGAATTGTTGGGGGACTTGTCCCATATTTCCAATGTCTTGGCCAGATCATTTGCTAGCATCTCAAGCCCAGATAATTATGAGATGCAATTCCAGTGCTTTAGGCTCCAACAGGAGCAGCAACCGCTCAACTTTATGGAGCCTAACATGGATAACGAGTCTTACAACCGACTCTTCTCTATCCATGAGCTCCATAATGCACTGAAGCACTGTAGATCCACTGCCCCCGGATCGGATGGCATTTCCTATGATATGATTAGGAATATGCATCCATCCCTTCTCTCTCATTTACTGGACATTTACAACTGGATTTGGATCAAGGGCCGCTTCCCTTCCATGTGGAGAGAGGCCATAGTCCTTCCATTCCGCAAACCAGGAAAGGACGGGACGGAGCCCACCCATTACCGCCCCATTGCTCTTACCAGTTGTCCATGTAAAGTGCTTGAGAGAATGGTCAATTTCAGACTCGTCTGGTTTTTGGAGACTCAAAATCTCATATCTCCTTCTCAATCAGGGTTCAGGAAAAAGCAGAGTACGACAGACCTGCTTGTCCGAATGGAGTCACTCGTAAGAGATGCTTTTTCAAAGAAGCAGCACGCCATCGCTGTCTTCTTTGATATTGAGAAAGCATACGATACCACCTGGAGGCGTGGTATCCTAAAACAACTCCATGATTGGGGCCTGCGGGGTTACCTCCCCAGGTTTGTCGAGCAATTTCTGATGCAACGCACACTACGCGTAAGGGTTGGAGGCACCTTATCGGAGCCCGTGGACCAAGTTGAGGGTGTGCCACAGGGAAGTGTCCTCAGTGTCACCTGCTTCTCTGTGGCCATTAATAGCATTGTTAGAAATCTCCCTCCCGAGATTTCGTCGACGCTATATGTGGATGATCTGGCGCTCATTTGTTCTTCACCCAGACTCCCATTCATCGTCCGTAAGCTACAGCGAGCTATAAGCACTGTAGCTGAAAATGCTTCCTCCAAGGGTTTCCGCTTTTCCGCAGTAAAGACCAAGGCTGTTCACTTTTATGGGCATAAGTTAGTGACATGGGACCCCCCCCATTTGTCGCTATATGGTATGCCTATAGATTTTGAGCCCCACTTCAAATATCTGGGGGTCATATTTGATTCAAGGCTTTCTTTCCGGCACCATGTGGACGCCTTAAAAAGGTCTTGTTTAAAGAGAATGGACATAATGAAACTGTTGTCTCACACTTCTTGGGGAAGTGATCGACGTACTCTGTGGCTCCTGTATCTAGCATTGGTCCAATCAAAGCTAGACTATGGATCACAGGTGTACTCCTCTGCCTCGCCATCCATTCTCGAAAAACTAAACACTGTGCGTAACCAGGGTGTGCGCCTGGCTTCTGGAGCCTTTAAGTCCTCCCCAGTGTGGAGCCTCTACGCAGAGAACGGGGTTCTCCCCCTTCCCTATCACAGGCTCAAGTCTAATTTAAACTACCTCCTTAGACTTGAGCAACTACCGCAGACGCCAGTGTATGAGTGCATGTTCAATACACGGACAGTGGCCTCATACGATAGATCTCCATCTCTGGCTCGCCCCTTTGCTCTGCGTATGGCCGAGCACACTGCGCAACTAAGGGAGTTCTCAGTGATTCCCTTTACCATGCCAAAGACCCCCCCGTGGCTCATACCACCTGTAATGGTATGTAGGGAACTAGCTGATAGGCCCAAGGATCACCACCTGCCTGTAGTATTGAGAGCCATGTATGGCGACCACTCCTTTCAACATCGGCATAGCACTTTTGTGTTCACCGATGGGTCCAAGTCACCGGACAGAGTTGGAGCAGCTGCTGTCTTTCCATCTGAGACAGCATTGGTCCGCCTGCCAAACGCAGCTTCCGCATTCACAGCGGAACTCGTTGCTATGATGGCGGCACTGACCATCATAGCTGGCAGGCCATCTGGTTCTCATACTATCTTTACAGACTCCCTTAGTTCGCTTCAAATGTTGGGTGATGTTGGTTCGAGCCATCCGTTGGTTTCCAAGATCCAGCGGTGGCTCCTACGACTATCGCCCACCCACGAGATATCCTTCTGCTGGGTGCCTAGTCACGTGGGCATCCCAGGCAATGAGAGGGCAGATGCTGCAGCCAAAGAAGCAGCATCACTGGGGACAGCTCCAGTGGCCCCAGTCCCACTCTGCGATGCCTATCCTCTGACCAATAAATACGTGGTCGGCCTATGGCAGAAGAGGTGGAGTGAGCTCCCTCCCACCAAGCTCCACTCCATAAAACCCTCCGTTCACCCATGGCCACGTACAACTAGACATCGTAAAATGGAGGTTGCGCTTGTCCGTCTGAGGATAGGCCATTGCCGGCTCACCCATGAGCATTTAATGAGTGGGCTGCCCCCACCCATGTGCATTCTGTGTGGGGTACAAATATCTGTCCTCCATATATTTGTAGAATGCCCATTACTAAGGAATCTCAGAAGGACGACTTTTCCCTTCATTACCAGAGAGATGGCCCCCCAGCAGGCTCTGCGGGGCATCTTTTCCGAGACCCATTGCTTCTTTGACGTGACTAGGATACTAACCTTCCTAAAAGAAAGCAATCTTTTAAACAAAATTTAAAATAGTTTTATATATTTATTGTTGATCTATTTATAGTTTATGTTTTTACATTTTGTTGAATTTTTTAATAGTCTATTTTTTGTTAAAAGATTTTAACTCAACTGACTCAATATTGCCTATTATACTAATTTTGGTCCCAAGGACATTTCTGCTTTTTTATGTATTTTAATATGGCAATATTTTAAAAATAATAATTTAAATTCACCGCCCATAAGTGAATTTGGCTGCGAGATAGCCCATCTGGGCTACGCAGCTTTTAAATCTTTTATGCACTATTCATTCATTCATGATACCGTATCGCCATGCGATATCATAGGCCTTCTCCAGATCGAACAAGACCGTGGCGTAGTGCTGTCTACGAAGGAAAGCCTCGCAGACGGCATTTTCCAGTCAGAGCAAAGCATCCGACGTGTAGTGGAAAGTGCGGAAGCAGCACTAAACAGATTACAGATGGCCTCCGCTGTCCAGGAAAAAGGCTAATCTAACATTAACTAATTTCTACATCAACTTGAACACGCAAGAGCTTAGAGAGATTGGGTGGAAACCAGCCGGAGTAAATTGATCTGACCCCGGTTTGCGAAAGGCCAGCACAGTAGCGATTCGCCAGGAATCCGGGAGGAGACCCTCCATCCAGACCTTGTTGAACAATTTCAACAGAAAGGTTATGCCTCGCTCACACAGGTGTCGAAGCATGGCATACAGGACATCGTCCGGACCATGGGCGGTGTCCGCGCACGAAGCAAGAGCGGAACGCAACTCACTCACAGTAACCCTGTCGTTGAAGGGTTCTCCGCCTCTGGAGGTAAAGTCCAGTAGGCGGCATTCCGTGACATCAGGACCTGCATTGAATGCTGGCGGAGCAGTATCTGGGCTAGAGAATGCGGAGAAAGCGGTCGCTAAGGATTCTGCCACGGACGCGGGGTCCAAGATTGAGGTCCCATTCTCCTGGAGAACAGGAGGGGGGGTCTAGCGAGAACTTGCCCCGACTCCTTTTCACTCGCTTCCACACCTCTGTTAGAGGGGTCTATCCCGTTAAGTGGAGACACGTATGCCCGCCAAGAAAAGTGGCGGGCGTGCTTCGAAATATACCGGAACCTAGCCCTAGCCGACGAAATTCACCGACAGTGAAATCGTTCTGGCGGCGCTTATAGCGCATGTAGGCATAACGCTTCTGTTTGAGGGCCGTCTCACACTCGGCCGACCACTACAGGAGTGGTCGGCGTGCAAAACTACTAGACGTTCTGGGAATAGTAGTCAGGCCCGTGGCGATGAGGTTACCAGGGAAGAACTCAGCGGCCTCATCTACCGACCTAAACTCCTCGACTGAGACAGAGAATTTAGTCATTTCCTGAAATGCAGGCCAACGCGCCCGTGCCAAGCACCACCGAGGTGGGCTCTCAGGCGGCAGTTGCCCTGAAAATGATATTTGAATGGGGAAGTGATCACTACCCTGCAGGTCATCGACCATCCCCTAATCAAAATTAGGCTGTGTATCCGAAGAGCATAAAGATAGATCAAGGCAAGAAAATAAAGCGGTTCTCGGGCAGTGATGCGTAAACTCATCCACATTTAGGACACCTATCTCAAGCTCTTCGATCAGATGGGCAAGGACTTGTCCCTTGGGATTTATTTAGTAATCCTCCCAGAGAGGAAGTCTGACGTTCAGATCTCCAAGCAAAAGAAAGGGCCTCGGCAACCATGCCACGACGCCGCGGAAGTCCCCCGCGTCGAAGTCCGCTGACAGTGGAATGTACGCAGAAATGATAGTATGCCTCCTATCCAGGTGAAGCTGCACAACTACTGCCTGAAAGGAGCCTTCAAAAGTAAAAGGAAGAACCAATACATCATCCGGGTGTAAACCGCGCATCCCTTAGCCCGGTCCCCATCTTGTGGTGGTGGGGTCGCAAAGCCCTTATACCCCGGGAGGGCGGGAAGGGGGCACGTGCCTAGCATGGTCTCGTGTAGAAAAATAGCTAACGGGGAACAAGAAGAGACGAGCCTCCGCTGCTCCTACCAGTTGGCCCGGAATCCACGGCAATTCCATTGAAGGAATATGCCCTCCAGGCCTAGCTCGGAGGAGACGCGGGGGCCCTCTTCGAACAGAAGACCCAAACGCGAATGGCCATATGCTTCCCGGAGGAAGAACTCCGGGTGCTGTTGGCCGGACAAAGCGCTGAAGGTGCTGTCGCCTTCAAGGACTTATTAGGGGAGGTTGGGCTTGCTATGCGAGTCTTTTCCTCTTCAGCCTCGAAACCTTAGGCGGGCGTTGCGGCTTCGGAGGCGGGTGGCCCTTTTTTCTAAGATCCACCGTTTCCGAGCCGCTCAGCCTACTACTAGGCGTGGGCGAAGGAGCCGAAGCTCCTTTGTTGCTGTCCTCTTTTCAGGGAACAGCTTTAGGATCCCCAGAAGACGGCCTGGCGACCAAATTCATGGGTGATGCCTCCTGTGAGTCTAACGACTCGGTGGAGGCGCGTGGCCGTTTCGCCCTACGGGAAACGGTCACGCAGGGGAAAGGGAGGGGTGAGCCCTGGTTTTAGCCGGGCTTGGGTGTGAACCCTTTGTGCCACCAGCTTTACCAGAGGAGCACTCGGGTTGAGTAGAACCCACAGAAGAGCTCCGAATAGGCACGGAAACAACTGTGCTCGTTGGCCTGGATGGGCCAGGAGCAGAGGGTGTCTTTCTAACCATTGAGGCATAAGACGTCGCAGGCAGAGCCGGGTGCACCAGGACCAATCCTTAGCCTCGCTGAATGGGAGTCGATCCTAGGCCTGAACAGCCGGGATTTCTTTCTCAAGGGGATACCTACCACATTGCTTTAAAGAAGCGGAGTGTGGCTCTCCGCAATTGATACACTTAGCCACACACGATTTGGACTTATTGTGTGCAGCCTTGGAGCAATTTACACATACTTCAGGTGACCCCGACTTTGCACGTCTACATGAGCGATTCGTATGGCCGAAGCGGTGAAAGTAATAGCACCGCCGCGGCAGTGGCACAAATTTCTTCACGCGGTAGCGGTACCAACCGGCACGCACCGACTCAGGGAGCTTGTCACAGTCAAACGTAACGAAGAGTGTAAGGGTGAGTCTCGAAGCCCCTCCCTGTTTTCTCATCACACCTTCGACCTTGACCGACCCATGGAGGCCAGCTCTAAGGTGATGTCCTCTATGGAGTAGTTAACGAGTTCCCTCGCATAAACTACTGCTTTCATAAAGTTAATGGTAGAGTGCGGCGTCACACTCAACGGGGTGCCATGAAGTGTCCGAAGAGCACTTATCTTGGCCGCCTCGGAGGGATTCGCCAGAAGGCTCCAGTCCGAGAAACGGGTCACCTTCGGTTCTCTATCAATTACACTAGCTAAAGCTCTCCTCTGATGGATGATGTTGCCCTTGGCCAACATGCTGCCATCAGTGAGGCGAATAACGAGGAAGCGTGTTGAAGCCAGCGGACTCGAAAACGCCAGGTAACTTCTGAATGAGGGTCCCCGATGTTATCGAGGCTCCGCCCGGTGCCCTTTTGGTCTTAGTCGAGGGCTACGCACCCGTGGGGGGGTGGCAGAGGGGCCGGATGTGCCGATCTTTGCTTGGTTGCTTACCGAAGCAGCAGACCCATCTGTCCCCGCAGCCCCGGCAGATGGAGAGGAGCCCCGAGTCTTTTTAGTCTTTTTTCTCTTCTTTTTCTTTTTAGGAGAGGAGGGCGGGGAATGAACCCGCTTCTGCCCTCCGCCAGCAGGAGGGGGTTTCGGGGCTGCATGCGCAATATATAGCCTTTAAGGCTACTTAGCCTCTGCACCCTAATTGTTGGCGCATTACCTGCTCGTGGTGCCCCTGCTTATACAGAAATTGTGTCCAACGACCGAGTGCCTGGCGGTATAACCTGGCTGGGCAGGTGGAGCTCATAGTCTTGGTTGACATTCCACCTAGGAGAGGGACAACTCTGACTTCAAACCCGGGCAGATGTCGCTCGTTAGCCATGGTAGGCACCCCGTAGAGAGCGCGGCGATTTGCCTTCTTGGCCTCCGTGCTGACGGGCATCAGCGCCCCGTCCGGCCCCAGCCTAGCCACTTCTCCCCTTTCTGCTAACAACCCTTTAGCCTTATCTGGCAATTTCTTTCCCAACTCTACTACTCCCTCTCTTCAAAGTCTTTGTTCCGATGGGATTGGACTTCTCTAACTCGCGTTCGAGCCTGTGCTAGTTCCAGGCGGCGAGAGGTCTGATTCTCGGGAGTCTGTCCTGGCTTGATCCCCCCCAGCAATACCTGCGGAATATTGGCGGCTACCAAACCATCCCCTCCCCCCCCATTTTTTTTGGCCACCAAGAAGGGGTAAAACTTCACAGTTGGCGTTCGGTTCGCGGGACCGGGCCGTGGCCAGGGTGGACTAGGAAAGGGTTAAGACCCACCAGGTATATCCTGCATGGTCCGCCAGGCTTACCCTGAGGTCACCTGGCGGTGAAGTCCATGGCCACCTCTGTAATTGGCCCCGCGCCCGCGCCTACACGCCGACTGCGTCGTTTAGAACCGGCCCGTTGTCTGCGCCAATGGGCATTCGCGGGGTTAATGGAAACCAAGCAATAGGCCTTTCTCTAGAGTCTCCTATCAACTCGTTTAGTGGATCTGGCAAGACGGTACTTTCGCGGGCGGTAGATTCCTGTTCATGTTCCAACAAATTCTTTAACAAACCCCTCTTAAAAAAACCCCAATGAAACCAGCAAAGAATGTCTTAAGCTGCGCATCCCCTCCTCTTTCCCCACCCCCTTTACTTCCCAATCTATCGAAGAAAATGGATACAAACCTACTAACTCGAGGAAAGAAAAGAACACAAGACGTGGATAAAACTGGTGGGAGAACTTTAACAACAAGATCGCCCCCCAAAACAACTGCACAGATAGAAGAAAATTGCATAGAAACGAGCAAAGTCTCAGGAAATCAAAATTCACCACCGCAAAAACGAACAAAGTCGGTAAGAAATCCGCCGGAAGTTTCAAACTCCCAGCAAGCAGCAGGTCCAGGACGATCCACCAAAACGCTACCTGAACTGCTCTCACTGCAGGTACTCCCAGGACAATTTGTTGATCGATCTTTCAGAAGATTTTACCTAATAAAACCAGAAAGCCAACAAACAAACCTAATGAAGACATGCATGGTGAAACAGAGTAAAGATTTCCAAAAACTATTTCAACTTCCCAGATCACAATTTCCACCTCTCTCGCCTCAATCAGATGGTAGTATACTAGTCGAAGTTAAAACAAAAGAGCAAGCGGAAAAAACCTTATTATTAAAAGAACTGGCAGGAGATAAGGTAATAGTAACACCACATCCCTCCTTTAACATGCGTAAAGGCGTAATAATAGAACCAGACTTCGCCCAATACTCAGAAGCGGAATTAATTGAAGAATTAAGCGAGTACTCTGTCACTCAAGTACACAGAGTACATAAAACTATCAACAACAGCAAGATACCAACGAACACTTACTTCGTCTCATTTGACCTAGATATCCTACCAAAATATATATATTTAGGATGGCGCCGCTTCACGGTTAAAGAATTTAAACCTAGCCCCAGAAGATGCTACTACTGCCAAACTTTTGGGCACTCTACAAACACATGTCGTCGCAAGAATCAGGGCTTTGCGCCCACCTGCGTCAACTGCGCAAATGCACTACACCCTGAACAAATCGAAAATTGCCCAACGAAATGTGTAAACTGTGGAGAGCCCCACCCAGCATCAAGCAAAAAATGTAATGTCTACAAATTCGAAGAAGAAGTAGCATCCATACGTGAAAAAGAAAGACTAAACTTTAGAGACGCCAGAGAAAAGGCACAAACCTCTATAGGAACCAGAGGAAACTCTTATGCCTCTGTAGTTGAAATGAGCAGAGTGACCAGACCCCCATACCACGGGGTTAAAGCAAGAACTCAACCGCCCCTTCCCGAGGAGCCTGCACCACAGGCCCCGAATATTAAACTCCCCAACTCCACGCATATGGTCGACAATCGACCATCTCCCCCGCCCCCCCAAAAGCAGTTGCCGCATCGCGAGGCACCTGCACCCGATACCTCGATGCTAAACCCCATCCCTAGCAGAGAGGTAAACCTAAAATCGCAACCACAGCAAATCCCGAAGCACAACGACCCCCACCCCGAACAAATGGACACTCAGGTTATACCAGAGATCGTCTGCCCACAACCTCGGTCACCCCGTGACAGCGTTTTGCCAAGACCCACGTGGAACAGACTTCGTCCCCACCAAACAAATTGAAGCTCGAACCATACCTCCAACGAGCCACCTCCCTCACCCACCAACAGAAGCCAAAAAAAAGATAATCCGTCCTCCTATTATTGACGGAACACCAACACCGCCTCTAACAGTAGATACCCAAGACACAAAGAAGAAAAACGGTGACAAAGAAGAACCAAAACCTCAAAGACCAGTCCTCACCAGACTCCAGTGGCCACAGGGCCCTAATAAACCAATGGGCACCACGACCTCCGCAAAAACCAAATTGCTCACTTCTCGAACCAAACCAAAAGAATAATGAAAATAATCCAGTGGAATATCCGCGGAATCAGAGCCAACTGGGAAGAATTAAGGCTTCTTGTAGCGGACGAGACCCCCGCCTGCGTCTGTCTCCAGGAAACCATGTTGGGAATACATCCACCACGAAAGCTACCGAATTACAGTTGCGTAACCACCTCAATACCAAATGATGGCAGCACATCCGGCGGCTGTGCCATATACATCCATCAAAATGTCCCCACATTACCCATCAGATTAAATTCACCTTTGGAAACAATCGCCGTGACCATGTACATCAAGAAACGATACACGATCGCAAATGTCTACCTCCCACCCACAGGACCCCTTCCAGTCACCGCCTTACGAGACTTGATCTCGCAACTATCAACTCCATTCATTATAATGGGGGACTTTAACAGTCGTCATATTGAGTGGGGCGACAGAATATGCAACGCCAGAGGAAATGAGCTATCAAAGCTAATTGAAAACCAGCAACTTGGAATCATGAACCAGGGCGAAGGTACTAGATTTAACATACAAACAGGTACCCTATCAGCATTAGATCTGGCCCTCTGCTCACCCGACATCACAGCGGACTTTGAATGGAGAATCTTGGATGACCTAAAAGGAAGCGACCATTACCCGATCATCCTTTCCTCAGACGAGGGTTTACCCACCTCGGGTATACCACGATGGAGACTGGACCAAGCAAACTGGATAAAATTCAACAAAATCACTGATATCCAAGTTGATGACATCCCGGAGACGGAGGAAGCGCTGGAAATCTTTACATCCATTATATATCAAGCAGGTAAAACATCCATTGCAACCAGCTCAGGACAACCCAGTCAGAGATCTACTCCATGGTGGAGCCCAGAATGTTCTGCCGCACTGAAAGAACAAAGGAAAGCCTACCGAACATACAAACGATGGCCAAATCCGACGACTAAAATGGAATTTAATAAAAAGAGAGCTAAATATAGATACATACTTAAGCAAAGCCGCCGGAAATCATGGAGAGCTTATGTCTCGACGATAAACTCTAAAACCCCCATACACCGCACATGGAGCAAAATCCGAGGGATGCTAGGTAAACCCAGCCGAGACCCTACCCCCGTACTTCGGATAAATGGAAACACTATCTTAAACCCAATCGATGTAGCAGACACGCTAGCGACTCACTTCGCCAAAATATCAAGTAGAGCGAACACAACCCCCGAGTTCGCCCAATACCGGTTGGAGAAGGAGTGCTCACCTCTAAACTTCGCATCAAAAGAGTACAAATGTTACAACGAAGAATTCAGCAAAAAAGAGTTCGATACAGCTCTTGCATCATGTAGAGACACTGCTCCAGGCCCAGACAATATACCTTATGCAATGCTACGCCACCTAGGGGAAGGGGGTAAACGCTTCCTCTTAGATATATTCAATAAAATATGGATGGAAAATGCCTTCCCAGACACCTGGAGAAGGGCTACAGTTCTAGCTTTCCGGAAACCAGGAAAAGACCCAACCAGTCCCCAAAACTACCGCCCAATCGCTCTAACCTCCTGCATATGTAAGCTCATGGAAAAAATGGTGAACGTACGCTTAACATGGTTCCTTGAAACGAAATCCAGCATATCCCCATCGCAGTGCGGATTCCGAAAATTTCACTCGACCACGGATGCCCTTATCCGTCTGGAATCGGCGATATGTAACGCATTCGCCAGGAAACAGCACGTAGTGGCTGTTTTCTTCGACCTCAACAAGGCATATGATACATCATGGCGTTATGCCATCTTAAAAGCCCTCCATAACCTCGGATTACGCGGACAACTACCAATTTTCATCCAAAATTTCCTAACCAACCGCACCTTCTCTGTAAGATTAGGTAGAGCGAAATCCAAATCATTTATACAAGAAGAAGGCGTTCCACAAGGCAGCGTCTTAAGCGTACCCCTGTTTGCTATAGGAATTAATGATATCTCACAAAACCTCCATCAAGACATTAAAGCCAACCTTTATGTAGATGACTTCTCTATCTCCCTAGCAGGTTCCGAAATGGCAACAATAGAACGTCGCCTCCAGATCGCCATCAACAACATCACGAGATGGTCTACTACCCATGGCTACCAATTCTCAGCTGAAAAGACCAAAGTGGTCCACTTCTGCCGTCGTAGAAGATGTATTAGGGAACCTGACCTATACCTATACCAAAAGAGGATTGCAGTCGTTGAGAGCTATAAATTCCTAGGGCTAACATTTGACAGAAGGTTGACATGGGAACCACATATAAGAAGCATTAAAAACTCTTGTAAGAAAGAAATGAACGTCCTACGTACAGTATCACGCCACGACTGGGGAGCTGATCGCGAAACACTTCTGACTCTCTACCGCTCTTTAGTGCGACCCAAACTGGACTACGGATGCGAGATCTACTCCTCTACTTCCAAGAGGCGCCTTGCACTCATCAACACTGTGGCGAATGAATGTCTCCGCATGGCTACCGGAGCCTTCCGATCATCACCCATACCGAGCCTACAATGCGATACCGGGGAGACACCACTAGACCTCCGTAGGATGGAACTCTCTCTACGCCTCTTTAGCCGCATTCAGCGACTCCCAACATCGCCGACTTCGACCGCCATCATGAATGACCAAATGGATAATATCTTTACAACACGCCTAACTCTCCCACGACCATTTGGAAGTAGAGTGCGACTATGGATGGAGGAAATCGGAGTAACGATGAACCCCATCCATCCACTTGCTTTCCCAGATATTCCATTTTGGAAATCAACTTTAAAGATATGCCATGGTAACATAATAAAACAATCAACAACTACTCCCCTGGGAGAGAAAATTCAATTCCTTACTCACGCAGCAACACATATGGGTATACATATATACACCGACGGATCAAAATTCATAGACGGAACAGGATTTTCGGTGATATCAAATAACTACACGTTCTCTGAAAAACTACCCCAAACATTATCAATCTTCAGTGCCGAGTGCTATGCCTTAAAACATGCAGTACATTGGGCATACAATAACCCAACATCAGATGAATTCACAATCTTCACCGACTCCTTCAGCAGCCTACAAACATTAGAACGAATGACAGACATCCATCCAATTCTGTTAGAAATAAGAAACTACGTATATAGAGCAGCATGCGAAAGAAAGAAAATTTCCTTTTGCTGGGTCCCAGCACACGTAGGGGTAGCTGGAAATGAGCAAGCTGATAGAGCGGCAAAAAATGCCGCCCTTCGTCCAATCAGGCCCAATGACATCCCAATACCATATGAGGACTACATCATTTCAATAAAGGCCGCCATTCGGGAAAACTGGATGGCCAGATGGGCAGATTTATACGGACAAAATAAGATGCGACACATTTTCCAAAAGTTATCGCCATGGAAGCCTCGAGAACTTACCCGCCGGCAAGAGGTATCCGTATGCAGATTACGCATCGGACATTCACTACTCACACATGGATACCTACTGTGAAGATTGCATTCTACCCCTCACAATTGCACATCTCATCGCGGAATGCCCAACCTATGGAGAACTCCGACGAAGATACATACCCATTGATGGTGGGGGTACCCTCGATATCCTAAGATTTGCACTAACGGCTGAAAATATCCGCCCTGGCAGCGGAATCATCCGCTACCTCGAGGAGACGGGACTATTGAAGAAGCTATAGATTCGTCTCCAGTACACGATCTAAATTTTAATGAATTTTAATTATTTTAACACATTACCATACCATTTATTCATTTAGTACTTCAATCATCACTGCATAATCACAACCTCATGATATCAGACACAACTTTTATAACTGGTGTTTAAAACTTCTACTACAAAACAAATTACGGTGCAATCACCTCGCAGTGAGCACCAAGGGACTTGTAAATAATCCATCCATCCATCCGCCAGCAGGAGCCCCCAGGCCAGATGGACCCGCCTCAGCCAGGTCCTTCTCCGAAATGGAGAAGTCCTGGCAGTCGTAGGGGCACCGGTCGGAGGAGACCCCTTCCCTCCTTGTACTGCGTCGGAAACCCTAGCCGTTTCAGAAGGAACTTGCATAGGGGTGGATTCGGGTTCGGTTCTTGGTGCCGAGCCCGGATTCCCTCTCATGGAAGGCCCTACCGTCTGAGGCTGGGTTGCCTCAAGGACCATGTCTAATTCAGGGAGGGGGGCTCAATTGGCAATCCCCCTTCCTTCCCAGGACATCATACGTCCCGTTGACAGAGCTGTCTCTAGTCACGTCTGGGGAGGCACAGGCCTTGACACCGGTAAGGTTTAATATTCTTGCTAACAGGTATTTTGAGGGAAGCGACCGATGGAGCCTGGCTTCCCTCTCCCCCCTAAGGGAGTTTGCCCTACCAAGCCGCTTCAATCGGGAGCGGTCGGCTCTGGGCTGCCTGCTGGCTTCCTTAGCAGTCCCTTTGGAAATAAAAGGGGGGACTGCGGCTGGGAACATAGAGGTGCCCGAAAGTACCTCCAGAGAAGGGCGTGAGGGGGAGTCCCATACACCCGTAGGCTAAGGAGAGCAGTAAGCCTCCTCTCCGGTTACAGAAATTTGGAGGGTTCTCTGCGCAAGCACAGTGGGGGGGAGGAGGACCTTCATTTGTTCTGTGGAGCTGCCAGAGGGCAGCTTCGACGATGGATGCGGGGAAATTAAGGGGATTTTTTTGTTTGACTCATCATTGGGCATGGTGACCCTCTTTTTCTTACGGGATGCAATAGCTCATCACCCCTCGCAGTAGCCCGCTCTGCAAGGGGTGCGTACGGGCCTGGTATAGCCATGTGCCGCCATTTAAGGCCACCCCTCCCGCCTGGTGACCTGGCAGCCCTTCAGCATGTCGGCTCCACCTTGGCCACGGCGTAAAATTAATAGTGTGTGAAGAAAAAAGGAAAATGGATGTGAGGAAGGTATGGGTGGGGATGAAGCAGGTTGTTAAAAAACCGCCATCCCGAACCGGAGCTCAGGAGTTAGGGAACGTTGTCCCCTCCCCCATCAGCCCCGATCCGGGACGGTTGGCTAAGAAGAAGGTCAGCATCTACCTTGTGAAATTAGAGGCTGACCAGAGAAAGCTGTGGGAGAGGTTGTATGAAAATCGAGGAAAGAGGGGGGAAATACAAGTGTTTTGAAGGAAGGAGAAGAGGCTAAGCTGGGGTCGGACGGGGTGCTGAATCCCCTCAGCACGCCGGCCAGGATGGCAAATCGCCGCGCCCCTTACGGGGTTGTCTACATTAAAAGTACAACTAAAGCTACACGTTTAGAGTAGAATGTCTACATTCAAAGTACAAATAAAGCTATACCTACCCGTTTGAAATAGGGTGTCTACCTTAAAAAGTAAATTTAATTCTACACACACGCATGTATGCATATTAAACATAGGGGATAAAAAGGGTGGCCGAGTGTAACGGGATGAAAGGATAAAAGTGAGTGGTAAGTAGAAAGAGAGAGAAAAAAGATCCTTAGTGAATTGCTTTCCTCCATATCTAATTTTTTTCTTCTGATCCTGTTTGGTTTTATGGCTGAGGTATCTGAACCTCTCGGCCAACCACCCTCTTTTCTCGGGCGGGCTTGGGACCGGTCATGGCAGACTTGTATGTATGTATATGTTTAAAATACTGGATCTTTTCTTTTACATTTCCTATATTTGAAGTTTAATATAATCAAGAATAATTTTGTGATCATAATGAAACTTTTGAAATTGTTGGTAATAGTTGTAAGTCTTTGGTCCTAAAGTGTATAATTCATTCATTTATTTTTATAGAAGTTATGCCAGTTTTAGTGAAGCATTGATTTGTAACGAATTTTCGCTGAACTTTCAGATATTTATCGACTATTAAAACTGATTTAATTTTAACTAATTTTATTTGCTTAAACAAAAACTAAGACTAATAATCTGTCTGCTTAATTAACATAACCTAATTTATTTGAAGATTCTTCTTTTCAAATGCTGATCATTCTTCTTATAACATTCATTTACTCGTGGCGAAGTTGCTTTCATCACTTTTTGCAAAAGTTCTTCAGCGATCTTATTAATTTCTTCAGCGATATTATTTTTTAGTTATTGGATACTTCTAGGATTATTACGGTAAACACGATCTTTTAAATATCGCCATAAAAAAAATCCAAAGGTGTTAGATCGGGGCATCTTGGAGGCCATTTAAATTCACTGTTTCGAGAAATGATTTTTTCTCTGAAGTTTCGTCTTAACAACTACATTGTTTCATTCTATGTGTGTGATGTTGTACCATCTTGCTGGAAAACCTGTTTTCGTCTATTTCGAAGCCTTCGAAAGTTTGGAAAAAAATATTCTTCAAGCATGTGTCGGTATCTTTCGCCATTCACAGTGACTGAATTTCCATATTCATTCTTATAAGAATACGGTCCAATAATCTTCTGAGGTGTTATCGCACACCAAACAGTGGTTTTTGGAAGATGAAGCTCTTTCTGGTGTATGGTTTCTGGGTTATGATCTGACCATATTCTGTTGTTATGCTTATTATTTTATCCACTGAGATGAAACTGACGTCGCATCCGTCATTGTGTTGAAGCAACTGAACAGTTGCATCTGAAAAATGTTTCAACCATTTTTCTTTTGTGCAATCAATTCCAGGAGCTTCCAAGTTTTCAGTTTGAAAAATTTCTTAATAATGAATTTTGCTATAAAGTTTTTGTCCTTTTATAGTCTTCGAATTAATATGATACTAGTTAATTTGTTACTTCAGAATTTTCACGAAAACTTTGCTAAGAATCGAGCATTCCAAAAATCACTTTTTTAAACAAAAATTTTAACGCTTTCCGTTTCTAGCAAAAAATGACCGATTTACTAAAAATGGCATAACTTCTACATAAATAAACCAGACAATGGCTTCGCCTTCCCCCCCCCCCCCCCCCGCGGGGTGATCTTGCGCTTCGCTACTAAGATTAAAATTTAAAATCTAAATTTTCTGAACTTCACCATTTGTAATTCTTTGGGTTTTAAAAAGTTCACAAAATTTCGATACTTCTATTTATTTCTGAACTTCACCATTTTTTTTAATATTATAAAAGAATTATTAGAAATAACTTTGATAAAAAAACATAAGTCATAACCAAACTAAGATGAAATTATTATTCAAATACTCAAAAAATTCCCCTTCTTAAATTATAGAGATAGTGATGATGATGATGATGATGATGATGAATCAATTAGCCATTTTAGGGCCAAATACTTACTACTATTAACAACAACTTCTAAAAGTTTAATTATGATCACAAAATTATTCTTGATTTTATTAATGTTCAAATGTAGGACATGTCAAAAAAAGACCCTGTAGAATGTCTGCAATAAATAACTACACCTACAGATTTGAAGCAGAATGTCTCCATTAAACTAATCTGTAGATTCGAGTGTCTTAAACCTGAAATAAGTCCCCATAAAATTCTCGCACCGAAGGTTATGAGAATTCAATTAGAATGCAGCCTTTGAGTATGATTCTCGTTTTATTAAAGCCGTCGGTCGGTTAACTGCTCCGTTCTAGTCAATAATGCACTCCATATTAATAAAACCATGTGTCAAGAAAGACTTTATTGGTTATTAAAAAACTTAATTCAAGTCATAATAATTATGAAAGATTATTCATTCTAAAATTATAGCACGAAATGTCAAAGTTCACAAAGGCATCGCAACGACCAAAAGGCCGACGGGATCACGGAACATTAAAATTTTGAAATGGTCGTTAAAAAACGCTGTCTCAGCCATATTAATTGATTTATCATTACGTCTATTGTTAATAGTAATAGTGGTATTGTTACTGGCAGCTCCGACATAAATTGGGGAGAAAAGGTTCCGTAGTGTGGTAAAGTTAGGATAAGTAAAAATGTATGGAACGAATAAAACCCGAGTCGTCTAAAAGCGAGACTAATTGGTGCGTTCGAGACAGGGTGGATAAATAACTAACCAAAAACTATCTCATGCGTTTATCATCAGCGGTGGTAACTAGAGGAAGCTGTTTGAGGTGCAATGGACATGCAGGTCCGCGACCCTCAAGAAGGTGATCCATTTGTGGGGTCCCAAGATACAAATCAACCTGAGCTGTGGGCTACTGAATAAGTGTCCAGTTTAACAAGCTGTCGTTGTATGACATTACATTATATCAATACCATATTATATCTATCAGGGAGGGACCAATAACTTGAAAGCGAACTGACAAAAGGGACGGAAATCCACGAGTTCAGACGGTCTGAGTAGCGAGAGAGTGCAACGAGGTCAGGTAAATTATGGACAATGGCAAAGCTTAAGGTTATTTAAAGAGGCATCGACAAAAAATATAATTTTATTTACACAAAAATAATGAGAGAATTGATGGGTAAAATTACCTCAGAGAATTAACGGGCAAAATCACATCAGAGAATTAAAGGGGGAATTTTAGTTATAAATCAGGCTATGAAGTTAGAACTTAAGGTATTCCCGGAGGAGACTATTCAAATAGGATGGGGGAGGGGGATTAACTCAATTGGGTTACTAAAAGGGAGAGAGGGGTTGGCTTACGGATGTCTTCTGTACTTGAGGTGAGGCCGCTCGGACTTCAAAGCGGGAGGTTGGAGTGATGACGGTTCTCCAAAAGCAAGAGGGGGGGGGGTGCGTAACTTTTGTTCCAGGGGAGAGTATTTCGGCTACCAGAAATGAGGAGGGCTTCGACAGGAGTTGATGAAAGAAGTCGGGAAAATCACTCGGGGCGATCGTTCAGTGGAATTACCTCCTGGCTGGGGCTAATTCCAAATACACAAAATAGTCCAGCTGTCACTTTGCTTTGTTGCTAGCACTTGACTTGGAACCATGGAGAAATCTTCTGGGTTCTGGGTGAGACTTCTTAACTCTGTGTCTCCTCATGGGATTCGAACTCTATTTATGTTAGAGGCTCTCCCCGAGGGGTGTTAGAGGGAAACAGCTCTGCTCTCGAATGGCCTCGAATCTTCTTTCAGAGGCCATTCTAGTCCGCGTAAAGTTGAATCGTGGGGGACTCGATTCGAGGCTACCGCTTGTGGAAGGAGGGGGGGGAGGTAGGTTTACCAATTTAGGCTTAACCAGGCCTTTTGCAGCGCGTGGAAGTTCCGTCTGCTCAAGATATTCCATATGGAGTTCCCTCACACATCTCCTAACCGAAAGATGATGCTTTACAGAGCAGTTGCGTAGGAAAGGATCATTCCAACCCATCAAACTAGAATTATCAAAGGTCTAGGGAAATTCTGACCTGCGATGACAGGTGTACAGACACACACACAAAAAAACGTAAATCTGAGCTCAGCGGGGAATTTGCGGGCATAAGCCTTAAACAGGTCCATTATAGAGAATTTAACTAATACAATTTTAAACAAAAGAAAAATCACAGGAGAACATTGGCGACATTTCAGTGAACCAAAAAAAAAAAGGATACAATTAAATGGAGGCATAAATAATGGAACAAAAAAAAACTTAACAATTTAGTGGATCCGCCCAAAAATCATAATTAGGAACATTGATGATATAATATATATATATATATATATATATATATATATATATATATATATATATATATATATATATTATACTATTCACGTGGAAAACCTTCGCTCCCGCTGGAGTATGGATGCGATAATCCACGGGTCCTCTAGCCTCGAGAGGGGGCGATGGGGAATATCGCGCAACTCATAGCCTATGTTCCCTAAATGTTGGCACACCACCTTCACGTGGTGCCCCTGTTTTTTAACTGAGCGTGTGCCCAACGTCCGAACACCAGGCGGGATATCCTGGTTTGGGTATCTAAGGGTACCCACCAACCTTTTGGGGCAGTTGCGTGTATGGACACCAGCACACTTCTGGCCCATTTGGTTGTCTTTGCTGTGGCCCTGCAGTTAGTGAATGGCATCACAAGGGCTAGGTGACCTCACACCAACATAAAAGGTGGGGAGGGGAACCCCATGAGGCGGTTTGATGACCAAACACTGGCATCACTCCGGCATCCCCAAATAACCTTGTGGGGCGATTGTGTGTCTGAACCCCAGCGCACTTTCGGCCCACTTGGTCCTAGTCAGTATGTGTACTCTGTACGAGTCGACGGATGTACCCACTGGGGGGCATCGTCCGCAGGACCGTGCCACGGAGGTAGGTTTGGTTGCCTGGGTCGTTGTTTTGCTTTCGGGAGGTCTTTGCACCGCAGTCCAGTAAAACTCCGTTATGCGGCTCCGCTGTTTTTGAAACAACAGTGGGAGTCGGGGGGCGGGCTACCCTGTCTGGACTGTATGGGCGCTCTCCGGACTCACGATGGCGATTTGGTACATGCCCTCGGCTCCAGAGACACCACTTATAAAAATAAAAATCATATGGGTAAACTTTCAAAAAACTCATCCCAGAGACCGCCGGCCTCTGGTCACCGTGAAAAAAGCAGAGATCTTCGTCGCTTGGATCCTTTTGGATCAGAAGTAGACGAAGAACTGGATCATGACCGCTTTATTGTACTCAAATCCAGCAACGAACGTTGTCCTCTTAACAAAGCTGACATCTTTGATGTCTTTGACGACTTCGTAAACAAGTGTGGCGAACCTGCTCAAATGTGGCCGCGCAATGATGGCGCATTGATTGTCGAGGCCAAGTCTAATGAGCAGCAAAAGAGAATTCAATCTCTTGAAAAGTTAGCCTCAGTGAGTGTATCATCCGCGTCTCACCCGACATTTAATACCTCCAAAGGTGTTATTCGATCGGGTGAACTCATTGAGTATGATATCGACAGGTTGGTGACAAAACTTGCCAATCAGAAAGTAACAAGTGCACATCGCATTTCTAGGTTTGTGAATGGCGCTAGGGTCCCTACCGCCACCATAATCCTAACTTTCAACAGATTGGAACCGCCCAAGTACGTCAAGGCTGGCTACCTTAACATCCCAGTCAAGCCTTACGTCGAAAACCCCCGGCGGTGCTTCCATTGCCAACGCTTTGGCCATGTAAGCAAGTTTTGTAAAAGCGAAAGGATATGTGTAAACTGCTCAGCAGAATTTCACGGAACACCCTGTTCCAAACAGCCGTGCTGCCCCAATTGTGGCGGAGACCACTCTGCCACATCACAGCAATGCACCTTCTTTCTCTACGAGAGAGAGGTCATTGCTGTCCGAAATAAAAACAGGGTGAGCTTTAAAGAGGCTAGACGAAGAGTTAGGGAGACTTACGTTCAGCCTGGCGTGAGCTTCGCGGATGCTCTGCGCACCGCCACGCCAAAGAAGGGAAGAAGCCAGAGACCATCTACTGGCTCTACTGAACAAACCAGAAGTCCTCCACAACCGAAACCCAGGTCTCCGCGCAAAGATGTGCTTCAACAGGTAAGGGGTTCTCCACACCCTAAACCCGCATCTCCACACGCACCTGAAAAGGTTAATAAGAGCCCCCCTCGACCGAAACCACGATCAATCGGTAGAGAAAACTCTTCACCAAAATCTAGCCTAGCTTCTGATGGAACAAAGAAGAGGAACCTTCCATCCTCTCCCGATTCACCAAGAGTGGCAAAACACTTTGCCACCGCTCCACAAGACGTGGATGTGAATCGGATTGGGCCGCAGGTGGTGTCTATTCCAGCTCTGGACATACATCCTGCCCCCAAAGAACAGAGAACTACAGCCCCAAAGCGAGTAGTCAGCAACCCACCCCTTGCTGATACTGCTTTG
This sequence comes from Ceratothoa steindachneri, assembly GCA_963969495.1. Lineage (NCBI taxonomy): Eukaryota > Metazoa > Arthropoda > Malacostraca > Isopoda > Cymothoidae > Ceratothoa > Ceratothoa steindachneri. Next base: position 170,584,057 of record OZ018320.1, on the reverse strand, counting down.
GAACTCCTTCGAGCCCTAAGTGAGAAGGAATCAACCTGTACCCCATCACAGGAAACAGCTGTAGTAGAGGCTGCCCCTTTATCCAAGGAGGAGCCGAACCAACCATCAGATTCCAAGAATCCTTCGCCAGCCGAACAATCGCTGCCACCATCACCAGCCAAGTCGATGTCATCGGCTCACGAAATGACTGATGGAGATGCTCCCACATCTGCTTCTCCAGTCAAGACAGTCATTTCGTATAGCCAGCTAACAAAATTGCCACGTTTAAAGGAAAAGCCGAGAGCTAAATTAACGCTCCCGATGCCTCCAAAGTCATACCCAAAACCGGTAATTGGTATGACCAAAACTACCCCTACGGGTAGTATAAAACCAAAACCTCCTACCCCTAAGGGTAGGATGATCGTCTTAAAGAGGTAAGGATGTATCCAATAATTCATTGGAACATCCAAGGTCTCTTCCCCAAGTGGGAAGAACTCAAGCTCCTGTTTAAAGACTACAATCCTGATTGTATAGCTTTACAGGAAACTTGCTTGGGTACTCGTAGTGTACCCAATATTCCTGGTTTTGTGGGATACTATAAGAACCCTATAGAACCAATCCATGGTTCTGCTGTGCTCATCAACAGCAGGGTTCCCCACAACCAGATCGACCTTGCGACAGACCTGCAGGCGGTCGCTGTCCGCCTGTTCTCCCATCGCCACTATACGGTCTGCTCGCTTTACCTCCCTCCAAGTGAGGAAAAAGACACAGCCTCTCTAGCTAGAAAACTAGTAGAGGTAATTAAACAGCTCCCTCCCCCCTTTCTATTGATTAGGGATTTTAATGCTCGACACCCCCTTTGGGGGGACCATGATAAGAACCCTAGGGGAAACATGATTGAGAAATTTCTGGGCGAAAATGATGTCTGCCTTCTAAACGATGGCAGTCATACATCATTTCACATCCAGACGAGCAGCTCTACATGCGTGGACTTGTCCCTCTGTTCACCAAGCTGTAGAGCTGATTTTGACTGGGCAGTGGATCCTGACTTGCGAGGCAGCGATCACTTCCCCATTATTATAGCGCCATGTACAGGTGGCCCCCCTCCACCACCTAGTAAAAAATGGAATGCAAAAAAAGCAAACTGGCCTAAATTCAGGCACCTCTCGAGCCATGACGGGTCCTTCCCTCATGAAGATATTGACGTGGCTATCGATGACCTCCTAGTCCACGTCAATAAAGTGGCTAACTCCTCCATCATGCTCTCCTGCTCAGCCGCTCGCGGACCACAAGTTCCCTGGTGGTCGGCTGAATGCTCGAGAGCCGTGACTGAATGTAAAATGGCTTGCCGACGTTACCATCGCTCCCCTACGATGGTAAATAAAATTGCTCGTAACAGAGCAAGGGCAGCACGGCGACGCATCCTTCGACAGGCTCGAAAGACCTCGTTGGAAGGTTACATCGCGTCCATAAGTTGGCAAACGCCTATAGACAAAGTGTGGAAAAGGGTCAAAAAGCTATTGGGCAAATCCAATGGCTTTACAGCTCCCAACATTGTCCAAGCTGGAGAATTGTTGGGGGACTTGTCCCATATTTCCAATGTCTTGGCCAGATCATTTGCTAGCATCTCAAGCCCAGATAATTATGAGATGCAATTCCAGTGCTTTAGGCTCCAACAGGAGCAGCAACCGCTCAACTTTATGGAGCCTAACATGGATAACGAGTCTTACAACCGACTCTTCTCTATCCATGAGCTCCATAATGCACTGAAGCACTGTAGATCCACTGCCCCCGGATCGGATGGCATTTCCTATGATATGATTAGGAATATGCATCCATCCCTTCTCTCTCATTTACTGGACATTTACAACTGGATTTGGATCAAGGGCCGCTTCCCTTCCATGTGGAGAGAGGCCATAGTCCTTCCATTCCGCAAACCAGGAAAGGACGGGACGGAGCCCACCCATTACCGCCCCATTGCTCTTACCAGTTGTCCATGTAAAGTGTTTGAGAGAATGGTCAATTTCAGACTCGTCTGGTTTTTGGAGACTCAAAATCTCATATCTCCTTCTCAATCAGGGTTCAGGAAAAAGCAGAGTACGACAGACCTGCTTGTCCGAATGGAGTCACTCGTAAGAGATGCTTTTTCAAAGAAGCAGCACGCCATCGCTGTCTTCTTTGATATTGAGAAAGCATACGATACCACCTGGAGGCGTGGTATCCTTAAACAACTCCATGATTGGGGCCTGCGGGGTTACCTCCCCAGGTTTGTCGAGCAATTTCTGATGCGACGCACACTACGCGTAAGGGTTGGAGGCACCTTATCGGAGCCCGTGGACCAAGTTGAGGGTGTGCCACAGGGAAGTGTCCTCAGTGTCACCTGCTTCTCTGTGGCCATTAATAGCATTGTTAGAAATCTCCCTCCCGAGATTTCGTCGACGCTATATGTGGATGATCTGGCGCTCATTTGTTCTTCGCCCAGACTCCCATTTATCGTCCGTAAGCTACAGCGAGCTATAAGCACTGTAGCTGAAAATGCTTCCTCCAAGGGTTTCCGCTTTTCCGCAGTAAAGACCAAGGCTGTTCACTTTTATGGGCATAAGTTAGTGACATGGGACCCCCCCCATTTGTCGCTATATGGTGTGCCTATAGATTTTGAGCCCCACTTCAAATATCTGGGGGTCATATTTGATTCAAGGCTTTCTTTCCGGCACCATGTGGACGCCTTGAAAAGGTCTTGTTTAAAGAGAATGGACATAATGAAACTGTTGTCTCACACTTCTTGGGGAAGTGATCGACGTACTCTGTGGCTCCTGTATCTAGCATTGGTCCAATCAAAGCTAGACTATGGATCACAGGTGTACTCCTCTGCCTCGCCATCCATTCTCGAAAAACTAAACACTGTGCGTAACCAGGGTGTGCGCCTGGCTTCTGGAGCCTTTAAGTCCTCCCCAGTGTGGAGCCTCTACGCAGAGAACGGGGTTCTCCCCCTTCCCTATCACAGGCTCAAGTCTAATTTAAACTACCTCCTTAGACTTGAGCAACTACCGCAGACGCCAGTGTATGAGTGCATGTTCAATACACGAACAGTGGCCTCATACGATAGATCTCCATCTCTGGCTCGCCCCTTTGCTCTGCGTATGGCCGAGCACACTGCGCAACTAAGGGAGTTCTCAGTGATTCCCTTTACCATGCCAAAGACCCCCCCGTGGCTCATACCACCTGTAATGGTATGTAGGGAACTAGCTGATAGGCCCAAGGATCACCATCTGCCTGTAATATTGAGAGCCATGTATGGCGACCATTCCTCTCAACATCGGCATAGCACTTTTGTGTTCACCGATGGGTCCAAGTCACCGGACAGAGTTGGAGCAGCTGCTGTCTTTCCATCTGAGACAGCATTGGTCTGCCTGCCAAACGCAGCTTCCGCATTCACAGCGGAACTCGTTGCTATGATGGCGGCACTGACCATCATAGCTGGCAGGCCATCTGGTTCTCATACTGTCTTTACAGACTCCCTTAGTTCGCTTCAAATGTTGGGTGATGTTGGTTCGAGCCATCCGTTGGTTTCCAAGATCCAGCGGTGGCTCCTACGACTATCGCCCACCCACGAGATATCCTTCTGCTGGGTGCCTAGTCACGTGGGCATCCCAGGCAATGAGAGGGCAGATGCTGCAGCCAAAGAAGCAGCATCACTGGGGACAGCTCCAGTGGCCCCAGTCCCACTCTGCGATGCCTATCCTCTGACCAATGAATACGTGGTTGGCCTATGGCAGAAGAGGTGGAGTGAGCTCCCTCCCACCAAGCTCCACTCCATAAAACCCTCCGTTCACCCATGGCCACGTACAACTAGACATCGTAAAATGGAGGTTGCGCTTGTCCGTCTGAGGATAGGCCATTGCCGGCTCACCCATGAGCATTTAATGAGTGGGCTGCCCCCACCTATGTGCATTCTGTGTGGGGTACAAATATCTGTCCTCCATATATTTGTAGAATGCCCATTACTAAGGAATCTCAGAAGGACGACTTTTCCCTTCATTACCAGAGAGATGGCCCCCCAGCAGGCTCTGCGGGGCATCTTTTCCGAGACCCATTGCTTCTTTAACGTGACTAGGATACTAACCTTCCTAAAAGAAAGCAATCTTTTAAACAAAATTTAAAATAATTTTATATATTGTTGATCTATTCATAGTTTATGTTTTTACATTTTGTTGAGTTTTTAATAGTCTATTTTTTGTTAAAAGATTTTAACCGACTTAATATTGCATAATATGGCAATATTTTAAAAATAATAATTTTAAATTCACTGCCCATAAGTGAATTTGGCTGCGAGATAGCCCATCTGGGCTACGCAGCTTTTAAATTTTAAATGCACTATTCATTCATTCATTCTAGCCTCGAGGACGGGGTAGGGTCATTTTCACTGGCTGAGGATTTTGTTGCATCCCGTGGGAAGTAGCACCAGCACCTTCGCGCGCCAGGCTGAATTTTCGTTCTCGTGACTTAAGGTCCAATTAGGTCTCAAACCTCTCAATAAGTCCTTCTTCGCGGGATACGAGACTCGTTTGTTACCTCGGGTGGACTCACGCTCGAGGGCTTTAGTTTTCTCCCAAAGGGGGAGGGAGAGTTGCGCACTCCTTCTTGGCGCGGGAAAACTTATCGCTTCGGAGGGCTTGGAACTCCGGGTCGCTTGGGGTTTTCAGGGTACAGGTGCACGGGATTCCAGGGCTGCCTGTGTACGGGTAATCACGGGCTGGGCCACGGGATGGTCGTGAATTACGGGGTTCTGACCGAATAAAACGGAGCAGTACTGGATTGGGGCCGCTACCACTTCGGCCCAACCGGACATATAGTCACACTCGATGTGACAACGAATTACTAGGAAACGATTCGCGGGGCCAAGGTAGTCGTGGACCACCGCAAATTTCTCGTGGCTGGGCCCAACAGGGGGGACTAGGTACTCAGACACTATAATACAGGTGCCCCCCCGTGTCACAGACGAGGGTGGATACTCGGCGACCGTTCACAGTTCCGTTCTCGAACTTCAATCCACTGGGGTTGTTCTCATTAAAGAGAAAATTTACCTGGTGGACCGGGTCTTTGGTTGGCGAGGGAGGTTCGGGAGTCTTCTGAGGCGACGGAGGAGGATCAGGGGCGGCCAAGATTTGGTGTACTTGGTGGGACTGAGAGTTTGTGAATCGGGACTTTTGAGGACAGTTCGTGCGGTAATGGCCGGGAACTCCGCAGGTGTAGCGGACAATCGGGTTCTTTTGGTACGGCACAACTAAGGGAGAAGAAACTAGGGGCTTAACGTCTCGGTGTTCCGATGGATGGAAGTTTCTTGGCTTCGAGGGACTAGGAACTTTGGTAAATCTTGGAACCAAATTAGGGGGGGTCTTAGGGCCATAAAATTTAGTTTTGGGGGTGATTGGGGAGCCTTTTTAACATCCTTAGGGTATAAATCGTGACTACCTGAGTAGACATCGGCCGATTCCAAGCACTCCTTAAAAGTGGTGCAACGTTTATCCTTAATGAAGGCGCGAATTTCGGAAGCCACGGCAGCTAAAAGCTGATCCCTAAGGAAGAAGTCCAGAAGGGACTCGCAGCCTTGAGAAATTTTGCACGCATCCAGCCAACACTGAAGGTATCTTTGGAGGATGTACCCGTGTTGTCGAAATGTTTGTCCAAGGCGGATCCTTTCCTGGCGGAATCGGGAGCGGTAGAATTCGCAATTCATATGAACAGCGGCTAACAATTCGGTCTTCAACGTAGAATAGTCCAAAGTTGCTTTTGGGGAAAGGGATACGAAGATATCCCTTAACTTGGCATTTAAGAGAGGAAGTAAGCGAGCGACGCCATCATTTTCAAGATCCCATCTATTGATCTAAAAGATTCTCTCAAAATGTGCCAAAAATGACCCAAAGTCCTCTCCATCATTAAAAGCGGGAAGGTGGACTGAAGGAGTTTGTGGAATTTCAGCCCGGGAACCGATAAACTGAGAATCCATTTGATATCGGCTCATTTCCAGCTCATGCAGTCTAATTTGTTCACGTTCTTCCATCTCCATCTTCAGCTTGTTCTCCTCCATCTTCAGTTTGTTCGTCTCCATTTTGTTCTTCTCCATCTCCATTTCCATCTTCAGTTTGTACTCCATCTCCGTTTTCAGTTTTTTCTCCTCCATCTTCAGTTTGTTCTCCTCTATTTTGTTCTTCTCCATCTCCATTTCCATCTTCAGTTTGTATTCCATCTCCGTTTTCAGTTTTTTCTCCTCCATCTTCAGTTTGTTCTCCTCCATCTCCATCTTCAGTTTGTTCTCCTCCATCTCCAATTCCCTTCGCTCTGCTTCTTCGTTCCTCTCTACTTCCTGTACGTAATTTAGCAGGTCTTGCCCGAAAGACCTAACATTTCACCCCGACTCTTAAATTTTTCGAAGGATGACATTTTTACGCAGTTAACTGAGGGAACTCTGATACGCGAACGAGCTAGGACACTACCCACGCGAAACGAATACTTGAATCTCCGTGAAGGCCTCGATCACCCCCCCAAAATTAAGATACAGCTACCTACCTCTGCTGTTTCTAAGCGGAAAAAAATTAAAATGGTCCTACCGGAATTAGGACACCAAAGACCTTAACTCTTTTGGATTAATAACTAGGAGAGTCTCCAAAATTCGAACACAATAAAAAATTTAATTACCTGGGGTCCAACACAAAATCTAAATAGATTACGTTCCACTGCTCTTCAAATAACTTGAACTTGCCTTCTGCCAGTACAATACAAAAATTAAAATAAAAGGGATGTACTTGAATAACAAGGGAACTTCTAATGTCGAAACTAAAATGACACGGGTTCGTAAAAACCCCAACACACTTGACACCATATTTATATAATACGTATATTAATATATATATATATATATATATATATATATATATATATATATATATATGTCGTGGTATGACATTACATTATATCAATACCATATATCTATCAGGGAGGGACCAATAACTTGAAAGCGAACCGACAAAAGGGACGGAAATCCACGAGTTCAGACGGTCTGAGTAGCGAGAGAGTGCAACGAGGTCAGGTAAATTATGGACAATGGCAAAGCTCAAGGTTATTTAAAGAGGCATCGACAAAAAATATAATTTTATTTACACAAAAATAATGAGAGAATTGATGGGTAAAATTACCTCAGAGAATTAACGGGCAAAATCACATCAGAGAATTAAAGGGGGAATTTTAGTTATAAATCAGGCTATGAAGTTAGAACTTAAGGTATTCCCGGAGGAGACTATTCAAATAGGATGGGGGAGGGGGATTAACTCAATTGGGTTACTAAAAGGGAGAGAGGGGTTGGCTTACGGATGTCTTCTGTACTTGAAGTGAGGCCGCTCGGACTTCAAAGCGGGAGGTTGGAGTGATGACGGTTCTCCAAAAGCAAGAGGGGGGGGGGGGCGTAACTTTTGTTCCAGGGGAGAGTATTTCGGCTACCCGAAATGAGGAGGGCTTCGAAAGGAGTTGATGAAAGAAGTCGGGAAAATCACTCGGGGCGATCGTTCAGTGGAATTACCTCCTGGCTGGGGCTAATTCCAAATACACAAAATAGTCCAGCTGTCACTTTGCTTTGTTGCTAGCACTTGACTTGGAACCATGGAGAAATCTTCTGGGTTCTGGGTGAGACTTCTCAACTCTGTGTCTCCTCATGGGATTCGAACTCTATTTATGTTAGAGGCTCTCCCCGAGGGGTGTTAGAGGGAAACAGCTCTGCTCTCGAATGGCCTCGAATCTTCTTTCAGAGGCCATTCTAGTCCGCGTAAAGGTGAATCGTGGGGGACGCGGTTTGAGGCTACCGCTTGTGGAAGGGGAGGGGGGGGGGTAAGCTTACCAATTTAGGCCTAACCGGGCCTTCTGCAGCGCGTGGAAGTTCCATCTGCTCAAGATATTCTACGTGGGGTTCCCTCACACAAGCCAACGCTAAAATTGGTCACTGATTGCTTGTCTATTCAAATTGTCACAAATAATCATTATGGTTTGATAATAATAAAGCATTTTTGGTGCTTGAGCCTTCAAATATTTAGCAGGAGTGCCATGCCGCTCTAATTAGCTCCTACTTTATTGCTATCAAAATTACTTTATACGCCTTTAACCTTAAAAGTCTGCTTTTACATGGGATTTCATCACCAGTTAACAAACTCTATTTATTTCCTTAAGACGAGGCAATTAATAGTAAAGAACAACAGAATGAGTCCGCTCCTTCCAGGAAGTCTGTTGGTAAATGGAAGAAGGCGTGATGGAATCTTTTCTTGGTTGCCGCTTCGTAGCATTTATTGCATACTGGCGTAACCACTGACCGCTTGTAACTCTGTGATGATGAAACCTGGTAACCCTGCAGCACGCAAACTTATTTGGTGGAACGGAAAAGGGATGTTTTTATTGCCTCACCACTCGCTAAACACTCGTTCGCTCAAAGATAAGCTTTCCATTCACGCGAACTGCAACCAATTGACTTGAGCAATCAAAAAGAATTCCTACCTGATCGTATACATAAATATTAAGGGGAGGAGCCAAAGTCAGAACTGTGAGTTGTCGTATATAGAAATCATTAGAACGAACATTTGTACTATCATAAGTGAGAAAAAACGAAAATAAAAAGTAATTTTAAATATAGAGGCGATTAAAAATAACATTGCTAGCTAGGATCAGCTCAAAAATTCTTGCTACGTTTAAAAATGTCGAATTCACGGTTATCCTCAACTCGAGCTCTGATTAGAGGATGGCATTCCTGAAATTTTTGCCGAGCCAATCAGTAATGAGATCTGTGGCATACGCCAAGACTTTCTTTTTCTTTCCTATATCTTTGTTTGTTTTTTACTTGAGCATTTCGCTTCTTTTATTTCCTCTTTTCTTGTTTTGTTTTTTTCCTTCATTTTTTTAGTTTGGGGCACTTCGCCTCTTTTTCGCTTTTCTTGTTTTGTTGTTTTCCTTCGTTTTTTTTTAGTTTTGGGCACTTTACTTTATTTATTTACTCTTTTCTTGTTTTGTTTTTCCTTCGTTCTTTTAGTTTGGGCCACTTTGCCTTTTTTTATATACGCTTTTCTTGTTTTGCTGTTTTCCTTCGTTTTTTTCGTTCGGGAGCACTTCGCTTTTTTTATTTACGCTTTTCTTATTTTGTTGTTTGCCTTCATGTTTCAATTTTGGGTACTTTGCCTCTTTTGCTTATTTCTTTACTTTTGTAACGCTTTGTCGATCTTAATCTAGGCATTTTCCCTCTTTTCCTTTTTAGTTTCCATATCCGGTTTTATTGTCTTGATTTTGTAGCAATTTCTTTGTAATGTTTTTAAGTGTAAATTGATCGTATGTTTTCTCTTGCACATTTTCTTCCGCTTAGGAATAAAGATGTTCTCTCGACTGTGTGTTGCCTTTGTTGAGTTATACTTACAAACCTATTCCACCCCTATGGAATCTACCACACATTTTATCACTTACTCCATAAATGAACAAAAATACAAAAACTGTAACGACTGAGATTTGTAAATAATTTCATCATTCGAGATTAATTGTATAAATTGACAAAAATGCCTAAATTCTCGAAGTGGCTCAAATAATATCATCAGACCGTCTAAGCCGTTGCCGCTCTCAGATCTCCCAACACGACGAGATAATTTAGCCTATATTTCTCTTCTTGAAGTGACTGGTGAGTGAGAGAAAATTACATGTATTTGTCTGAGAGAGTGATGGAGACATCTTGAAAAAGATTGAGGATCGATGAGGTGAAATATTTTATTGGTCAATTTGTGACCCCATACAAATGAACTCTCCCTTCGTCATCAATTTCAAACCGTCTACGGACCTATCACAGGCAATAATTCTTTCAAGGGACCAATAGGGAAGTCTTTGTCAAATGTGGAAGAGTTACGATGGGATGAAGTGTTCGTTCCGATCACAGATGGGCCAGAAATTCCGATGACAGATGAAGTGTTGTAAGATTTGTCCCCTGAAAAGAATACATTTTCCTCGTCGCTAAATCGATTCACAGCATGAAAAGTGATCTGCAACTAAAAGATTCGAAGCCAGGACCCATTTCCCACTCGAGGTGGTTAACTTTAGCCTGTCGCCCTGCCACAACTTACCTCTCCAAGCACCTTTTTTAAAGGTAAAGTTAAGAACCAGCACTCTCTCATCTTCTACGTCGTCACCAACCACATTCCTTGTTGGTTTGTGATCAAAACTCGACCACACATTTCTGACGCCACGGATCACATTCTTTTCCAAATCATGTCTCCACCTTCTTCCTCAATCAACGCGAGACAGCGTTCCCTTACATTAAATCATGGAAAGCACACCCAGAAAATCTGCTCGTTTCTCTCCTCTGTGACGATGATCCAAATCTCCGCCGTTGGTGACAAGTCGTTTAGAAAATTTGTCCTTCTCCCCTCAACTTCAATGTGAACACAACACCATTGCTCAACTCATTGATTGCGATTCAATCACGATTTCCGAGTCTATCCTCACTTGCAATCTGACCATCGCCGAACTTCAGGGTTTGATTGTCAGGAAATTGAATAGCCATCTTTCCAACCCACTCTCAATCAGTGGAGCGCCTCATTCGCGAATTAACAAGTGCAATGCGGTAAAATTGCTGGTCATAATGAAAGAGATAGGTATATTCGCGCAAGAATGGATTCTAGAAAATCTTTCAAAAGCTGACACGAAAAAAGATTTGGCGAAAATGATTAAGTTACAATCTCTTTATTTCTCATAGTGGCCGCGATGATATGCATTTCTCCTGCATTTCGTCCTTTTTGCGTTCATTTGATTTGATGGTCCATTAAAAAGGACTTGTTCCTTGTTTAAAATTTAGTTCTATTATCAAAACTTAATTTAGCAATATTATTAAGTTGAAAAAAGGTAGGCATTCTCTGTTTTTAAGCCCCTATCCACTGGGTGTCTTTAAATACAGTCACGAGACGAACGATGACCAATCAGATAGTAGGATATTGATTGGATTCTTAGATATGGTAATGTATTACTTAAAATTGCTCTATGGTTGAATTGATCGGACATAAGTTATTTTACATTTTGCAATAAATTAATTATTGTTTAACCGATTTTTTAAGACAACATTCTATCTTCAAAATAGCCTGATTTCATTTCCCCTTAATAAATATATTACTTAACTGGAGTGTTTTTGTATAACCACCCACTCCATTGGTGATTCTCATGAAAATTTTACTTTCTCTTCAAGCCTGCATCAAGCAACCTCATCGCTCAAAAGTCTTCGCGCTCTCAGTATGAACCAACAACTAAACGACCAGCAATCTTTTACCACGAACACGGCAATTTTTCGGCGATTCAAGTCCCTTAATATTTGCCAAATATGCCGAAAAACTGGCTCCGTCTCTGCGAGCTGGTATTTGAGACACAAAATGTCACGTTCACCTAAACAAAATTCCGTCTGGGCTTCTTCTATTTACCAGCAGACCCCATAAAACCTTCGGATTCATTATTAGAGTTGGCAGCAAAGCAGAGGACCTACAAGGCCATCGTCCTTTGGCACCACGAGCACTCAGATCAGCAACGAGGGAACATCACCCTGATGGGACAAAAAAACGCACAACTCTCCTTCGGCTGGTCAGAGACATCATGGGTTCCAACTTATCGATGGCACAGCTTAGGCAAGCCTTCCTCAATCGTCTCCTATTCATCTAACTTAAATCCTAAAGCTGCTTGGCGAAGTTCAACCTCTCGACAGATTGGCAGAACTACCGATAGCATCTTAGCTCGGGATGCGCTAGGTGGCCAGGAGTTATTGAACGCTGCAGCCTACAATGTTCCGACCTACTGAGGTTTGCATAGCTCTCACACCTTTCAGTGGCTTCCATCGATAGAAGCAAAGATTGACCAACTCATCGAGGCGGTCCAGAATCTTGCCAAGGAGCTGCGGGGGAAAAGCTCATTCCGAGGTAAGTGACTTGGTTTCCGCTCACGCTTTGGGTTCTCGGATTGATATGGCTCTTCCCTGGCGGGAGAACCAGGAAGTAGGCCATCTAACTGGCGCTGGTATCACCATAAATTCAAAAGTGAAGTCCATCTCTGTCCCTCACCCTGTGGCTTCCGTGTGTAGTGAAGCGCATGACTATCTTTTCCTGCTTTCTTCAAGGGAGACCCTACGGCCACCATTACCCCCTTTGCTCCCGGGAGAGGCCCAAAGACATCTTACTGAAGTCTCAAGCCCTTCAGCAGCTGCTAACCTCACTACTGTCCCTCATCTGGACACCACACGGAAATTTGCACACCCAGCTTCACCAGTCATCAGTCGGAGAATCCACGGGAAATGACAACCGTATTTCACTCTGAAATGGAAAACGTAACCTCACCTCCCCAGAGTCTATCAGCTTGTCAATGCACTCACCGTGGGAGCGACGCCAGACATGAAACTCTTTCTTCATCCGGGATCCATATACGGAACTCTACTTCATTGTTGACAGCGGTTGTACCTACTCAATTCTTCCGGCTTCGCTTCAGGTTAGATGTCGACCTCCGATGGTCTCAATACTACAAAATATCTCTGGGTCGGACAATCTAGGACTACTCTAAGAAATTTCTTTCCATCTCTATCTTTTCCAGAGGGTCTATCCCGAAGTTGTTCTTAGTTGCCTCCGTCGTTCACTCCCACTTGTTAGCCGATTTCTTGCAACAATGTTCGCTTATTCTTGATTTAAAATGGCGTGTTCTCACGATCGAATGTACAGGAAAATTAATGACAACACTCTTTCCTCTCCCGTCCCACGGTTCACTCTTACTGCACCTATCCAAGGACTTGACTTGAAAAGTTGCACAAGCCCCTTTTAGCCGTACATCAAACAATACGATACATTACTCGCATCCTTCCTAGACCTAACCTCACCTCGGTTGTGTGGAAAGCTGATGAAGCACTCTACTCAACATTATATACACTCAGCAGTGAGCCCCCCTTCCTCTTCGTGTACCCGCGCTGCTTGCCTCAGGGCAAGTTCAAATCCTTGAAGAGGGATTTTTCAGAATGGAGAAGGAAGGTATAATTCGGAAATCACGATCTTACTTGGCATCTCCATTACATCTAGTTTCTAAGAGAGTTAGGTCCTATAGGCCAGTGTGTGACTTCCGCGTTTTTAACGGAGTCACTAAGGCTGATACCTATGCCTATTCCCGTTCGTCTTGGATTTTACAGCTCAAATAGAAAGAGCACACCTGTTTCTCAAGCTCGACCTGCTAAATATTTTGTTGGGTAGGTACATTTTTCTGTACACGTCACTTGATTTGAGGTCGTTTTCACAAATGTTTGTGAGTTTTAAAACAAAGTTCTGGGAGACCTTACATTCGTTTTCGCTTTTATAGACAACATATTGGTCTACTCCTTAGACCACGAAACTCACCAATTACAACTAAAGCAGATATTCGACCACCTACTGACTTGTAGTTTTAGTTAGCACCACACAAATGCCAATTAGTAATAAACCGTTTCGAATCTCTGGGATACATCATAACCAACGAGAGCATCTTATCTCTGCCCGAGTGTAGTCATACGCAATTTCCCTGCACCTGCAAGTATAAATCTCTAAGGGAATTCACTACGTCTATTTCATTTTTACAGGAATCCCGTAATAATGTGGCCTCCTTCTTAGCCCCGCTAGTAGCTTTTATGAGGCCAAACTTGCATTTTCCTCAGACACCAAACTAAGGCACCAATTGCAGGAGGCTTAATTTGGTATTTTGTTTGATGACAGTACGACGTGTGGGGAGAGAAAGGGGACATCTTAGAACAACATCAGAAGAGAACATGGGCCCCGTTAGCCTTTTTTTTAAAAGGTTGTCCTTACGCCAAGTATCTTACTCCAGTTGACGCTCTGCCTAGGAGTACATCCAACACAGGCATCTTCTCTCCTTTTCAGAATTATCCCCCCCTCGGCCTTCCGAACACTAACGGCAAAATTCCTCTGGACTACTCGCTGATTAAGCTAATGTACTGGCGCCCCAAACATTTAAAAAGCAAATATTTTACCTCTTTTATTGCTTGGCTCACTTTTTATCACTGTTCAAACAATTTATGCCGCTTCAAATGCACCAAGATGTCAAACATCTTGTTCTTACTTGCGTTCTTTTTCAGCAAAGGCATACGAAGAATTAACGGTTAAAACATTGATTCAGGCATTTTTCGCTGCCAGATTCGAGGCTAGGTGTGGTTCATGTAGACATCATTTGACCCTACGCTCAAAGCCATTGGTATAATTACTTATGATCTATCGTAGATAGATATACCAAATGGGTTTAGGTTCTACCCTTGCGTGATTTATTTGCTATACAATCTATTCAAGCCAGGGAACAAGAGTAGGGTGCGTGATGCGGAGTGCCCAAAACGCTCATATCTTTTTCACCTATTCTCTGACTACACTAGGACTTTTGGCTTTCACCATGTTTTCACTTATCCACACCTGATCAATGATATAATAAATTACCATGTGTACAATATGACATCCGCTCTCAACCTAATGAGCACTTCCGGTTCACCACCAAATTCAAAATCCCTTATTCCCACCAGTAAATTATCCCAGGTCCTAAAAACTTGAATAGAAGAATTGCGCCCTGCGTCATTGCACAAGCTCCCTCACGATCAGAAGGTGCACATTCCTAACGATCTCAAAACTTGCACCCATGTGTTTGTTAGAAACAGGAGAAAATTCCCGAAGTTCCTCACCAAATATAATTGTCTTTCCTGTTAAGTGCGCATACGACACTCATTTTTGGTTAAAGTAGGTTCAAATGATCTAAAGACCGTCACGGTTCGAAACCAGAAGCCAGCTAGGCTTCCACCAGACCCTCAAAAGACGGACCTCACCATAACGCAGACACAGCAGTTATCTCTCCCCCCCCCCAAAAAACGCGTCAGATTTCTTTTAAATGCTATTCGTTCATGACACACACAAACCCCTCACACGTCACCTTACCGCAAAAAAATTATTATTTCCCTGCCCGGGTTAGGACCTTTGACGTCTCGGAGAAATGGCATATGGTGCGGTATCTGTTTATTCCTCGCGCTAGCCAGGCAGCAAAGAAGAACGCATTTCACCGGAGAGCAATAGCACCGTGCTGCTTTTATTCATTAACCAGGCCATGAATATGCCCCTGAAGAGCAGGTTATAATTGGATCCATGTCTATAGTACGTGGCAAGTGTGGAGCAAAAATGTTTAAGGTGAAACTCTTGGCATGTGCTGCTCTGATGGAAAGGTGAAAGTACCACATCTTTAGAACCGTCCTGAACTGCTAAAGCTTCTACTGTTGGGCACAAGCCCTGAGTCAAGACACTTCTTTGAGAATATTCGAAAGTATAACTGTGCTTTCTAATTACATCTTTTGGAGTCAACATATTATTCAGGGAGGGTTGGTTCATACCAAATTTTAAGGTGCAGGGTCAGTTCTATCACAAGATTGGTTCACCACAAGCTCTGGCAAATGAAGAACCGCAATTTCTACACTTGTACTTTGTTAGAAGATTTCGAGACGAGGCCAACAGGTGAAATTCCATTTCTCCTAGAATAAACTTAGAGCTGACCTTAAAACTGTAAGAAATGTTGCACATTAACAACAGCTATGTTCAGAGCTTCAAATATGCCTTGTAAAGAGCACCGTTTCTAAATTTTAAAGTGGTTATTGATGCCAACAAAAGACTAGCTAGACAGTATTCATGGCGGTTTAATCCTCCATCATGCAATGAAATAGCTGTCGTTCTCCATGGCGACAAGCACAAGAGAAGAGACATTATTCTCAAGAATCATGACAAAACTTTGTAACGAATTAGTGAAAATCATAGATCATATGATGTCCTTCAGTATCCTCTTATGTTTTTCAATGGAGAGGATGGTTACCATTTCGCCATTCTGCATAGAAAGTCTAAGAATCCAGAAGTGTGAGTCAAACACTACTGTAAACTGCACCGAATTCTATGCACACCACTTTATGATCCAGGACGATTCTTTTAATTTTCTCCATCGTTCGAAAGATCTTTTCCACCAGCATGCTGTGGAGATGTATGCCAAAATGGAAAAAAAGAGTTTGCTTTACATAAAAAATAACCAGAATCAACTTCGATCCGAAGAATACATTCAACTGAAAAATGTCATCACCAATGATTCAGCACCAGGCAATCTTGGGCAACTGTGCATCTTTCCATCAATTTTTTTTACCTAGCAACGCAGGGTATCTCTGCTAGTTAAATAATAAATCCTTAATCTGTTCGTCTGTTCAGCCGGGGGAACGTGAGCTTTATCTAGCCTATTGAGAGACAAGTTAGTTTTACCCTACATTGTTGTTCACATGTGAGAAGCAAAGGCAACCTGTTTGACCATGCACTACAAGGAAAGACGAAAAATATTGTATTGTTGTGTTGTTATGTAGCATTGTTTAAAGAATAATTTGTGATAAATATAAGAATTTCAACCTGTATCTTGCTTAGAATTTTTTTTACCCGGGCATCGCCGGCTCAGTGGCTCATAAGGGAGCCTTAAAAGCACTAGACAGGATCCTCCGACACATAAATGATTGTTAGGCTCCTATGGGAGGTGCCAATCATTTGCTGTAACATAATTTCAGGCAGACACTTCCAGTGATCCCTAAAGGAACCAGGGTAGATGAGGTCTGG
Source organism: Ceratothoa steindachneri (assembly GCA_963969495.1). Taxonomy (NCBI): domain Eukaryota; kingdom Metazoa; phylum Arthropoda; class Malacostraca; order Isopoda; family Cymothoidae; genus Ceratothoa; species Ceratothoa steindachneri. Next base: position 170,567,399 of record OZ018320.1, on the reverse strand, counting down.
GCTTGCCTAAAATCATCTCTGTGGCGGAATGTTAGAACACTGTGTCTAGACACAAACATGAGAACACAGCTCTTTGGTGATCAATGGTCAGCACAATTGGTCTAAAACATTCTGACAATGGGAAATGTCAAGATACCTCTCGATGCTGATGGTGAAATAGAAATATCTATTCTCTGCATAGTTATTAATACTGTTGAGGATCTCAAGGAAAAGTTTTTCTCTAATCTTCAGCAGAACTACAAAAATACAAGTGGCTGTGTGAAAGAGCTATATTAGCTCCGATGAACAACACTGTCAGCAGAATCAATGAACAGGTACTACAGGCCCTCTCCGAAAGTCCACAAATTTACAAGTTAGTTGACAAAATTCTGGACCCTGCTCAAATAGTCAATTATCCCACAGAGTTCCTAAACTCCCTAGAACCTCCTGATCTACCTCCTCACCAACTTAAAGCAAAGGTAGTAACTCAATGTTCCACAATTTGGATCCACCAAAACTCTGCAATGACACTCGGCTAATGGTAAGTAAGTTAATGTCACATGTCATAGAGGCAGCCATTCTTACTAGAAGGGGAAAAAGAGGGGATGTCTTCATTCCAAGAATACCCGTAAATCCATCAAGGTAAGACTTGCCATTCACATTCAGGAGACTACAGTTCCCAATCCGTGTAAGTGTTGCATTATCAATTAACAAATCCCAGGGTCAGACTCTTATCAGTGGCAGGGTTGCAATTCGAAGAACCCTATTTTTCTCATGGTCAATTCTATGTTGGCTGCTCTAGAGTTGGAAGCGAAAAAACCTTTTTGTATATGTTCCACTAAAAAAAAATTAAGAATATTGTGTACCAAGAAATTCTGTAGCGTTGCTGAACAAGATTAAGTTTACTTCATAATATGAGAAAATTGTTTGTGAAGAAAAAAAGATAGAATCTGTCTTACTTTATTTCAAAAGGCACCTTTTTACCCGGGCAAGGCCGGGTAGCTCTGGTTCTTGTCTCTTTGCGCATTCGCGTCAAATTTCTCTTTCTATTGTACTATATTGTTATATAGTCTGCAATACAAAGTTTCTGCATCTTTCCTTCTGTCTTCAAAATGGTTTTGAAAGGCAGAAAATAAATATAGCAAAAGCCCTGTGGTGGTTGTTACCACCCGCAGAACTTGTATTTATTTGCTCTTTCTTTGTATGTGACATGAATAATGAGCCTTTAAATTGTGAGCTGGTGAAAAAATATGGTATAAAAATCTCTTGGAGGTTCCTAACTTAGGGAGATACTGGGTTTGATAAGATAACGCTTTGGAAGAACTAGACTCACTGTGGTTGGTAGCTTAACGGTAGAGCATCTGACCGGCAATCAGCAGACCCGGGTTCGAGTCCTGGCCAGGATTATTCAAACTTTTTTACCTGGAGCTATTTCTGTATTTTCGGTAAAGGATTGCCTTCATTGTGCAGCCCTCTGCTCTTTTTGATTCTAGTCTTCTTCTAATGTCCCTTCCTCTAACCTTTAAAAAAAATCAATGTTTCTTTTCTCATTGCTCATTTGCGTCAAATTTCTTTTTCTCCTGTAGTATATTGTTATAATATGTATAGTCTGCAATAAAAGGTTTCTATATCTTTCTTTCTGTCTTAAAAATGGTTTTGAAAGGCAGAAAATATATATTGCCTAAAAAGCCCTGTGGTGGTTGTTACCACCTGCAGAACTTGTATTTGCCCTTCCTATATATATTGTATATCTCTCATGAACGCGAGAGAATGATGAAATAAATCTCACACACCCAAAAAGAAAAAGAGAACGGAATATTTTTTTCTTCGGAAATAGTTATTTCTTATGCGAAAAAATCCGTGTTGGGGGTGGGATTCGAACCAAGCACACTGAGGCAAGGAGCAACCGCTTTGATCTCAATAAAGTGAGCCTTTAACCACTCTGTTACACGGAAGACAAAAAATCTCCCGAATAGAAGAGCTTTTAAGGCACGCTTCCCAAGGTCGATAGGGACTGTAAATTCAGAGTCGGATTGGGGCCGTGTTTGGCGGCAGAAGTGTACTACCTTAGGCTTGGCCGAAGAAAACCAAAACTAGTGCGCTTCGGCATAACGAGAGATTGGGTTCAATGTCTGTTGGAGTCGACGCTCCAGAGTTGGCATCTGGCTCGCACCAAAATAGATCAAAAGGTCGTCCACGTAGGACGTAGCAAAACATATTCTTGCTGGACCGAGGTAATCTCTTTGATGCCAGGGAAAAGAGTGTGACACTACGGACACTTTTTTGCCTTTGCGGGAGACCTTCTTCCTGCTAAATTAGACCATTGGGGGCTCCCCTACCCATATGCAGATGCAGAATCGTTGATTTATCATAAACTCCGAGATAATAATATAGAGGCGCCCCCCTCTCCCCTCAACTTGTGAAGACTCTCCATGATACCGTATCACCATGCGATATCATAGGCCTTCTCCAGATCGAAAAACACCGTGGCGTAGTGCTGCCTACGAAGGAAGGCCTCGCAGACGGCCATTTCCAGTCGGAGCAGAGCATCCAACGTTGAGTAGAACTTGTGGAAGCCGCACTGTGTGGAAGACCGTCCAAGAAAAAGGCTAATCTTACATTAACCAATTTATCCATCCACCAGCCCACGCAGAAGTTTAGAGAGATTGGGCAAAACCCGGCCGGGTTAGAGTGATCTCTCTCCGGTTTGCGAAAAAAGTACAGTAGCGATTCGCCAGGAGTCTGGGAGGATATACACTTTCCAGAACCTTTTGAGGTGTCCCTGCACAAAGTGAGAGTGAGACTCGTCATTTAAACTGCATGTTGATTGGTCATTCAAAATTAACATGTTGATGGCCATTTAAACTGCACATGTTACTCGTCATTTAAACATCTCACTCAATATAAACATGCTCTTGAAGTGTTCTCCGCCTCGGGAGGTAAGGTCCAGTTGGTGGTATTCAGCAACATCAGGACGTGCATTGAATGCTGGCAAAGCAGCATACCGGCTCGAAAATGCGGAGAAAAGCGGTCGCGAAAGACTCCGCCACGGACATGGGTTGTGAGTTTACGGTCCCATTCTCATTGATAAAGGGAGGTAGGTCCCGCAAGAACTTGGCCCGAATCTTTTTCTCGCTTCCACATCTTCGCAAGAGGGTTCTTTCCTTTAAGTGAAGACACTTGTACCTGCCAAGAAGAGAGGCAGGCGTCTTTCGGAACATAACGGAACCTACCCCTAGTTCGACGAAGTTCATTCACAGTGAAATTGTTTGGGCGCTGCTTAAAGAGCATGTAGGCATTACCCTTGTGTTTGAGGCTCCTCTCACACTCGACTGACAACCATGGAAGTGGTTCGTGTGCCAAACGGCAAGTCATTCTAGAGATAGTAGCCCGGCCCACGGTAATGCGGTTACCGGAGAACAACTCAACGGCCTCATCCAGTGACCTAAACTCCTCGACAGGGACAGTGAAATCATTCATATCCTGATATGCGGACCCCCGCTAGCATCAAGTAGCACTGCAGGAGGGTCTCTCAGCCAGTAGCGCTCCAGAAAATGATATTTGAATGGCAAAGTGATCACTTCTATGGAGGTAATCAACTACCTCCCACCCCAAATCAGTCTGTGCGACCGGAGAACACAAGGATGGATCAAGACAGGTAAATGAAGCCGTTCTCGAGCAGTGATGCGTAAACCCATCCATATTTACGACACCTATCTCCAGCTCGTCGATCAAGTCGGCAATGATCGGACCACTAGGATTGATCGAGTAGTCTCCCCAAACTACTCGATCAATACCAGTCTACCGTTCAAATCCCTGAACAGTAGAAAGGGCCACAGTAACCAATTCACGGTGTGGCGAAAGTTCCCCGCGTCGAGGAACGCTGAATGTGGAATGTAGGCAGAAATAACGTTATACATTCTATCCAGGTGCAGCGGCACAGCCTCTTCCTGAAATGAGATATTTAAAGCAAAGAGAAGACAGTAAGCCTTATGCCGGGTGTAAATGGAATGTAGGCATTGGAATGGAATTGGTGGATTCTCACCGGTTCCTTGGTCTTGTTTTCAACCAACGCTTCATCTGGTAGGCTCATATTCGCAGCTTTCGGGTCTCTTGTACCTACGCCATGGGCATTCTTCGTTCCTTGACATTCAAGACATTTGGAGCTGATAGGGTTACTGACTCGATTTTCTAGCCATCTATTGTTCTTTCAAAGCTTGACTACAGATGCAAGGTTTTTGCATCCGCAGCCGAGCGTGTATTGCGGAAGGTGGACTCAATCCACTAGACCGGTCTGCACCTGGCGACCGTTGCCTTCCGCACGTTCCCCTATTTAAAGCCTACTTATCAATCGATGCTAATGAGATGTCACTCAATACCCAACGTGTAAAGTGCATTATGCGCCTGTAGGCGGGAGCCAGACTCCTTCCGCAGTCGCCAGCGGCTCTCACTGCATCCGCAACCAATCTCGACGGCCCCTATGCCCCCGCGAGACTCCTATCATACTCTTAGGTCCTTTGGGTTTAGGGCTAGGAAATTCCTTAAAGAGCTCGGTGTAGGCCGGTGGCACCTCTGGTTCTGCCCAAGACACCACTCTGAAAGATACACCTTTGACTATTTGTCGCCCCTTCCCTGCTCCCAAAGATTCCATAGCGCCGGCAGTATTGCGTTCGGCCTTTTTGGAACACATTTCATGTCATGCTGAATCCGTTTCAGGGTATACGGATAGCCCTAAGGCCCAGGAGGGGTCGGTTTCCACGCCCTATCCCCTCTGTTTGAAACCAGCTATGCGATGCGTCTATCTTCCAGGCCGAGCTGCTTGTAATACACTGCTAGGGTTTTGGAGATAACGCGTCGTGCCCGATTAAGAGAAAACATTGTGATCTATATCGACTTACAAAGCGTCTAGTGTTGTATCATGGCATTGAAATCTCCATAGCCGCTAATTTGCCGTATCCGTGACCCCACAGTCGCCGCGATCCTAGCAGATGTCGAGATTATCTTCTGCTGGGTTCTTGGACCTTTAAGAATTGCAAGGAATGAGCGCGCCGATGAGGACGCCAAATACTCAGCGAGGACGGGACGATCAGCCCAATGCTTGACTTTTTTCTCACTCAGTCTATATGACAGGAATCAGGGCTACACACCGGGCTGCTTGGCAAGAAAGTTGCAAACGGCCGAGGAGAACTTAAAGTTGCCTCCCATTGTGTCGTGACTCTTCCCATGTACCCACAAAGGCTTCAGGTCGCTTTCTCTAGTTTTCGAATTGGGCACACTCACGGGACGCGTCGCTATTTGATAGAGCGCTTACTAGAACCTTATGGCGATGACTACGTTGTCTCCCGGACTGTTTGGCAAATTCTTGTTGAATGTCTTAGTCCTGGTGATCTTCGTTAACATTAACCCTCTCCCCACCGAGACAGTTACAAGTTCTGTTTGTCTCTTATATTCGGGACTGGCTCGTGTACATAGACTTACGGACTATCTGACTTTTTAGAGGATGCTGTTCTCCTCTATTTTATTTCAGTCTTTTTTGTAGGTCGCATGTTTCTGCGCCGGGGGAGGCGAGGCTTCCCCCGACGCTGGAGCGTGTTTCCTTCTTCTTGCTTATTTGTTATTTTTATCGTTTCTTTGTTTCCTTTTATGTATGTTGGATTTTTGCCTTTTTTGTTTGTTAATCTACCTTTGTATTAAGCTGAATCGATGATCACTGCTATTTATGCCCTAGTAAGCATTCGCCAAATGGGCTCCATAACAAAAAAATCGATGATTAAATTATATCAATAACATGATTGAAATTTGCAGCTATTATAAAACATGCCTGCGAGGTGATGTGTATTAAATAATTATCACGTGTAAAAGATCTGAAATTTTTAAGAATTTCAACTTTGAGTTTAGTCAAGTTTGATTCTGCCTAACCGATATAGCCGCAGCTCTTTCTACGGGCGATGACGGGAGGGTGCTCAACTTCTGGCACAAAGGCCGAAAAGATGCACAACTACGGACAAGGCTCGAGAAGACCTACCATTCCTCCAGGGTATGTTGTCGTATAGAACAAATAGCATTGGGGGTAGATCAACCTATACATGGTTTGTCTTAAACAAGCCGGCCGCCTCACCTATTAGAGACCATGCCCAAATATGTAAGTTTGACAATCAATCAGTGTTTATTTGTTTTGTTTTTATGCGGCTATTATTTGCACATAGTTGCATTTTCTGAGCTAAAAAGGTAGGCAAATGAGAAATATAATAAGCTCTTGTTGCTGTTAATTGGGTTTTGGAGGTACACTTGTTTTTCTAGGTGGAGTGCTGTAACTGCTATCTGTACCTGCTGGAGATTTATAGACACCTAAATACTCATCAGTTATCTCCTCTCTGAAAGCCAAAGGGTGAGGAATACTTCTTTTTTTACATCCCAATCGGAAGAGCTTTCTTCTGTAAGCAGCTAGGTCAATCCTATGGCTCGAAGAGTTCGTTCACGCGATAGGATAAATATTCTGAGTGAAACATTTTCACAACATTTTACCAATTATTTCTTCACCTATAGCAATAAATGAACTTACTTAAGTTACAGATTGGTACTCCTACTAACGAAAGGCACTGGTATCATTATCTATCTTACAATTATAACTATCGTGACCTTTCTTTTTCGATTCCTTTCTGCTGCCAACGGGGAAGTTTTATTATTTTACTATTTCTGATGATTCCAACTCAGAAAATTCTTCTTCTAATCAAATGAAACATTAGTAAAAGTCATGCAAAGTAATTATCGAATGTTAGCTTAAAATTCCTAATTTGATTGCAACATGTAAAGCTGAAGGACAACACTAGCCCCTATAACTTAACTATTGAATTCCTAATTAAAATTATTATTTTACGTTGATAAACCCAAAATAAAACACTGAACCAAACAAAGTATGAACAAAACTGTAAAAAAATCTATTTTCGCTCATTAAACAGAAATTTTGTCCATGATTTAGACGACCTTAACTCGAGAGAATCCTCTGGTATCCATTTTCAAATGAAGTTCAATGAAGGATTATTTTTCCTGCGAATTCATATTAAAGCTTACTCAATCTTGCACTGAATTCAAATTAGTTTTGTAAGGGGGAGGGGTATTTAAAAGTACCCTAGCCCTTTCCAGCCCTCCAGTACATTATCTTACACTCAAAACGAGGAGGGGGAGGAGAAATCATTGAATTTTCAAACTTTGACCATTGAATATGATAGATAAAATGAAAGTTGAATTGACAGAAGATGTAAAAGCAACTTTAGTAACAAGCTAAATTAGCGATGGGGAAACAATTTCCCAAACTTGGACCCCAACCCCCACCTTTTGTCTGCTTGAGAGTCAAGGAGTCCTCTTGCAACAACTGCAAGAACAGCGTTTAATGGAGAAAGACGCAATTAATTCCTGAACTTAGAAATAAAACCTACGAAGTCAGAGGGATCGATCTAATTTAATTGCATTGGAAAATCGTCGTTTGCTCGATCAACTCATCGAAGTCTTTGTAATTTACTAAACTGTTCTGCCACTATAAACTCTTAGTTCGTTTGTGAGTTAGATAAACGATTGCCAACTTGAAATAGTGGTTTAAAATATATTAACAAACGATTTAACACTGCTGAAAAAAAGATTATCGTGCAAATTTGTTGATGTCTGGAATAATTCTCCCTCGCAAGTAGTTGAAGGCAACTCAATCTATATGTTTAGCAAAAACAAGGTCAAAAATCTATATGTTTAGCAAAAATAAAGTCAACGGACTAAAGTCGCTTGGTCTCTTGGGAGAGCCTTTAAGGTAAGCGTAAAAGAGCGATTCCCTCCCTTTTTTTAGAAACCTTCCTCCCTGGAGATTGTTAGTATTCGTTCGAAATGTTTGAACCAAATGGGAAGGCTTCGAGTACGTTTTGTTTGAATAATGGGAGTTTGAAAAATGTTTAGGGAGGCCATGGGTCGCATCCCTTTTGAATTGTTTATAGCGGGCTGTAATTTTTGTAGAGTACGAATGACTAGTGCGTAATTATCAAATATATCCGCAAGCGTTGGATAATTAGTCTGTGTAGTTAACCTTAATTTACGTTTGAATATAGTGGGGAGTTTAGCGTACAGAATGTGTGGTAGTAAAAGGTTTCTTGGGTTAGTAGAATCTAATAAATCAACATCAAAGTTTTAAAGTGCGTAGATTATGGAACGGACTTCGTTTAACCATAGGGCTAACATTTGTAATTCAGTTATATAAAGCGGATAATTTTAGAATATTATCGAAATACCCTTTTACGATTGCATTAATAGCTAAATATTCCTCCTTTAAAAGTTCCATAGTTATCCAGTAGTTCGTGTCTACGATTCCAAGTTTGGTTGAGTTAGAAATGTGCTTTTATCACGAATTAGATTGTTGAATTGCAATAGGAACACATGGAAATTCAATTTATCCGTGGTGCCAGAGAAAGAGGAATAGGGGAACGGGGGTTAGGAGTGGGAGAAGGCTGGTAAAGGCTACCTAAAATTTGTTTGAGGTCAAAGAGGGGGGAGGTATCTGAATCAGTTGGATTTGACGGAGGGGTCTCTTTTTCTCTGTTTATTTTCCTCGAACGGGCGTTTATTTGGGATTTGACGTCAAATTCCTACTCGATTTAGGAAGACATTTATTTCTCTTTCGAGTAAATAATAATTCTCTTCCTCTCCATCATGAAATAAATAATTCTGAATGGTTTTATCGTTTAATTCCTCGATAGCAACAAGTAGGGTTTTGACCGTTTCCAATTTACTTTGTATGGAGCAATTTTGGATAGATTCAACCTCGATTTCTGCTCTAGTTTTGTTTACGATTAAAATAATCTTTCGCTTTATTATACAGAAATTCTTAATTAAACCCGTTAATATCCGAGTGCACTTGTAGGACTGTGTGGTTATATTTTCACACGTCATTGTGAGAAAAGGAGTGATTACAGAAAATGGATTTGATAGTCGGAGAAAAAGTAGAGAACTGACGAAGGAACCTTCTGAATGCAGTTTCCCAAACCGAACTCAATTATGTAATCCCTGCGAGAATTAGTACCAGAACATTTCTTGCAAGTTTGTTGGCACAAACCTATGAATTCAATGGGGCCAAGTTTTGCAGGTAACAAAAAGGGATGGGTGGGGGAAAGCATTGATTAATTCATAGTGAAATTCAACGGCATTTTCGGTTTGGAAGAAAAAGTCTTTTAGCCTTCAGAGGAATTCTTTAAACCAATTACGTCTAGTCTTCCTCGTTAGTAGGGTAATAAAATAGGGGGAAATGTGGACAGTTAAAAAAGGGTATGTTATAGGGATATGTCTGTTTGTTAGTTATCATAACAGTGTTTATAGTTTGTAAATTAATTAAGTTCTCTTAACATTGTTGGGAATTTGATTAGACGTTCATCGTGGGGTACTTATTAATAAAAACGAAATAGTTAATCGCTTAGCTTATGGGAAGTTTTCACCCGCTTGTTTAAACTTATGGCTAGTCTCGCCCATCTTCTGTCTTCACCCTCGACTGACTCCAAGAGGCTTCCCATAGAGACGGGAGAGTGACTCAGTTTGATTTCTCATGCCCTCTGTCCCTCGAGCGTGAAGTCACGTACGGGTCGCCCTCTCGCGAAGCTAGAGCGCCTAAACCGGTCTCATGTGAAGAAGATAAACCGTGTCTTCGATGCCTGTTCGTTTGATTGGAAAATCCGTTTTCCTGCTAACCCCGAAGATCAGACGCAGCTAACAAGCTAATCGCATCATATTATATATCATTTTGAAGGGATTTTTTTTCTGAATTGAAATATGATATGGACATTTCATATTAATCAATTTTAAAGAAAATATGATTGATTTAAATGGCATTCAGGGGTGAGACTTATACATATGTGTGAAGTCAGGCAACGCGGTAGAAAAACGACGACTAACGACATCTGGTAATTGCATTTGAATCTGATGATAAACTTTGGAGTTAGGAATACTATGAGTTTATTTAAAAATAGCGGGGGGTGTTGGGAGTGTAACACCCCACTATTGAGTGGGGCTTTGGAGGTGAAGTCCCCATTTTGAAATTATGTTAAAATGATAGATAATACAATATGATGCGATTGCAATAGCCTAACAAACAAAAGCAACAAGTCAAAAGCACTTTTTTTTATTTTCCCAAGAAAAAAACTTTCTCTACATTAAAAAATAATTGTTTTTAAACGCATTTATATATGAATTATCTCAAAATTCGAGGGTAGGCATTTTCCGAAATTTGACTTCCTTTTAGTATTTAGTATAATAGTATGGAGCTATATTATTTAGTATTTTTTTGATATTTAATATAGCATTTACTATAATAGTATGGAGTTATAATATTTAGAACTTTTGGGGTATTTAATATAATATTTACTATAATAGTATGGAGTTATAATATTTAGAACTTTGGGGGTATTAAATATAGTATTTACTATAATATTATGGAGTTATATTATTTAGTATTTTGGGGTATTTAATATATTATTTACTATAATAGTATAGAGTGATATTATTTAGTATTTTGGGGGTATTTAATATAGTATTTATTATAATAGTATACAGTTATATGATTTATTATTTGGGGGTATTTAATATAGTATTTAATGAGTGTAGCGACAATGCGTGCCATTTCTCTTTACCTTCTGCGTATCGCAATTAAAGCCTTTCTCAGTGATTGGGGGACGAAGGTATTTTTAGTTGCATCGATGTGTAATGACCACACCTTTCCGTGACCCCGGTTAAAATTGAAGTGCGTGGTATCGCTGGTTTGGTCACTTAGTGGAATGTGGTATCACTGGTTTGGTCACTTAATGGAATGTGGTATCACTGGTTTGGTCACCTAATGGAATGTGGTATCGCTGGTTTGGTCACTTAGTGGAATGTGGTATCGCTGGTTTGGTCACTTAGTGGAATGTGGTATCACTGGTTTGGTCACCTAATGGAATGTGGTATCGCTGGTTTGGTCACTTAGTGGAATGTGGTATCGCTGGTTTAGGCACTTAGTGGAATGTGGTATCACTGGTTTGGTCACTTAATGGAATGTGGTATCGCTGGTTTGCTCACCTATTGGAATGTGGTATCGCTGGTTTGGTCACTTAGTGGAATGTGGTATCGCTGGTTTGGTCACTTAGTGGAATGTGGTATCACTGGTTTGGTTACTTAATGGAATGTGGTATCGCTGGTTTGCTCACCTAGTGGAATATGGTATCGCTGGTTTGGTCACTTAGTGGAATGTGGTATCACTGGTTTGGTCACTTAGTGGAATGTGGTATCGCTGGTTTGGTCACTTAGTGGAATGTGGTATCACTGGTTTGGTCACTTAATGGAATGTGGTATCGCTGGTTTGCTCACCTAGTGGAATGTGGTATCGCTGGTTTGGTCACTTAGTGGAATGTGGTATCACTGGTTTGGTCACTTAGTGGAATGTGGTATCGCTGGTTTGGTCACTTAGTGGAATGTGGTATCGCTGGTTTGGTCACTTAGTGGAATGTGGTATCACTGGTCTGCTCACTTAGTGATATTACAACCTAACAAAACAAGACTTGCTTCGTCATCATACGGCGACTTATGCCCTCGCTAGAGCAGTCGCCAGATGGGATGCTTAAAAAAAATAAATAAAAAAAATTAAAATAAACTAAAAATAAAATAAAATGAATCCTTTATCCTCATCCTGGTCGTATCATAATTTATAACTGGAAGTTATGTTTTGCCCGCCCCCCCCCCCCAATTGAGTTAACGACCGTAGTTGACTCCAAGACCCCGACCCCCTACCTTACCATCATAATCATCACCTTAATACATATTTATGACTGGGAGTTAAATTCTTTGGTCGTCACGCAACCCCATTTCCCCCCCCCCCACCTACCCCATCACTCAATAACCACTATAAAGCCAAATGGTGTTCAGATTTTAGGCGCCTAAAGAGTCTCAGAGATTTAAGCAAAACGTCGCTCCTCCCTCGTTTCTTTTTTTCCTGCGGGTATTGCTATATTTTATATGCCCAACAATGGACAGAACTGAATTTCCTGTAAGAATGTATCAATGGAATTGGGTATAAAAGATTTCTAGGGTAGAAGATGGAATATGCCCTCCCCTTTCCCCCCTCTCTCCTATACCTACCCGTGCTGAGTTAACCTCTGCCATTCTAATTGTTGTCATGGCAACCAGTGCCCAGGCGACTCGCGTGTGGAACTCAACCCCGAACAAAGTGGCGTTAAGTAACCTCTCACAAATTATATAGTCCCCATTGCGATGAGTAGTCTCCTCTCTAATCTAATCGGGCTATGTACCTTACGTTTCTTTTCCACTAACTACAACTTTTCCAGTGGAAATGCTCTCGTTAGTTTTCACATTTTTTTTACTAAATATATTAACGAGAATAATAATAAACCCTTGATTAATCCCAATACACTAATGAAATATTAATTACCTGCTGGTCGAATGTGGATGTTTGGGCGGGATTGTTAGAGGTTATGGCAGGTGAAACTTTATTAAAAGTTGTGGCAGATTTAGGGGTACCGTCTACGTTAATTGACTCCTTGAGGGAAATTACATTACTCGTGCTTTCAATAATGCCTTCAGTCCACAAACAATCTATTTCACCCTCCTCATAAATCTTCTTAACCACCACTCTAATGGATTTTTATACCCTTTGCCACATATATAAAACCAAGTATAAATTATATGGCGACATTAAAGCCGGGAGGTGAAGTGATGTAAGTTCTATTTTCGGTTTGCTTTGAGGAGTGACTTCAGTGAAACTGATAAAATGAGTGAAAAGAAATCTATAAAATAAAATGTAATTATAGTTTGTGACCGTATTGTGTATGCTGAAAACACTGCATATAGCTAAATATAAGAATTGGCTATATATAGTGAATATATTTATTATAGAGAATAGATTAAATAAAATGGGCTAGAAGAATAGGAAAAGTTGTAAATAGTATTACAAATATATCTCCGACAAAGTGAATGTGTTGAATACTTTGATAGTGTAATATCACGTATATGAGGAAGGTTTCAAAAGTGAAATATAGAAGTGTAAATTCTGTCATTCATTCAATGAATCCTGACCAAAAGTTTTGAGAATACTATATTTTTTCCTATAATATAATTCATATAATTAATCGAACATTGCACTTTTAGTCTTGATATTTTTATATTATAATTTGAAGATGAAAAGTGCAAAAATTTACAGCCCAAACCTATTTTCTTTTAATAAATACAGTCAATTGATCGCTTAGTCAATATTAACAATGTTTTTCCTCGTTCTTCAGGAGTGCTTCAATTCGTCTTGGCTGCTGGAGCCCGAATTTATGATGATATCGGAACTGTCTTTGCTCCATTTTTGTTCACTAAACACCTGAAACTAATCACCATTGGATGGTTTCTGTTTATCAAACGCCAGTTTGATTATGGTCCATAATTTCTCTGAGTTCATATCTAGCGAATTCCCGGGCCAAGGCCCCAAACGTTCGATATTATTTTCAGCCAAGAACTTTGTTATTGCTTTGTGACAAGGTTCGTCATCATGCTGAAAAATACAGTAATCGTCCCAAAATTGTTCCTGAACTTTGGGAAAAAGGTGCTGATGAGGCACGTTTTGGTACTCTTTTGAGTTCATGGCAGTGTTCTTGGGCATAATTGTTACTGCTCCAGTTCCCTTAGATGGAGAGTGCCCGGATGCTTCATCATGGGCACGACACTGGACTCGTCCAAAGGCTCCCTACCCTTTCTCAGAACCAGGGAGCTTCATCAGAGACTATCAATTATTGAACCCATGTTCGCGATCTCTTTGCCCTTTTGCTCGAAGAGGGAAGCTCTAGAGACTGAAACTCACCTCCTACAGGAACAGGACCAAAGCGCCATTTTGGATTGAGGGAAGAAATGCAGGGTTTTTTCTTATTAATTTGAAATGATGACTTTTTAATGAACCTGCAATAATTTAAATATTAGAATAATTAGTCCTTTAATGTAAATTTTAAAAGCGAATGAAAAACAAGGTCTGCTGACCAGAGTCGCGTGCTCTCACTTATTCTGATTTATGACTTTACCACTTTCATAATTTTTAATAGTTCCCAGACTAACCTTGCGAGGACTTTGGCAATACCATCATTCGAAATAGAATGTAAAACAACATGAGGGTTTCAAATTTCGTTGGAATCGGCCGAATAGTTATGATGTTATTGCCAAAACAAAATCATTCCCGGGCTAACCTTGGGAGGACCTTGGCAATTATATCATTCGAAAGAGAGTGCAAAACAACATAAGGGTTTTAAATTTTGTTAATATCAGCTGATTAGATAGGATGTTATATACGAACTAAATCCACTTAATTACATGCCTAACAGGGAATATAAATGCAACCACAATTTTAGGGACAACTACCACTAGATCGTTGCAAGGTTTCCCGCCTGATCTACGAATCTTTGATCGAAAGGAGCATGACTGTTGCAACCTTTCCAATCCCTGTTTTGTATTTCATGGTTATTTTTTCTATCTTTGCTAACAAGTCCAGAATATGAGTACAATAAAATTAAGTATTTACTGACCTTGGTTCGGTTTAACGGGCAATAAGACTTGAAAACAAGCATCCTCTCAAGAAAGGCGAGAATGCTCGTATTTAGGTGTCTTTCAACGGTGTAAGTCATAGAGGACGAAACAACAAAGCTATGGTGTTAGAGAACTAACAAACACTTAGGAGCAGCGCAACAAATAAATGCAGTGGATGCTTGTTGAAAACTAAAACAGGACAGAACTTGGAACTATGACGCAAAAGAAACATTCGCTCGTGCTGACGGTGCAGTGCCAATCTTGTAAAGCAGACGTGGCAATTCTAGGAATTAACCGATCTAAAAAATATCACAAACATGGATAAACCAAACATATTATGTTTTCTGGCGGCCTACAATTGATGCTCGCTCGCATTATATTTTATTTTAAGTTCATTTTAAAAATATTAAGTATCTATATATTTTTTTTAGTAAATTCCACATATCTTAAAAAATAATATTAAGTTGCTACTCTTAGAATAAAAGGTCTTCTTTACTTTAAGGCTATTGCAATCCCATCATATTGTATTATATATCATTTTTAAGGTAATTTTGAAATGGGGGGGGGATCTTTTCACTTATTATGGCCCTCAAACTATCCAAATAAATATAACAAAAAAATAATCCCATCCCTCGATTCTCACGTATGAGAAATGGAATTAAGAAATCTATCTGGGGAGCTACTCACTCGAGTAACCGGCCGTTCAGCCAGCCGACTGAGGAGAAGAAAATGCACCATAATAAGAGAAAAGATCAGGTGTTTATTGCCATATAATTTCCTGGCTAACCTTGGGAGGACTTTGGCAATTATATGATTCGAAAGAGAATGCAAAACAATATGAAGATTTCAAATTTCGTTAGAATCGGCCGAATAGTTACAATGTTATTACAAAGAAAACAAAAGCAAAACGACCCCCGACCGACTCTACATAGTCAGATCTAGAGTGGCTCACGACTAGAGTCTTACGAGACTAAAAAATAGATATTAGTGTCAAATCTTTTGGACATGACTCTATTTAGGAAGAGCGGACGATGGATGGTTGTTTTTACGAGAGAGGCGGAAGGTGAGAGGTGGCAATGTTCGTCGTCATTAAGGGTGATGTAGAATGAATGATGGCTGATTGTAAGATTAGAGAAATAGTGTGAAAAGGGCGTGCGTATATCAGAGAGATGATATTATTTTTATATTAGTAGTAGTAGGAGGAAGAGAAGGATTAGAGGGGGAATGATTAGTAGTAGCAGGAGCAGCAGGAGCAGCAGGAGTAGTATCAATAGTATTTGAATTAAATTAGCATTATTAATATTAGAAATGTTAGTAGTTGCATTTGTGTGTAATCCAAACTATCGCTTTATGTAGCCTAACATCCTTTGGGTCTTCTTCTCTGCCTCGATGCACTGTTTCGAGAACTTGAGGTAGCTAGTGATAGTCACACCCAAGTCCTTCTCAGTGTCACTTGATTCAAGAGCAGTGCCCTTAAGGATGTACTAAAATTTGGGGTTTCTGGGGCCGATATGCATCACTTGGCATTTCTTCACGTTAAAAGGCATTTACCACGTGTCCGACCACTCCCCAATCTTCCCAAGATCTTCCTGCAGGGGGGCAGTATTTGCATCCTTTGCAACGTTCATACCAAGCTTGGTATCGTTGGCAAATTTAAAAATCTTGGCAACCATGTCACCGTCCATGTCGTTGACGTAGATGATGAATAGTAGTGGTCCCAGGACAGAACCTTGAGGCACCCCGCTAGTAAGGGGCACCCACTCAGAAACCTGTCCATTCACCACCACCCGTTGCCGTCTGCCACTTCGCTAGTTCTCGATCCAGCCGGCTACTTTTCCGTCTATGCCTAGAGCTTGCACTTTCCGGAGAAGGCGGCGGTGTGGTACCTTATCAAAGGCTTTTTGAAAGCCTTAAGTACACCATATCCACTGCTTTGTCCCGATCGTGCTCACTGAAGACGAAGTGGAAGAATTCCACAAGGTTCGTCAGGCAGGACCGTTGCCTTCGGAAGCCGTGCTGGGAAACTCCTCAGTAGCAGGTTTGACTCTAAATATGACGTCATTTTGTCCACCATCATGCTTTCCATGAGTTTACCGACTATCGAAGTCAGACTGACAGGTCGTTAGTTTGACGTTTGGCTACGGTCTCCTTTCTTGAAGATAGGAGTCACCTTCGCTTCACGCCAGTCTCTAGGAACGCACTCGGTCCGGATTGACATGTTGAAGATTGCGCTCAGGTGTCGTGACACTTGATCGCGCACTTCTTTCAACACTTTAGGTAGAAACCCACCTGGGCCAGGTGACTTATTCTTCATTAGGTCAGTGATCTTCTTTTTGATTTCCCCTTCGAGTAGGAATCCAGTAGACATTGAATAGAAGTAGTCGTTGAGGAGGTTAGCATTTTCTGCATCTAAGTGCTCTTATGCCCCCTCTTCATTTCTCAAAGGGCTAATCGTTCGACGGATTGGTTTACGGATGTTTACATATCCAAAGAACTTCTTGGGATTCTCTTTACAGAGTCTCGCCACTCGGAGTTCCTCAGACCGCTTAGCCGCCCTTATGCTGGACTTCACTCTCCTGGCCAGCCTCCGGTATTCATTAAAGTCACCCGAGATCTTTGATTGCCGGTACACATTTCTCTTCTCCCTAAGCAGTTTGCCGATTTATCGATTAAACCACTTTGGTTAAACAGAAGACCGACGAGGACATTTCAGAGGGATGAAACGTGATTGAAGACTCATGAATGTGGTTTTGAAACTGTCCCACGAGTCTTCAACAACATCGCACACTTCTAGCCTCGCGTCAGTCAGTCCAGCACGAAGACCTGCAAAGTCTGCTCTTTTCAAATCGAGTTTCCTCGATTTACTAGTCGCAGGCATTGCCTTGGGGACTTTGAATACAAATCTAATTAGTCGGTGGTCACTGCCACCAAGCTCTTCGCCAACAGAGAGGTCCTCAACGATGTCATCCTCAGAGGTGAAAACCAAGTCGAGGAAATTGTCTCCTCTCGTTGGCTCTCTCACCCATTGAGGGAGAAACTCGTTGTTCGCGAACTCCAGGAGTAGTGCGTTCTCGCCACAGGGTTCTCTGGTTTCCCAGTCAAATTGTGTGTTAAAATCCCCCTAGACGATACACACCCTGTCTTTGACAAGTTCTCCTATTTGCTGGTACAGATCTACATTCTTTTTCAACGAGTTGGGCAGGAGGTCTATAAAGCACCAGGCTCCTGTATTTGGCAGGACCTATCTCTAGGTCAACACCTAGTAGTTCATGGTCGGATACGATGTTGCAATCCGTCGAGTTGAGAGTATCCTTGACATACAACATCACACCGCCACCCTCTCTGTCTGGCCTATCTTTCAGAAAGAGCTGGTAACCGGGAATCGTGAATTCACCTTCAAAGTATCGGCTTGAAGTTTTATCCACGACTCCGTTATGGCCACCATATCCAGTTCTAGAAACTTGTTTCTGATAGACCTCGCATTAAACAGAAGAACTTTGAGAAAGTCCCCGACTGTAGGACTCCCTACGCTCTTTCGTTTCCCGCTTTCTTTCTCTGTGGCGGGGTCACTCCTCTCTTTGTGACTTCAGAAAAGGTAGTCCCTGGAGTAAAACGGGTGTACTGGCGTACGTCCTCCTTTACTCGGGGTCTGACACTTCTTTGGGTCCGCTGCACAACATCCTGGATCATGTTCGCGAGTGCAGCTTTCCCTTTAAAGGAAAGGTGCACTCCGTCCCTTTTGTACAGATCGTTTCTCCCGTAAAAGGTGCGGTAGGGGGCTACAAAAAAGACTCCTTCCGCCGTAATAAGATCTCCCAGGCGTTGGTTTATGGAGATGTTCCTCGCGTGAGCATTGCGGGATGGACCTCGTCTTGGGAGTATCCCGACCACAACACGTCTGCGGGTTTTTAGCCCACAGTAGTCAACTCCTCCCATAACCGTGGTCAGGATCTTCCCACTGGCGCCTACTTTACCTCCTCCTAGGTAGATATCGTTGCCACTTGCAATGAGAGCAACTCCTGAGTTCTCAGAGATCTGGGATTTCTCAGCCTCCACCCTTATTTCTCCGTTCTCCTTTCCTAGAAGGCAGCTTACCTTCACACTGGTGGGAAGGTGAGCCGCTAGCAAGGGTTGTAGATCCCGCGCTTGTGAGTCACCGATCACGATGACCCTCGCGCATTTAAGTTCCGAGGACAGAGGCTTCCCTTTCAGTATGGGCTCTTTCGATAGAAGGTACCCTAGAAGACCTTACGGTCCATTTAAAGAGAGTACCTTTGAACTAGCAGTCGAGAGGGCACATCTCTGTTCAAATGCTTTACGTCCTTTCACGGCCATTTTCCAAGACCCTGTCTAGTCTTAACTTGAACTGGTCAACAGATTCACTGTTGACAAGTTACACTGGAAGTGCGTTCCAACTACCGCAGATACTGTAAGTAAAAAAAATTCCACACAGATCGTGGTTGTAACACTTCAGTTCAAGTTTAAAGCCGTGATTTCTTGTTCTGCTCTCAATAAGTGTGAAAATATTGCGGTAGTCAACATTGTCGAACCCTCGAAGTATTTTAAAAACTTCAATGAGCTGACCACGCAGTCTACGGGTTTGCAACGAGAACAGATCTAATTCCTTTAATCTATCTTCATAACTTTTATGTCTGATATAGGGAATCAGTTTGGTTGCCCTGGCTTGTACGCGTTCCAGTCTCGCGATGTCCTTTCGAAACGAAGGACTCCAAAATTGTACAGCATACTCCAGGTGCGGTCGGACAAGTGAGTTGTACAAACACAGTACAATCTCCTTGTTCCGATATCCAAACTGGCGCTTTATATACCCTAGCATCCTTTGGGCCTTTTTCTCCGCCTCAATGCACTGTTTCGAGAACTTGAGGTCACTAGTGATTGTTAAACCCAAGTCTTTTCAGTGTCAGGGGATTCAATAGCTATGCCCTTATGGATATACTGAGATTGGGGGTTTCTGTGGCCGATATGGATCACTTTATATTTGTTCCGTTAAAAGGCATTTGCCACGTGTCCGACCACTCCCCAATCTTCCTAAGATCTTCCTGCAGGCGGGCAGTATTTCCATCCTTTGCAACGTTCATACCAATCTTAGTATCGTCGGCAAATTTGGAAATCTTGGCAACCATGTCACCGTCCATGTCATTGACGTAGATGATGAATAGTAGTGGTCCCAGGACAGAACCTTGAGGCACCCCGCTAGTAAGGGGCACCCACTCAGAAGCCTGTCTATTCACCACCACCCGTTGCCGTCTGCGTTTAGCCAGTTCTCGATCCATGGAGAGAGAGAGGGAGAGATGGAGGGAGAGAGAGAGAGAAAAAAAGAGAGAGAGAGAGAGAGAGAGAGAGAAAATAGAGAGAGAGAGAGAGACACTCAAAAGAAAACAAAAATCATTGGTCTCACCCCTGGATATAGTGAGGTTTTATGAAAAAATTGCGCTGTGCAAATTAGCAGCAAAATATAATAATAATTAGTAGTGCTACAACGAATGTTAGTTTCACACATATTGATAATATGTGCAAAGTATGAAAAATAGCTAAATATTAGAGAATTTTTCTTTTTCAGAGTAAGTAGTTCCTAAATATAAATTAATAGTTTTATTATGTTAACAGCTATATTTATTACATTCTAAGTTTCATTATCATCCTATAACCTGTCGTGTTATAGGGTAGGTACAAAGGACATATAAGCCTAACGTGTAGTCTTGTAGGTAATCTGATGTCGCGTTTCATTGTCTCAGTAGCACATCCTTTACCAGTTGGCAATTAACAATGTCCTACTCAGTGTTCTGTAAACTAGTGAAGAAAGAATGAGCATTGTTTCAGTGTCTATCTGTGTTTAATTAACAAAGTCTTTATGGAATATAATTAACATGTCAAGTTCAATTAAAACAAGAAGTAATACACAAGAATGACTGTTTATTGGAGAAACAATTGATGCAATTTAAACCACAAAACTTCCATCAAATGGCAATATATTAAGACGGCTTTTCTCCTTAACACAATGCAAAAATGAGGTAAAAGAGGCCTGTAACATTGTATATTCAGATATATATGGACTATGGGGCCAAGCAAAAATACCAACTACATATAAACAAACATCATGTGGTTGCAAAAATTCAGAAAATATATGAGCAGTGATGAAGTAGAGCCCGGTCCATCTAATGTTCCAAGGAACAGAATATTTATAGGCGCAAAATTGATCTCACCTGAAATAGTGGCTTCATTATTCAGAACAAAAATGAGTGAGCGATCTTTATACGATGATAGTGATCTCAGCAACGGCATTAGCCCTTAGAAGAGATATTGATGATATAACCATATGTGAGTAGAAGTGGACTGCAAAGAAGAAGAAAAGAACTGTGTAACGAAATAGCAGATAATTTGAAGCAAACATTCACTACATATGCACCTCTTAAAGTCCATTGGGATGGCAATTTAATGCCTGATTTAATTGGCAATGAAAATATAGATAGACTACCTGTGTTAGTATCTGGTGGTGGTAACTCTAAACTTTGGGGAATACCGAAACTAACGTCAGGTACAGCTACTGAAACAGCAAAAGCAGTTGACGGGACTCAACACCCCAACCGACCTTAGCTTAACCTCTTCTCCTTCCTTCAAAACACTTGTTTCGTTGCAATGCATACAACCTCTCCCACAACTTTCTCTGGTCAGCCTCTAATTTAACAGGGTAGATGCTGAACTTCTTCTCAGCCAACCGTCCCAGTTCAGTGCTGAGGGGGCAGGGGACAATGTTCAAAAACCCCTGAGCTCCGGTCTGGGGTGGTTGGTATTTAACAACCTGCTTCATCCCCACCTATACCTTCCTCACATCCCTTTTCCTCTCCTCTTCACAATCTATCCTTTTACGCCGCGTTCAAGGTGGAGCCACCATGCCGATGCACTGCCAGGCCACCAGGCGGGAGGGGTGGTCCCAAATGGCGGCGCCTGGCTCTTCCAGGCCTGTAAGCACCTCTTGCAGTGCAGGCAACTGCGAGAGGTGATGAGCGGTTGCATCCCGTAATAAAAAGAGGGTCGCCATGCCCAATGATGAGTCACCCCCCCCCCCCCCCCCTCCCTTCAATTCCCCCTGAACAAACGACGGAGCTGCCCTCGGGCAGCTCCAATGATAAAATGGAGGTCTTCCCCTGTGCTTGCGCAGGGGACCCTCCATATTCCTCTTACCGGAGAGGAGGCTTACTCCTCTCCTTCGCCTACGGGTGCAGGGGACTCCCCCTCACCCCCTTCTCTGGAGGCACCTCCCCTTTTCCAGCGGCAGTGCATTCTTTCCTTTCCAAGGGGACTGCCAAGAAAGCCAGCAGGCAGCCCATAGCCCGCCGCTCCTCATCGAAGCGGCTTGGTAGGGTAAACCCCCATAGGGGGGAGAAAGAACTCAGGCCCCTTCGGTCGCTTCCCTCAAAAGACCTGCTGGCAAGAATATTAAACCTTGCCGGGGTCAAGGCCTGTGCATCCCCACACAAAACTGGTGACGATGCCAAGGGGACCTGCCCTGTCCTGGGAGGGGATGGCCAACTGGAGGCTCCTCCTGTGATAGACATGGTCCTTGAGGAAAGCCAGCCTCAGACGGTAGGGCCTTCCATGGGGGCAATCCGGGCTCGGTGCCAAACACCGAACTTGAATCCGCCCCTATGCAAGGACCTCCGCAAACGGCTAGGGTTTCTGAAGCAGTACAAGGAGGGGAGGGATCTCCCCCGACAAGTGCCCCTACGACTACAAGGACCTTCTCTATTTCGGAGAAAGACCTGGCTGAGGCCGGTCCATCTGGCCAGGGGGCTTCTGCCAGCGAAGGTGAGAAGCGGGTTCATTCCCGGCCATCCTCTCCAAAAGAGAAATGGACGAAGAAGACCAAAAAGACAAAGAAGACTCGGGGCTCCTCTCCATCCGCGGTGGCTGCGGGGACAAATGGGTCTGCTGCCACTCTGGCAAGCGACCAAGCCGAGATCGGCACATCCAGCCCCTCTGCCCCCAGGGTGCGGAGCCCTTGAATATGACAAAGACCAAAACTGTGCCGGGAGGAGCCTCAATAACATCGGGGCCCTTGATTTAGAGGTTACCTGGCGTTTTCGAGCCCGCTGGCTTAAAACGCTTCCTGTAAATTTCTGTAAATTGCTCCAAGGCCGCACACGATAAGTCCAAAGTGTGTGTGGCCAAGTGTGTCAATTGTGGAGAGCCGCACCCCGCTTCTTCGAAGCAATGTGGTGCATATCTTCTTGAGAAAGAAATCCTGGCCGTTCAGGCCCTGGATCGACTCTCATTCCGCGAGGCTAAGGACTTGGTACTGGCACGCCCGGCTCTGCCTGGGACGTCATATGCCTTAATAGTTAGAAAGAAACCCTCTGCTCCTGGCCCATCCAGGTCAACGAGCACGGTTGTTTCCGCGCCCATTCGGAGCCCTTCTGTGGGCTTGGTCAAACCGGGCGCTCCCCTAGGAAGGCTGGCGGCAAAAAGGGTTCACACTTAGCCCCGGCTCAAACCAGGGCTTCTTCCTCTTCCACCAGCGTGACCGTTTACCGTAAGGCGAAACGGCCACGCGCCTAAACCGAGCTAGGCCATCTTCCGGGGTTCCTAAAGATGTCCCCCGAAAGGAGGACAGTAACAATGGAGCTTCGGCTCCTTTGCCCACGCCTAGTAGTGGAGCGAGTGGCTCGGAGACGGTGGTTCCTCGAAAAGAGGGCCCCCCGCCTCCGAATCCGCAACGCCCGCCTAAGGTTTCGAGGCGGAGGGAGGAAAAGACTCGCATGGCGAGCCCAACCTCCCTCACTAAGTCCCCAAAGGCGACAGCGCCCTCAGCGCTTTGTCCACCCAACAGTGCCCGGGGTTCTGAACCCGGGAATCGTACAGATATTCCCGTGAGGGTCTTCTCTTCAAGGAGGGCCCCCGCGTCTCCTCCGAGCTAGGACTAGAGGGCATATTCCTTCAATGGAATTGCCGTGGACAGCGGGCCAACTGGAAGGAGCTGCGGAGGCTCGTCTCGTCCCATTCCCCGTTAGCTATCTTTTTGCAGGAGACCATGCTAGGCGCGTGCCCCCTGCCCTCCCTCCCGGGGTATAAGGGTCTTGCGACCCCACCACCGCGGGATGGCCAGGCTGGGGATGCCTCCGTTCTTACTTTCTCTTTAGATACCTCTTTTCAGGCAGTGGCTGTGCAGCTGCACCTGGATAGGAGGTATACTATCATTTCTGCGTACATTCCACCGTCAGCTGACTTCGACGTGGGGGACTTCCGCCGCGTCATGGAAGGGTTTTGAGGCCCTATATCTTGCTTGGAGATCTGAACTGCATACATCCACTCTTGGTAGATTACTACATAAATCCCAGGGGACAAGTCCTTGCTGATCTGATCAAAGAGCTTGAGATGGGTGTCCTAAACGTGGATGAGTTTACGCATCACTGTCCGAGACCTGCTTCATTTTCTTGCCTTGATCTATCTTTGTGCTCTTCGGATGCAAAGCCTGATTTTGATTGGAGGGTGGTCGATGACCTCCATAGTAGTGATCACTTTCCCATTCAAATCTCATTTTCAGGGCAACTGCCGCCTGAGAGCCCACCTCGGTGGTGCTTGGCGCGGGCGCGGTGGCCTGCATTTCAGGAAATGACTCAATTCTCTATCTCAGTCAAGGAGTTTAGGTCAGTAGATAAGGCCGTTTAGTTTTTCTCCGGCAACCTCATCGCCGTGGGCCTGACTACCATTCCTAGGACGTCTGGCCGTTTTGCACGCTGACCACTTTCATGGTGGTCAGCCGAGTGTGAGACGGCCCTCAAACAGAAGCGTTATGCCTACATGCGCTATAAGCGCCGCCCGAACGATTTCACTGTCGCTGAATTTCGTCTGGCTAGGGCTAGGTTCCGTTATATTTTGAATCACGCCCACCGCTCTTCTTGGCGGGCATACGTGTCTTCACTTAACGGGAAGATCCCTTTAGCAGAGGTGTAGAAGCGAGTAAAAAGGATTCGGGGCAAGTTCTCGCAAGGCCCCCCTCCCTTTCTTCAGGAGAATGGGACCACAATCTCGAATCCCGCGTCCGTGGCAGGATCCTTAGCGACCGCTTTTTCCGCATTCTCTAACCGGGATGCTGCTCCACCAGCATTAAATGCACGTCGTGATGTCGTGGAAGGCCGCCGGCTGGACTTTACCTCCAGAGGCGGAGAACCCTTCAACGACAGGTTTACTGGGAGCGAGTTGCGCTCCGCTCTTGCTTCGTGCGCGGACACTGTCCATGGTCCAGACGATGTCCTGTACGCCATGCTTCGACACCTGGGTGAGCGAGGCATGGCCTTTCTGTTAGATTTGTTCAACAGGATCTAGGTGGATGGTCTCCTCCCAGACTTCTGGCGAATTGCTACTGTGCTGGCCTTTCGCAAACCAGGGAGAGATCCTTTTACTCTGACCAGTTTCCGCCCAATCTCTCTAACCTCTTGCGTGTGCAAGTTGATGGAGAAATTGGTAAATGTTAGACTAGCCTTTTTTTTGGATAGCGGAGGCCATCTATCTTCTGCACAGTGCGGCTTCCGCAAGTTCCACTCCACGTCGGATGCTCTGCTCCGACTGGAAAATGCCGTCTGCGAAGATTTCCTTCGTAGACAGCACTACGCCACGGTGTTTTTCGATCTGGAGAAGGCCTATGATACCGCATGGCGATACGGTATTATGGAGACTCTCCACACGATGGGGGCGAGGGGACGCCTTCCAGTCTTTATTTTCGAATTTTTGCGAGTTCATCAATTCTCCGTACGGGTGGAGGGAGCTCTCTCCTGCCCAATGGAGGCGGAAGAGGGTGTCCCGCAGGAAAGTGTCCTCAGTGTCACACTCTTTGCCCTGAGCATTAACGGCATCGCCTCGGTGCTCCCAGAAGATGTTTTCACTACGCTCTACGTGGACGACCTTTCGATCTATTTTGGCGCGGCCCAGATGCCAACTCTGGAGCGTCGACTCCAACAGGCATTGAACCGCGTCTCTCGCTATGCAAAAGTGCACAGGTTTTGGTTTGCTTTGGCCAAGAATAAGATGGTGCACTTCTGCCGCCACCCACGGCTCTACCACGACCCAGATTTGTTTCTTAATGGGGTGCGCCTAGATGTGGTTGAATCGCACCGTTTCCTTGGTCTTGTATTCGATCGCCGCCTCACCTGGAATGCTCATATTCGCAGCCTTAGGGTCTCTTGTGCCCCACGCCATGGACATTCTCCGTTCCGTGACGTTCAGCGTTGGGGGCGCTGATAGGGCTACTGCCTTACTTTTTTATCGATCCTTTGTTCGTCCGAAGCTCGACTACGGATGCGAGTTTTATGCATCCGCAGCCGAGCGTTTATTGCGGAAGGTGGACTCGATCCACCACACCGGTCTTCGCCTTGCTACCGGTGCCTTCCGCACTTCCCCCATTAAAAGCCTGTTGGTCGATGCTGGGGAGATGCCACTCACTCTACGACGCGTGCAGTGCATTACTCGCCTGTACCTTCGAGCGGGGTGCTTCCCTCAATCGCCAACAGCTCTCGCTGCATCCGCAGCTGATCTCGATGGTGCCTATTCCGCTGAGAGACGCCAGTCATACCCTAGCCTTTTGGGTTTAGGGCCAGGAAACTCCCAAGAGAGGTAGATATAGCTCTCGGGTCGGTGGCGCCTCTGGTTCTGCCCAGGATGCCACCCTGCAGGGTACTACATTTGGCTTTTTGTCGCCACGTCTTTGCTCCCAATGCTTGTCCGGCGCCGCTTGTATTGGGTTCGACCTTTTTGGAGTACACCTCGTGTCACGCTGGAACCATGCCAGTGTATACGGATGGCTCCAAGTCCGAAGAGGGGGTAGGCTTCCACGCCGTATCCCCTCTGTTTGAAGTCAGCGGGGCTCTGCCAGGCGCTGCGTCTGCCTTCATGGCCGAGCTGGTGGCAATACACCACTACTTGGTACGGGAGGTTACGCGACGTGCCCGGTTCGGAGACCGGATTGTGATCTATAGCGACTCACAAAGCGCCCTGAGTGCTCTCGGGGCATTGGAATCTCCGCATCCCCTGGTTCGCGATATCCGTGACGCCACAGTTTTCGCGAGCCGGGCATATATCGAGATTATCTTCTGTTGGGATCCTGGACATGTAAGAATTGCGGGGAATGAGCGCGCCGATAAGGGTGCCAAAGAGTCCGCGAGGACTCTGCGACCGGACCAGCGTTTCGCTCTTCCTCACACCGACTACATGGCAGGAATACGGGCAGCTCTTCGGACTGCTTGACAAAGAAGATGGGAGACGGTCGAAGGGAACTTAAAGTTGCGTGCCATTGCGCCGCGACTGTTCCTATGGACCTATCCCCAATGCCACGACAGCTTCAGGTCGCTTTCTCTCGTCTCCGAATCGGACACACTCGTGTGACGCATCGCTATTTGATGGAGCGCTCGCCTGCGCTCTATTGCGACGACTGCGCCTTCTCAGAGACTGTTCAGCATATTTTTGTCGAATGTCCCATTCTGGGTGATCTTCGCGCACGTTACCTGTCCCGGTACCGGGATAGGCGGGGTCGCTACCGCCTGTCCTTTGTACTCGTGACGAGTGCGTGCACATTGACTGATAGACTTGTTGACTTTCTTGGGGAGGACGGCCTTCTCCCTTGTATTTAACTAGGTTTAGTTGCTGTTTTTGTTTTTGTTTTGTTATTGTTATTGTTATTGCTTCATAATTGTATTTCTTTTTATTGTTGTTTTCCTTTCAATTTTTTTTCAAAGTAGCCTAGAACTAGGCTGTTTGTTTACGGCGACTTATGCCTAAGTTGACAGTCGCGTGATAGCCCCTAAAAAAAAAAAAAAAAAGAAAGAAAAAAAAAATCAGTTGCGGAATTTCTTCAAGATTGGAATATCTTGTGGACAGTGTTAAATTTATGTGTTTTTACACCACTGCTAGTAACACTGGTTCTAAAAAAGGGCATGTGTGATAATAGAAACAAAACTAAATAGAAGTATTCTAGTTTTTCCTTGCAGACATCATGTTCATGAAGTAATTGTATCTGACATTTCAAAAGTGTTTGGTTGCTGCATCCGGACCAGAAATTCAATTATTCAAGCGTTTTCGTGATTCCTGGAAGACTATGAAGCACACAATTCATGTGTTTCTTGGAAAGAAGCTGTGCTTAGTTTTTGTCAAGAACAGTGAAATGTCATCAGCCTCGAGTAGATTACAAAGAACCTTTGCAACTATCATTTGCATAATTGGGGTGGGGGGCACATAAAGCTTTTCGTTCAAACAGTCTATGGCAATGTATCGAGCACGTTAGATGGCAAAGGTTATTTATTTAATTAAAATTATACTTTTCAAATCACAATTTAAAATGATCCAGAAAGAGCATACATCAGTTGACCGATTTGCACAGTTTCTTGTACAGTACTACGTTCCCAACTGGTTTACATCTTCAACTGCATCTACTGCTTCACAAAAGGACTGTGAGTACTTGTAAAGTTTCCAAGTATCTGAAGATAAGAAATTTGCTTCTGTAGCCAGCAAAACACCTGGTGGTCACCTTTAGTAGCTAGGTGAAGAACTTGTATTCTTTGCCTTCATGATGAAGGTGTCACTCTAGATTTAAAGAGAAAGATGACTGCAGCATTGCCGAAGCCTGGCTCACAGCATACAGAGAAACGATATACACTGGGAGAAAAAGAGAGTATCTCAGGCAAAACTCTTGCTGACTTCGTAACTGAATTAGGTAGACTTTTCTTCACAAAATTGTCATTCAACTCCTCTTTTTCAGAGGTAGACCCACCATAATGGAGTAAAATAAACGAGTATCAAACAGTAGAACAATATACTCATACTATGAGTGTCATCAATGGCAATGCAGAGAGAGCTGTAGCCTTGATTGAGAGCTACAATAATCATCTTACCAAAAATGAAGATCAGCTTCAGTACCTTCTACAGGTGATCGATTGTCGCAGAGAAGAAAATCCAAAACAATAAAATATGCATTGAAAAAAATGCATGAGCAATTAACAAAACAAGCTGAGTTCATTGTAAAACATTGTGAAATAGGCCTCTTGGGCATACTTCATTAAAAAAATGCGCCTATTACAGTTACCTCATGGGTGGTGTGGAACATCAAACTTTGTAGGCTTTGTGGCACTACTAAGACTCGTTCAATTGAGCTAAAACTTTGTTAAAATTGTTTTTTATAGGAAGACTCACAATTTTCAGCTGTGAGACTAAAAAGTTATTAAGTATGAAAAATCACCTCTATAGATCTGGGCCAGTCTAATATATATATATATATATATATATATATATATATATATATATTTATAGATCAGAACAATTGTTAAATCCAATGACAGATTCCAAATATGTTAATAAAACCACGGTGGAAGAGCGTAGTATTTATTATCTCGAGACCAGTTTCGGCATGGAGTTTGTCATTGTAATGGTCGATAGGTCCTGCCAAATACAGGACCCTGATGCTTTATAGACCTCCTTCCCAACTCGTTGAAAAGGACAGAGATCTGTACCAGCTACTAGGAGAACTTGTCGAAGATAGAGTGTGTATCGTCATGGGGGCTTTCAACACACAAGTTGACTGGTAAACCAGAGAACCCTGTGGCGAGAACGCACTACTCTTGGAGTTTGCGAACAACGAGTTCCTGACTCAATGGGTGAGAGAGCTAACGAGAGGAGACAATATCCTCGACTTGGTTTTCACCTCTAGGATGACATCGTTGAGGACCTCTCTGTTGGCGAAGAGGTCGGTGGCAGTGTCCACCGACTAATTAGATTTGTAGTCAAAGTCCCAAAGGCAGGGCCTGCAACTAGTAAATCGAGAAAACTCGATTTGAAAAGAGCAGACTTTGCAGGTCTTCGTGCTGGACTGACTGACGCGAGGCTAGAAGTGTGCGATGTTGTTGAAGACTCGTGGAACAGTTTCAAAACCACATTCATCAGTCTTCAATCAGGTTTCATTTCTCTGAAATGTCCCCGTCGGTCTTCTGTTCAACCAAAGTGGTTTAATCGATAAATCGGCTAACTGCTTAGGGAGAGGAGAACTGTGTACTGGCAATTGAACATCTCGGGTGACTTTGACGAATACCGGAGGATAACCAGGAGAGTAAAGTCCAGCATAAGGGCGGGTAAGTGGTATGAAGAACTCCGAGTGGTGAGACTCTGTAAAGAGAATCCCAAGCAGTTTTTTGGATATCTGAACAGCCGTTAACTAATCCGTCGAACGACTACTTCTCTTCAGTGTTTACTGAAAAGTGTGTTCCCATCCCCCAGCTAATGGATTCCTACTTGGGAAAAAAGCTGGAGGCTATGGACTTCACCGAAGGGGAAATAAAAAAGAAGATCACTGACCTAATGACGAATAGGAGCACCTGGCCCGGATGAGGTTTCTACTTAAAGTAATGAAAGAAGTGCGCGATCAAGTGTTACGACACCTGAGCACCATCTTCAACATGTCAATCTGGACCGAATGCGTTCCTAGAGACTGGCGTGAAGCGGAGGTGACTCCTATTTTCAAGAAAGGAGACCGTAGCCAGCCGTCGAACTACCGACCTATCAGTCTGACTTCAATAGTCGGTAAACTCATGGAAAGCATGATGGTGGGCAAAATTACGTCGCATTTAGATTCAAAGCTGCTACTGAGGAGTTCCCAGCACGGCTTCCGAAGGCAACGGCCATGCCTGACGAACCTTGTGGAATTCTTCCACTTCGTTTTCAGTGAGCACGATCGGGAAAATGCGGTAGATGTGGTGTACTTAGACTTTCAGAAAGCCTTTGATAAGGTACCACACCGCCGCCTTCCGCAGAATGTGCGAGCGCTGGGCATAGACGTATAAGTAGCCGGCTGGATCTAGAACTGGTTAAGTGGCAGACGGCAACGGGTGGTGCTGAATGGACAGGCTTCTGAGTGGGTGCCCCTTACTAGCGGGGTGCCTCAAGGTTCTGTCCCGGGACAACTACTATTCATCATCTACGTCAACGACATGGACGGTGACATGGTTGCCAAGATTTCCAAATTTGCCAACGATACCAAGCTTGGTATGAACGTTGCAAAGGATGGAAATACTGTCCACCTTCAGGAAGATCTTGGGAAGATTGGGGAGTGGTCGGACACGTGGCAAATGCCTTTTAACGTGAACAAATGCAAAGTGATGCATATCGGCCACAAAAAAACCAATCTCTATATATCCTTAAGGGCACTGCTATTGAATCCACCTACACTGAGAAGGACTTGGGTGTAACAATCACTAGTGACCTCAAGTTCTCTAAACACTGCATTGAGGCGGAGAAAAAGGCCCAAAGGATGCTAGGCTATATAAAGCGCCAGTTTGGATATCGAAACAAGAAGATTGTACTGTGTCTGTACAACTCCCTAGTTCGGCCGCACCTGAAGTATGCCGTACAATTTTGGAGTCCTTCGTTTCGAAAGGATATCGCAAGGTTGGAACGCGTACAAGCCAGGGCAACCAAACTGATTCCCTCTATCCGACATAAAAGTTATGAAGATAGACTAAGGGAATTAGATCTGTTCTCGCTGGAAACCCGTAGACTGCGTGGTCAGCTCATCGAAGTTTTCAAAATACTTCGAGGGTTCGACAATGTTGACTACCGGGATATTTTTTGACACTCAGTGAGAACAGAACGGGCAATCACGGCTTCAAACTTGAACTGAAGCGTTACAACCACAATCTGTGTGGAGATTTTTTTACTTACAGTATCTGCGGTAAGTAGAACGCACTTCCATTGGAAGTTGTCAACAGTGAATCTGTTGACCAGTTCAAGTCAAGACTAGACAAAGTCTTGAAAAGCGGCCGTTTAGGGACGCAAAACAATTGAGCAGCCATGTGCCCGCTCGATTGCTAGTCTAAAGGTACCCTTCTTGAATGGACCGTAAGGTCTCCTAGGGTACCTTCTTTCCTTGTTGTTACTCCTTGTTGTTGTTACTCTTTATGACAGGAGGTGAAAAAGATGAGGTCCAATACCAGAAGAGTGGCTTAATACAGTTAAGTTTGGTAAATGATGGAGTTTGGCAGACAGTAAGTCATTGTGAATTAAGGATCTTCTCAACGTGTGGAAGAAGATCGTCGTTAAATGGAATGGGATTGGGACAGCTTGAGCGGAGGCTGGCCGGACAGCTTGATCAGCTTTTTCGATGCCATGCACCCCAACGTGGAAGTGAACCCAGAAGAAGGAAGGTACCAACCTTACCGGAAAAGACCGAAATCTTGTGTAAGAGATATCGGACCTCACCGATCAGAGAGTTGGGGTGAGAGTAGCGAGATATGGGAGAGATTAGACTTCGGAAATTCACGAATAAAACGAATTCAGTAGAAGAGAGTAGGATGGTGATACGTAGGGTCTCCCGGATTACGTACACTGTGCGGAGTATAAATTCAACCCGAGAACGAAGATGAGGCTAAAAACCCTCCTCGAATTCTTCGCCGGTATGGTGGCCCCAGAAATAAACAACGATGGGACTTAGGCAGAGTTTTTGAGGCAGCCTAATCAACTGCCGCATTGATGGCATCTTGGACCTGCCTAGCGACCGTGTAGAGGGAACAACCGCAGTAATAGTTGTTCACCAGTTTGTCAGCGTAAAGTGAGTTGCTGATGGAACAAAGAAGTGAGAAGACAGTGTTCATAAAAATTGAAGAGGAGCACGTTTAAGGCTGACCCTTAGGGAATGCCTTCCTCTTGCGGAAGGAGCCTGGAGTAGGAGGAACCTGCTCGTACCTGGAAGG
This sequence comes from Ceratothoa steindachneri, assembly GCA_963969495.1. Classification (NCBI taxonomy): domain Eukaryota; kingdom Metazoa; phylum Arthropoda; class Malacostraca; order Isopoda; family Cymothoidae; genus Ceratothoa; species Ceratothoa steindachneri. The sequence goes on along the minus strand of OZ018320.1, from coordinate 170,535,111 downwards.
AACGGTGGCGCAATAATTGCAGGATGAAATTGGGTATAGAACACAGAAAAATTGGCAGAAGCCAGCCTGGCAGTCAAGGAAAATGAAATGGGTTTCTGCAGGAACCGATAGGCACGATGCCACCATTCTCTCTAGGATCTTGCATGAACAGCAAGTCATGGCTATGGGATGGTAAGATGAAACGTTGGAGGAATCGAAGTTCAGTTTCAGGACAGGGGACACGATAGCCTTGCGCCAGGCGGAGGGGAAACTGCCCTCAATCCACATCCGATTATAAAGATCTAGACGGACGTAAAGATCCGATACATTGAGTTGTTGGGGGTGGAAGTACGGGATTTCATAGTGACCAGGAGCAGTGCTTTGACTTAAGGAAAGGGCGTGTCGCAATTTTTCTATAGATAAGAGGTGGAAAAGAGGCCAAGAATGGGCTCTCCGATGATTTAGAGGTTGAAGCGAAATTCAAAGCTAGCCTCCCAGCAGCCATTCATCCTTAGAACAAGAGCGAGTCGCCATCTCTGAGGACAAGGGGGACGATGTGGTTGGTTTACAGGCCGCATCTCTAACCCGGCACCAGAGGTCGTTAAGGGAAGAGGAGTTTGAGATTATGGATACATAGCCCTTCCAAGAGAAACGGCGGGCCTCTTTTAGACAGCAACGGAGCACAGTTCTGGCATGCTCTTTTTGGACATTATGTTCGGGAAGAGGTGCTCAGTAGTATGGACGAGTTACACGCTTGTTAACACGAAATGCTACACTACAGTTGCGCGCATATCTATTGGCAACAGATCTCAAATTTTGTAATTTCCGAATTTTTATACGTTACTAGTTCGAAATGTATATATTTATATTATATTTAATTATATTAGCTTAAAAGTAATATATTATAATGTATAAATGATAATAAACCAAATTATTAAAATTAGACATGGTGTTTATTATAAAAACACAAGAAGCAAAAGTATTGGTAACATTCATAAATATTCCTATATATTATTTTCAACTATAAATTAATACTTGGTATGGCCTCATTTAGCAGCAATTACAGCAATCAGATGTTTCTTGTAGGTATGAACAACGTTTTTGCAAGTTTTAGTAGGAATTTTACTCCACTCTTCCACTGCAAAAGCTTTCTCCCCTGGAATGCTGCTTGGTGACCGCTTATAAACACGTGACTTCAGTTCTTTACATAAATTTTCAATCGGATTTGAGAAGATCATTTTATCACTTTGAAGCGTTGATTGACAAAATATTTCTGCGTCGATTTTCTCGTGTGCTTAGGATCATTATCCTGTTGGAAGACGAACCCTCTGCCAAGACTGAGCTTCCTCGCCGAGTGTTTCAAATGTTCATCCAAAATTCGCTGATATCCCTCGGAATTCATAATGCCTTCTATCACACAAATTGAGCCAGTATCTGCAGCGGCAAAACACCCCCACAACATGATGGAACCACCTTCGTGATTCTCAGTAGGTATGATGTTCTTTTCCAGCAGAGCTTCTCCAGATTTTCTCCAAACGTAATGGTGGTCGTGTATGCCAAACAGCTCCAGCTTAGTCTCGTCTTCCCATAATATTTTACTAAATTCTGCTTCATTATCATCACATCAAGATATTCTCTGGCAAACTCTAAACGTCCCTTTTTGTGAACCGTCTTCAATAGTGGTTTAACTGTGCATGGAACACTACAATTCTGTGCAGAGCACAATTTGAACATGGTGAACATAATTCAACAAGAATATTTTATATAAATTTTCAACTCCACCAAAATACGCACTCAATTTTGAGACACCCGCTACCTGCTCCCGCGCTTCTCGAACCTTCAGGAAGGCAAAGGCAAAGGCGGAAAACCATAGAGACTGCATCTCCGTCTCGAATTTGTCCTTGGGGCAGTCGCATGAAAAGCCTGAATGTTCCTAGAGCAATTCGAAAGGTGGGGGTTTGCTCAACAAGGAGAAGATTTTGATGTTGAGTCACATTTTATGCACAGGAATACTGTCATTCGACAGGTAGAGTTAATGTGCTCGAACATGTTGCTCGTAAACAATTGATAGGGAGGTGGCATGTATGGGTAGACACCGAATTTACAGCTCCAAGGTTCACCTATTCCCTAGAATATGCGGATGTATGTGGGGGTGGGGGGGGCAAGAACCTGAAGGTGAGCCTGGAGGTAGGTACTTGTGTATTGCCGACCTTTTGCTGGAAGCGGTAGAGCTTCGTAACTGCCTGGGAAGAGTGGTCCTCTAAGAGATTCTCTAGAGGAGGATCCTTGCAGTTGAGGCGGTTGTGCTGGGTCACGGAGACCACACGTCTCATTAACTCTCGTATATGGAGGAGGGAATTGTTGCAGTCAGCCGAACGAAACTTTAGGAGTAAGGACCAGTTCGACTGTGGCTGGACATCAAACCTCTCTATCAATGTTTATGCGTGGAGCGCATGAAAAAGAGGCCCTAGGTTCTAGGCCAGCGAGGCCGTTGAGGGGGATAGTTCCAGAACCACAAAATGGTTTATGGGAGAGAGTCTGTTGAGGCTGAGTGAGCTGGAAAATAGGCGGGGAATATTAAGCGGAAGTTTAGATGCGCGCGTTCTTTTCGGCTTAGTTGAAGGAACTTGCGAAGGATGAGGATGTTGAGAGGGGAAGACGGGGATTTTGAGAGGGTAAGATGGATATGTTGAGGGGAGAGGACGGGGATGTTGAGCGGGGAGGACGGGGATGTTGAGCGGGGAGGACGGGGATGTTGAGGGGGAGGACGGGGATGTTGAGGGGGAGGACGGGGATGTTAAGGGGGAGAACGTGGATGTTGAGAGGGAAGGACGTGGATGTTGAGAGGAAAGGACGTGGATGCTGAGGGGGAAGGACGTGGATGTTGAGGGGGGAGGACGTGGATATTCGTGTGGGATGGCGGGGATATTGGTGGGGAAGGGCAGGGATGTTGAGGGAGGAGAGCGGGGATGATAAAGGGGAGGGAGGAAGGGGGTGATGAGGTGGGAAGGGGTAATTGCACAACAGCCGAGTTGCGTAGATTAGGAATCGATAGTAAAATTTGTTAAAGAAAGATAGGGTTTATAATTTCAGTCCTCTTTCGCTTCTCCACGCAGGGAACTTGAGTTAGTCTGTATCATTGTCCGTAGGAAAGCAACCAATTTGGAACCAATTTTTGTTTTTAAATTTTGATCGTGGGGCTTTTGGAGGGAGACCCACGATAGCAAACGGGACCTATGCATAAACATCTTTCCGCAGTTGCCTGTTCTGAGGAGGGTGCATCGGGTGGTGGCGGAACCGACATGATGCTACTTGAAGCCATCGATTGAGACCGGTGACCAAAGCGTCTCTCAGCATGGTAACTCCTACCTTGGACTTAGGCTATAGAACGAAAGTAAGGAGAAAGATGAAAGGTGGTGGGGAGGGGATAAGAAAGATAGGCATAATTAAAAGTCTAGTTAGCGACTGGCAGTGTCTCATATAGTCAGATCACCACCGGAGCCTCACTTAGTGTGGCACCTCCGACTCCCACCCGCTCCAGTTAGGAGGCAACATCTGGCCGGCGTTACCCTGCGGAAAATCCGCCAACCAGGAGGCAATTATTTTTTTAAACTATAATTTGTTATGGAAACTCAGAAAGTTTTAGCTGAACAGTGTATCGATGTCTTAAGCTACGAGGATCACCCGAAGATAAGTTATCCTAGTATTTTACCCAAGGATAAACCACGCAAACTTTATTCACCTGAAGATAAGCCACCCCAATTTTTTTCATCTCAAATGAGGCAGCTCAACTTTTCTCACTTCAAGATGAGCCATCCCAACATCTTCTTGCCTGAAGATAAGCTATCCCAACTTTTTTACCTGAAGATGAGCCATCTCAACTTTTTTTACCTGAAGATGAGCGACCCCAACTTTTTTTACCTGAAAATGAGTTATCCCAACTTTTTTTACCTGAAGATAAGCCATCCCAACTTTTTTTACCTGAAGATGAGCCATCCCAACTTTTTTACCTGAAGATGAGCCATCCTAACTTTTTTTTACCTGAAGATGAGCCATCCTAACTTTTTTTACCTGAAGATGAGCCATCCAACTTTTTTTACCCTCTTTTTTTACCTGAAGATGAGCCATCCCAACTTTTTTTACCTGAAGATGAGCCATCCTAACTTTATTTTACCTGAAGATGAGCCATCCCAACTTTTTTTACCTGAAGATGAGCCATCCAACTTTTTTTTCCCTCTTTTTTTACCTGAAGATGAGCCATCCCAACTTTTTTACCTGAAGATGAGCCATCCAACTTTTTTTACCTGAAGATGAGCCATCCTAACTTTTTTTTACCTGAAGATGAGCCATCCCAACTTTTTTTACCTGAAGATGAGCCATCCAACTTTTTTTACCCTCTTTTTTTACCTGAAGATGAGCCATCTCAACTTTTTTACCTGAAGATGAGCCATCCAACTTTTTTTACCTGAAGATGAGCCATCCCAACTTTTTTACCCTCTTTTTTTACCTGAAGATGAGCCATCCAACTTTTTTTACCTGAAGATGAGCCATCCAACTTTTTTTACCCGCTTTTTTTACCTGAAGATGAGCCATCCCAACTTTTTTTACCTGAAGATGAGCCATCCTAACTTTTTTTTACCTGAAGATGAGCCATCCCAACTTTTTTTACCTGAAGATGAGCCATCCAACTTTTTTTACCCTCTTTTTTTACCTGAAGATGAGCCATCTCAACTTTTTTACCTGAAGATGAGCCATCCAACTTTTTTTACCTGAAGACGAGCCATCCCAACATTTGGTGTTGCTTATCTTCAAGTGATCCAACTATAATAAAATCAAATGCAACGAAAGTAGCACAGTAGATGTGCAAGGAGTATTCCTCAGGGGGAGACGAAACGCCAATTCTTACCCCTCAGGGGACGAAAGAGTCCCTCCCTTCTTGGTGACCACTTTGGTCTCTCGAGGCAAATTTTTTAAAAAAAATCTAACTTTGACAAATTAAAAATAAGAACAAATGACATCTTAGAATGCGCACTTAGAAGAGAAGAGGAGACTGAAGATATAGTTGAAAGGATTCATGATTTACTAAGGGTCTTGGACAAACACTTGACATCAAGCTTTCTTCCTCACATGCGGAGAGGGGGGGAGGGGATTCTCTTAAATGTCCCGGACTTCTTCTGAAATAACTTATGCGGAAAAGACGCTTCAAAAGAAGCGGTTCTTTACCATAAGCACTTTATGGAGGCGGGGCCTAATTTAAATAATAAAATTTCAATTACTTCAATTCTACCTAAATTTGGAAAATTCGTAACTATTTTCGATATATCCAAAGTATGTTTATTTTTCCTTATTGACCAAAATAGATTACTTATTTAAAAAAACTGAAAGGGCGACTAAACGATAGATTTTTTTTAAGAACGATTAACATCTCACGTTTTGCTGGGTCTAAGTAAGCACGAAAATAACAGTGTGTGATTTAAAAGAGCTGCAAAATATTACCCGAGTATAGAAATAACCGCCTGTCCTCGGTTTGAAGGGACCTCAGACTCTATTCATCCAGATCCTGAAACATTTTAGCAACAGATGCGAAACAACATTCACATAAATAAAAAAAAATGCTCAAACGCTACAGGTACAACTGTAGCTGAAACTTGAAGGAACGCCTGCCCTCCCGAGCCCAGAGTCCCATTAGAAAATGGTGCTCTCTCTTGGGTCGTTTTATGCACCTCTTTTAAATCACAGAGTATCTTTTCCAACGACTTTATAGACCCAATAAACGGTGGAAGAAGATGCTATGCGGGTTAAAAAAAACTCATTTTTCCAGTTTAATGGAGATTTTTTATCCAATGAAGAAGCGATTAAACTTCGGCTTAGATCATAGGGCATAACACATTTAATAAATTCAAAATGGAGCAAACTGCAATTTGTGACAAACGAGAATTCCCTTGTCTAAACTATGCAGAGAATTTGATGTTGGAACTCTGGTCGAGGTGAAACTTCTACCCTTAAAATTGGGATAGATAGAAAGAGATTCGTCTACCCTTTAATTGGGATAAAAAAAAAAGATTCTTCTACCCTTTAATTGGAATAAAGAGAAAGAGATTCTTCTACCTAAAATAAGATAAATAGAAAGTTTCTTTTACAGTCAAATTGGAATAAAAAAAGAAGATTCGTTTTAACACATATTTGCAAATGATTCTAGAAATGTTTTTTTTCTTATGTATTTTTATGTGTATATTTTAGCTCTGGCACTAGTTTGTCCCGGAAATGTATACTCTACCCATAATCGACTGAAGTTCCATAATACGAAAAGTATGTATTTCCAGCGAAAACGAGTTTCAGGTATAAAAACTACACATAAAAATGCATAAGAAAAACACATTTTTAAATTTATTTAAATTTTTTTTTAATTTTTAAAGACATAAACGTATTTAATTCTTAAGTAACTTCTTCTTTACCTCACACTGCGAGCCCTATATATTTCTAATGCCTGACAATCGTCATCAAAAACTACTCGTATTGTTCGGTATTATGAGCACAGATACTACACGCTATTATATGTACACTATGAACTGAAGGTAATCTTAGCGAGTAGCGACTCGGGTGCTTTTGTTGTTTCGTTCCAAATTGAACTACATCGTGTTTTATTTTTGGTTCATCCGCGCTTGTTCCAATTTAATTACTAAAGTGTGCTAAGTTATATTTATGGATTATTCGTATATGTGTTTGGTTACTGGAAGTCGTTATCGAGCCGTAAAATGGGTTGTCATTATGGTGGTCCTCCCCACTCATATCCCCCGCTCGCGCCTCAGAAACAAGTACAAAGAAACATTTTGAATCAAAAGACGAAGGATTATAGGATAACAAGAAACAAACGCCCTAGTCGTAAGGTCAGAAATATAGGAAAATATAAAAAAGAATGCTAATGGTTAATTGCCAAAGGACGCATGGGCAGATCGTCTGCAGAAAAAAAGTTTGCTATTGGTTAACAACTCAGGCTAAACGTGAATAGGAGAAATGACGCGGACAGATTTTCGAAAATTCACTATCTACGTTATTATTAAGTTTCAGAATTTGAAAGTAACATCGGTGTGCATCATTTTAAGAATTAGAAACGTTTATGATTAGGCTAAAAGTTGAAGCGAATAGGACAAATGGCGCAGAAGATTCAAATTTACCAAAAAATTGCCTATTTTCGAAAAGTGAATAACTACGTTATTATTAAGTTCCGGAAGTTGAAAATAACATCTGTGAACATCATTATAAGAGTCAAAAACGTTTGTCTTTGAAAATCAGTATAAATAGAAAAGATTCTTCGACTGCTAAATTTGGATAAAAAGAAAGATTCTTCCACCCTTTAATTACAACTTACAATGTCACAAAAACCTTTGGGTGTACTACCAAGTTAACTTCAGGCTAATTAAAAGAGTGGACATACGAGGGGCGGTCAATAGGTTTTGCGAATCGGTAGGGCAAAACAGAGGAACGGGGATGGGCATTTGTGGGGATGTTAGGATGAGTTATGACAAGTCAGGACCTGCAGCCGCACGCTCCTGCCTCGTCTATTTAAGAAGCAGTAGCTGATCGCAGATCGCCAATCACAAATTTTTCAACAATGGAGAAGGTTGAGCACCGCGCAGTGATCAAATCTTTGACCAAGGAAGGCAAGAGTGCAAAAGAGATCCATGAACGCATGGTTGCAGTGTACACCGACACCGCCCCTTCCTATGCAACCATCGCTCGCTGGAATAGGGAGTTCCGCCATGGTCGCGAGTCCCTTGAAGATGACCCCCGTCCAGGACGCCCGTCAGACGTGACCAACGACGACAATATGGTCCCGTGTGGAGAGGATGATCCTCGAAAATCGACGGATGAAGGTCGAAGACATCGAGCAAGAACTTGGAATATCACATGGAAGTGTTATCAACATCATCCACGACAATTTGGCCATGACCAAGGTCTCTGCCCGTTGGGTCCCTAGAAACCTCACTAAACCTCCCGCCCCATGATCGACTTCAACGTCGTCAAAGTTTGGAGAAGCCTCTGCTCCTGTACAACCAAGACCCAGTGGGATTCGAGTCACGCATAGTGACAGGTGATGAAACATGGGTACATCACTGGGATCCCGAGACCAAGCTCGAAAGCATGGCCTGGAAGCGCAGGGGCTCTCAGACCCCCATCAAGTTCCGGACCCAACCCTCAGCCGGGAAGATCATGGCCACCATCTTCAGGGATTCTGAGGGAGTGTTGATGGTGCACTATGCGCCTCGTGGAAGGACCATCACAGGCCAATATTACGCCGAGGAACTGTCTGGGTTGAAGAAGTTCATCCGTCAGAAATGGCGTAACAAGTTGACACGCGGTGTCCTGCTCATCCACGACAATGCCCCTGTCCACAAGGCCAGAGTTGCACAAGCTGCCGTGTGCGAGTGCGGATTCGAGGAGCTCAACCATCTCCCCTACAGTCCAGATCTGGCCCCTAGCGACTACTTTTTATTCCACCAGCTCATGCTGCCCTGCGTGCACGCCGGTTTGGGGACGATGAAGATGTCCAGCTCGCCGTACAGAAGTAGATTGAACAGCAGTCGGGAGATTTCTGGTTGCCAGGAATTCGAAGCCTCAGGGACAAGTGGCGCAAGTGCATTGAAGTCAAGGGTAGTTATATTGAAAAATAATAAAACACTTTTCCTCATATCTCGTTTCCTTATATCCGAATTGCAAAACTTTTTGACCGCCCCTCGTATATAAGCAAGCAGGATAATGAGTCACCTGGGATTTCAATAAAGAGATTTGTAGGAAGACGAGACGGAGGCTTCCGGTTAATGGAATTTACCGAGTTCAGTAAAGATATTTATGGGACAGTTTTATACATCCAAGATTTGTATACAAATTAGGTCAATTACCGCCTCGTGCAGGAGCCCATGACTCCCGAGCTTCGTCGGCAGGCCTTCGAATCGATGTCTACCTCGGAGGTAGACATCGGGAGTGATGACGTCATCGACTCCAAGGACGTGACGTCACGACTCCTATAGCCGTGACTATGGTACGCCTATATAAGTACGGTCACCGGCCTGGAACGGGACTCGCTCGGTACTTCGCTATTGTTAAGGTTCCTAAGAGGGAACTCTTTGTGTACATAAGTTTCATTGTGTGAATAAATGGTACACATGTGTGTACAAACTTTGGGATTTTTAAGGGTAGCATCATATCACTAGCGTGCATTAATTCCTTTGTCAACAAACGGAATTAAATATATTTACTGTAATACCTTCAATGACTTTCCTAGCCAAGTTATTCCAGGTTTGCCTTATTTTATAGAAAAGAAGATTTTTGGTATAAGGGTTTGATCTTTTGTTTATAGCTTAAAACCATTCTTTATAGTAGTCAATCGATTATATAGCTTAAATATTGAGTCATAATTTATATTATTAAATCCATCTGGTATTTTAGAGAAGTCAATAAGTTGGCCGCGTAGATATCGATGTTCCAGTCAAAGTAAATTGAGTTAATTCAGTCGGTTTTAGTGCAATCTTTGTATTTAGTTCTCTGGCAAAGAAGGCAAAGGAAAATGTTGTTTGAAAACATGCTTCTTTAACGGTGGTCAACTCGGAAACGCCGAGATATCGGGAGTATGGTTTCCGGCTGAAGTTGCACGTTAATTGCCGGTTTCTTTATTTGAATAATGACGGCTTCGGCCATCCGCAATCTTCTGCGGTTGTGGAGTCTCAGGATGATGGAGGTTTCCTGATTCAGTTTTTCACGGGTTAGGGTAGTGCCATGAAAGTGAGCGTGTGTTTTAATCGTGCCATCTTGAAGGTGAGCTGTCAGGCGCCTTGACAGGGCTGTGGAGGTTACACCAATGTACTTTGAATTGCGGTGTTCGCAGTCACCGACTTTGCACGAATATTCGTACACGACGTTAGTCTCCTGGAGTTCGCTCGTCGGAGGGAGACAGCTGTTCTTCATGATGCAACTATTTGTTTTCTTGGTCTTGTAGTATATAATCAGATTTATATCGGTGTTAGGGTCGTTTGGGGTCACGTTACGATAAAGAATGGCTTTGGGGGCCTCTTCGTCTTCATGGTAGCCAGTATTCATATTGGCCTTGTAATAAAGGTCGATATTCTTCTTCTTCGGAGTAGACCGGATGCCAGGACCAGCAGCTTAGTCAACGATCTTAGATTCATCGCACCTCATTAATGACCTTTTCCCCCCATTTTGTGTTTTATGGTGTTTTTTTTCTTTTCGTTTTCTGGAATTTTGCTAAATTTATTTAACAATTTGATGACTTTTTTCAAAGAAATATTGTTGAATGCTCATTCATTAATTCCTCGCCTAATTTTGATATATCGCCCGGCCTCTTTATACCAAACCCTTCTATTAAAAGGCTTATTTATAATGAAATTCTCCATTTTAAATCTCAGCCCTTTGATTTATTAATTTAGTTATGTTTCTCTCGTTTATTTTTATACTTCATATCTGTCTCTGATAATATTTTTCTATTTTGTACCCTTTTGTTGTACATGGGTGGGGCATTACTATGCTGTTATTCACACACACACACACACATATATATATATATATATATATATATATATATATATATATATATATATATATATATAGTTTACAGAGATCCAATTGGAGTTTCTAATCAGGGGGTGTGAATTTACGTTCATTAAGGAAAGGATATCTTTTAAGATTAGATCTTTGTGGTAGGAGCTGCATTTGTATTGCCCATCCGAATGGTTATTCCAAAATAGCCCCATGAAGAAGTCCTCCAACCCAAGAAAGAATGTACTCAACCTTTCATCTTATAACCTTTCCCCCGATAACGATACCATACTCGGTTATGGTCTCTCCTTTGGATTAAAAAACATTAATTCATTCTCCCTTAGTCACCTTATATCCATAAATAAATTTTGTGAAAGTGATCATTCTGATAGTGAATTCTTAAGTGGCTTCGTTGCTGGTGCATTGTCCAATTGTGATACTGTTAAATATTTAGAAATACCTTGACGCGTTATGATGGCCCTTAAATAAAAATATTGTAATCACAAAATCCGGTAAAACCAATCAAATCGTTATTTTAGATAAATGCTCTTGTTCCGCTAAGTTAAACGATTTACCTAATTATCTAAACACCTACTGAAGCTATCTTTAAACCCATTAAGTAACAAAACGGCATCCTTCAACAAAATATTAATAAAACTTTTCAAACGATCAAATCGTGATCTCCTCCAACGTTTCAAGCCAATTAATCCATCCCTTCCCCGTATGTATGGGTTGCCGAAAACCCATAAGCCTGAAACACCTCTTCGACCCATTGTATCACGCATTGTCTCCCATGCATATTCCCTCTCTAAGTGGCTGGCCAATATTCTCTCAAATGCCGTTGGATTAACCTCTTCATCACATATACGAGGCGCGGTCAATAAGTTTTGCAATTCGGATATGAGGAAAAATGTTTTATTATTTTTCAATATAACTACCCTCAACTTCAATGCACTTGCGCCACTTGTCCCTGAGGCTTCGAATTCCCGACAACCAGAAATCTCCCGACTACTGTTCAATCCACTCCTGGACGGCGAGCTGGATATCTTCATCGTCCCCAAACCGGCGTCCACGCAGTGCAGCCTTGAGCTGGCGGAATACAAAGTGGTCGCTAGGGGCCAAATCTGGGCTGTAGGGGGGGGGGGGGGGTTGAGCTCCTCGAATCTGCACTCGCGCAGGGAAGCTTGTGCAACTCTGGCCTTGTGGACTTTGACGACGTTGAAGTCGATCATGGAGCGTCAAGTTTCTAGGGTCCCAACGAGCAGATACCTTGGTCATGGCCAAATTGTTGTGGATGATGTTGATAACACTTCCATGTGATATTCTAAGTTCTTGCTCGATTTCTTCGACCTTCACCCGTCGATTTTCGAAGATCATCATCTCCACACGGGCCACATTGTCGTCGTTGGTCACGTCTGACGGGCGTCCTGGACTGGGGTCATCTTCAAAGGACTCACGACTATGGCGGAACTCCCAATTCCAGCGAGCAATGGTTGCATAGGAAGGGGCGGTGTCGATGTACACTGCAACCATGCGTCTATGGGTCTCTTTTGCATTCTTGTCTTCCTTGGTTAAAAATTTGATCACTGAGCGGTGCTCAACCTTCTCCATTGTTGAAAAATTTGTGACTAACGATCTGCGATCAGCTACTGCTTCTTAAATAGACGAGGCAGGAGCGTGCGGCTGCTAGTCCTGACTTTTCATAACTTTTCCTAACAACCCCGTAAACAGCTATCCCTCTTCCTCTGTTTTGCCCTACCGATTCGCAAAACTTATTGACCGCCCCTCGTATTTCACTCATCAGATTTCATCGAGAAATTTAGAAAAATTGACATGAAAGGCAGTCGCTTAGTGAGACTTGATGTAGAAAGTCTTTTTACCAATGTACCTGTTGATTAAGCTCTTAAAGTATTATCTAATGTATTAAGGAACCCGAGACTAAACCTCCCATTACCCCAAACAAAAATTGTTAAACAAGTTAAACTTTGCGTCACTGAAAATGTTTTTAATAGTGATATGGGTTTCTTCCGCCAAAAAACATGGGCTGAGTATGAGAAATCTATTGTCACCCCCTTCTGTGCAATCTATTTTGGAACATTTCGAAATTGCTCTACTTCCCATCCCCAGATATGTTGATGACGTCATATCGAAGTGGCTTTTAAATCAATTGGAATCTTTTGACAATTTCTTAAACAACCTCAATAACCTACACCCTACCATAAAATTCAAATTTGAATGGGAAAATAATAATTGTTTACCTTTCCTCAATGTCAAAATTGTAAGAGTAAATGACCGACCTACCTTCTCTGTATACCGTAAAACCACTAGTTCCAATTCTTACATCCATTGTTACTCTTGTCATGACATAACAGTTTTTGAGAGGTTTAGGAATTTGTGACCCATGTTTCTTGTCCGATGAAATTAATTTCACCAGATGTACATTTATAGAACTAAAATAGCCACTCTATATCATCAATGAATGCTTATCCAAGGCCAATTCAAACTTGTATTGACCTAAAAGTAGAAACCCAGATAATAAAAGAAACTGCCTCTTCCTTCCATTTTCTCCATTACTCAAAGGTTTAAATAATATCCTTTCCCCTAACCGCACCATTTTTAAATACCCTTCAACCATTAAAAAATCATTCCCTACCAACAAACCTATAGAAGGAACCAACGAAGCAGGAGTCTATTTAATCCCCTGTAAAGAAATTAACTGCCTTTTATTTTACATAGGCAAAACAGGAAGAAATCTGGATAAGAGAATGTACGAACACAGAGGAAACATTAGACGGGGAAACACAGCCTCTAGTCTTTTCACACACACTAATAACTCTAACCACCCCATACACTTCTCACAGGCCAAACTAATCTACCCGTGTAAGGACTTCCGCAAAAGAAAGGTCAATGAATCCACCCTTAATGATGAAATCCTTAATAAACTTAAATTCACACCCCCTGATTAGGAACTTTAATCGGATCTCTGTAAACTATATATATATTGTATGCTTGGTGAGACTGCATGTATGCTTAGTATTCGACTGTGGCTGGCATGACAAACTCCATGCCGAAACTGGTCTCGAGATAATAAATACTACGCTCTTCCACCGTGGTTTTATTAACATATTTGGAATCTGTCATTGGATTTAACAATTGTTCTGATCTATAAATATATATATATATATATATATAAATACAAAAGATAATCACAAATCAGCACGTGACCTTTCGAATGCGCGAAATTCCCAAGGAAAAAAACTTATTCAGGGGCAAGTACTTGCCCCTGAAGAAGTTTTGACAACGAAAGCACTTGGGTTATCGGTTGTTTGTTTCTTTTCCTTGGGAATTTCACGCATATATATATATATATATATATATATATATATATATATATATATATATATATATATATATATATATATATAATATATATGTATAGGTCCTGCCAAATACAGATAAAAAGAACTGATCAAGCTGATAAAGAAAAAGCTGATCAAGCTGTCCGGCCAGCCTCCGCTCAAGCTATCCCAATCCCATTCCATTTAACGATCTTCTTCCACACGTTGAGAAAATCCTTAATTCACAATGACTTACTGTCTGCCAAACTCCATCATTTACCAAACTTAACTGTATTAAGCCACTCTTCTGGTATTGGACCTCATCTTTCCACCTCCTGTCATAAAGAGTAACAACAACAAGGAAAGAAGGTAACCTAGAAGACCTTACGGTCCATTCAAGGAGGGTACCTTTAGACTAGCAATCGAGCGGGCACATGGCTGCTCAATTGTTTTGCGTCCCTAAACGGCCGCTTTTCAAGACTTTGTCTAGTCTTGACTTGAACTGGTCAACAGATTCACTGTTGACAACTTCCAATGGAAGTGCGTTCTACTTACCGCAGATACTGTAAGTAAAAAAATCTCCACACAGATTGTGGTTGTAACGCTTCAGTTCAAGTTTGAAGCCGTGATTGCCCGTTCTGTTCTCACTGAGTGTCAAAAAATATCCCGGTAGTCAACATTGTCGAACCCTCGAAGTATTTTGAAAACTTCGATGAGCTGACCACGCAGTCTACGGGTTTCCAGCGAGAACAGATCTAATTCCCTTAGTCTATCTTCATAACTTTTATGTCGGATAGAGGGAATCAGTTTGGTTGCCCTGGCTTGTACGCGTTCCAACCTTGCGATATCCTTTCGAAACGAAGGACTCCAAAATTGTACGGCATACTTCAGGTGCGGCCGAACGAGGGAGTTGTACAGACACAGTACAATCTCCTTGTTCCGATATCCAAACTGGCGCTTTATATAGCCTAGCATCCTTTGGGCCTTTTTCTCCGCCTCAATGCAGTGTTTAGAGAACTTGAGGTCACTAGTGATTGTTACACTCAAGTCCTTCTCAGTGTAGGTGGATTCAATAGCAGTGCCCTTAAGGATATACTGAGATTGGGTTTTTTTGTGGCCGATATGCATCACTTTGCATCTGTTCACGTTAAAAGGCATTTGCCACGTGTCCGACCACTCCCCAATCTTCCCAAGATCTTCCTGAAGGTGGACAGTATTTCCATCTTTGCAACGTTCATACCAAGCTTGGTATCGTCGGCAAATTTGGAAATCTTGACAACCATGTCACCGTCCATGTCGTTGACGTAGATGATGAATAGTAGTGGTCCCGGGACAGAACCTTGAGGCACCCCGCTAGTAAGGGGCACCCAATCAGAAGCCTGTCCATTCAGCACCACCCGTTGCCGTCTACCACTTAACCAGTTCTAGATCCAGCCGGCTACTTTTACGTCTATGCCCAGCGCTCGCACTTTCTGCGGAAGGCGGCGGTGCGGTACCTTATCAAAGGCTTTCTGAAAGTCTAAGTACACCACATCTACCGCATTGTCCCGATCGTGCTCACTGAAAACGAAGGGGAAGAATTCCACAAGGTTCGTCAGGCATGGCCGTTGCCTTCGGAAGCCGTGCTGGGAACTCCTCAGTAGCAGCTTTGACTCTAAATGCGACGTAATTTTGCCCACCATCATGCTTTCCATGAGTTTACCGACTATTGAAGTCAGACTGATAGGTCGGTAGTTCGACGGCTGGCTACGGTCTCCTTTCTTGAAAATAGGAGTCACCTCCGCTTCACGCCAGTCTCTAGGAACGCATTCGGTCCAGATTGACATGTTGAAGATTGTGCTCAGGTGTCGTAACACTTGATCGCGCACTTCTTTCATCACTTTAAGTAGAAACCTCATCCGGGCCAGGTGCTCCTATTCGTCATTAGGTCAGTGATCTTCTTTTTTATTTCCCCTTCGGTGAAGTCCATAGCCTCCAGCTTTTCCCCTAAGTAGGAATCCATTAGCTGGAGGATGGGAACACACTTTTCAGTAAACACTGAAGAGAAGTAGTCGTTCGACGGATTAGTTTACGGCTGTTCACATATCCGAAAAACTGCTTGGGATTCTCTTTACAGAGTCTCGCCACTCGGAGTTCTTCATACCACTTACCCGCCCTTATGCTGGACTTTACTCTCCTGGCTATCCTCCGGTATTCGTCAAAGTCACCCGAGATGTTCGATTGCCAGTACACAGTTCTCCTCTCCCTAAGCAGTTGGCCGATTTATCGATTAAACCACTTTGGTTTAACAGAAGACCAACGGGGACATTTCAGAGAAATGAAACCTGATTGAAGACTGATGAATGTGGTTTTGAAACTGTTCCACGAGTCTTCAACAACATCGCACACTTCTAGCCTCGCGTCGGTCAGTCCAGCACGCAGACCTGCAAAGTCTGCTCTTTCCAAATCGAGTTTTCTCGATTTACTAGTTGCAGGCCCTGCCTTTGGGACTTTGACTACAAATCTAATTAGTCGGTGGACACTGCCACCGACCTCTTCGCCAACAGAGAGGTCCTCAACGATGTCATCCTAGAGGTGAAAACCAAGTCGAGGATATTGTCTCCTCTCGTTAGCTCTCTCACCCATTGAGTCAGGAACTCGTTGTTCGCAAACTCCCAGAGTAGTGCGTTCTCGCCACAGGGTTCTCTGGTTTACCAGTCAACTTGTGTGTTGAAAGCCCCCATGACGATACACACTCTATCTTCGACAAGTTCTCCTAGTAGCTGGTACAGATCTCTGTCCTTTTCAACGAGTTGGGAAGGAGGTCTATAAAGCATCAGGGTCCTGTATTTGGCAGGACCTATCTCTAGGTCAACACCTAGTAGTTCATGGTTGGATACGATATTGCAATCCGTCGAGTTAAGAGTATCCTTGACATACAACATCACACCGCCACCCTCTCTGTCTGGCCTATCTTTCAGAAAGATCTGGTAACCGGGAATCGTGAATTCACCTTCAAAGTATATGCTTGAAGTTTTATCCACGACTCCGTTATGGCCACCATCTCTGGTACTTTTGTTGCTACGAGGCCACGAAGCTCTAGAAACTTTTTTCTGATAGACCTTGCATTAAACAGAAGAATTTTGAGGGAGTCCCCGACTGTAGGACTCCCTACGCTCTTTCGTTTTCCGCTTTTTTTCTCTGTGGCGGGGTCACTTCCCTCTTTGTGACTTCAGAAAAGGTCGTTCCTGGAGTAACACGCGTGTACTGGCGCACGTCTTCCTTTACTCGGGGTCTGACACTTCTTTGGGTCTGCTCCACAACATCCTGGATCATGTTCGCGAGTGCAGCTTTCCCTTTAAAGGAAAGGTGCACTCCGTCCCTTTTGTACAGGTCATTTTTCCCGTAAAAGGTGCGGTAGGGGTCTACAATAAAAGACTTCTTCCGCCGTACAAAGATCTCCCAGGCGTTGGTTTATGGAGACGTTCCTCGCGTGAGCATTGCGGGATGGACCTCGTCTTGGGAGTATCCCGACCACGACACGTCTGCGGGTTTTAAGCCCACAGTAGTCAACTCCTGCCATAACCGTGGTCAGGATCTTCCCGCTGGCGCCTACTTTACCTCCTCGTAGGTAGAGATCGTTGCCACTTGCCATGAGGGCAACTACTGAGTTCTCAGAGTTCTGAGATTTCTCAGCCTCCACCCTTATTTCTCCGTTTCCCTTTCCTGGAAGGCAGCTTACCTTCACACTGTGCGAAGGCGGGCCGCTAGCAAGGGTTGTAGATCCCGCGCTAGGAAGTCACCGATCATGATGACCCTCGCGCATTTGGGTTCTGAGGACAGAGGCTTCCCTTTCAGTATGGGCTCTTTCGATTCCTCTTTCTTCCCCACTTTTTGGGTTTTTTTCTTCTTTTTTCTTCCGTTTCTACTTTCTCTTCTGTTTTATCTACTTTTTTTTCCTTTCTTACTTTCCTTTTCTTCTTTTTGACGCCCTGAGTAACCTCAGCAGCAGCTGGCTCTGGGACGTCGGATGGATAGCCTATATCTATCGACGCGGTGCTTGAAGGCTCAACAGAGGAGCCATCAGCGTCGTTGGGAGTTCTTGATGATGTTGCTCTACCTTGGTGGCTGTCATCTCTGCAATGATGGCTTTGATACAACGGATTTGAATGACATGCTTAGATTCGAGGATTTTCACCTTCTCTTCCAGCCGTCGTGATTTTTCCTCAGAAGATTTAAAAAGTTCCTTAAGCTCCTGAAGTTCTGCCCTTAGGACGCAGTCCGTGCAGATACTTCCATGGTGGCATTTTGAGAAACACCCCTCCAGAAAATCTACGCACCACTTGTCCTTTTGGCATGTCGAGCAGGTATATTTTAACGCACAAGGTCCTTTCTTTCCAGTCATGCTGAACACTTTATATCACTGAATACTTTGTGACCAATCAATAAAAAAGAAAGGGGGTGGTGAGTTCGCCCTGCGTAAGTCACTCCCGCCTATCGATCGGAGAGGTTTCGGATCTTTCAGAAGGCACGCTCCTTGTGCTGCTGCTCGTCCGACCGAGTCGTCAAACCTCGGCGTGCCGTGGCTCCCAACCAAGCGGCACTGACGGTTCCCGAAGGGGCCATCGATTCCTCACCAAGTGAACAACGAAGCACACCCCGTACTAAACTTCTACTAGTTCCCTTCACGACGGCCAAGATCTCGGAGCAGCGTTCAATAGATATCCCGCCACACCAAGAGACTCAACCCAAGGCTTTTTATTGGCCTGGCAACCAACCTGGGAACAAAGGGCCGTCACCTCGGACCAATGCTACCAGAGGCACCCGTCAACGGTCACTGAGAATGGTCAATAATTACGCGCCAGGGAAGGGGTTAACGGGGCACTACCCTCATCCCATTCATCGTGCCCCAACGCCTAGGACACCTCTAGTCCTAGTCTCTCGCAACCAGTGAGCGTCGATTGGCGTTGTTTATAGAGGTTCCAAAGCCTCTCTTCTGACGCGTGAGGTAGCTGCCAGGTCCTTATATGTAGATAGAAAGAAAAAAGGGAAAGAGTGACATGATAGGAGTAGGCTTTTTTTGTTTTTTCTTTTTGTATAAGTGGGAGAGATAGGATAAAGGTAAAAAAGGAGAAGGATAGAGTAGAAAAAGAAAGGAATGACGCACTTAGTCTGGAATCTCGTTTCCGACTAAATAGACACGGGAAGCCCTACCAGGGGTAACCAGAAGAGGTACCCCCGCCGACATAGCTCGAAAAGTCAAAGGTAGACACAAGCTCTCTTTATGCGACAAGGGGGCGTCACCTCTCCCTCTACTTTCTTTATGAGAGAGAGAGAGGATGAGATGAGGTGCTGGACTACCACCGCCTGGGTCATACCAGGCTGACCCACGGATACCTAGTGTATATACTGCGATCTCCTTCCTACTTGCAACCCTGTCGTAACATATTTACTCTGTCTCACATACCCACTCAGTGCCTTCTATCGCCGTTTCTTTCCTTTCCTAACATTTTAACCTCACTCTGAACATTTACGTTTGATTCTGGCCGAAGGCTCCCTACTCTTGCAAATAACCTTTTTTTCCTTCTTCATTGCCTCCTGTCTTCTTCCTCTGATGTAGTCTCAATTGTATCTTCCTTCCACTTTCTCGCTTGCATCTTCTTTTCTGTACCTTAATCCTAGCCAGCTTCGCTGAGTGGGGCTTATTTAGCCCCAATCCGCGGCTAATCCGTTCCATTAAAAATAAATGACACGATCCTTGTTATTCAATACGTTTCTCTTAATTATCTGGTCTTAAAGCTTTCCATGTATTCAGGTTTAATCGATGGGTCATTTTTATTGCAAGCGGATCATTAGGCGAGTTAGGAGAGACTTTCGGTCCTTATTTTTTTCATCTATTCTAGAATTTGGAGGTGGAAACTGTTTTAAATTACTTATGAGATTCTTTAAGTCACTCATTAGCATAACGTCTTAAGGGGTTTGAATAAACTAACGGATCAATCTCACTATCCAAATTTCCAAATAAGCCAGAATTATCGGAAAAAAGAGGACCCGTATTTCTTCCTAATAGTAAACCTACCCTTAAAATGAGGTCTCCAACTCCGAAGAAATATCTCTCGGCAAGAATACATAATTTACCTTCTGCAAGAAATTATTTATTACTCTGGAAAAACCTGGAAGTTTGTCTCTCTTTCTACACTCAACTATCGATTTATTTCATTTTATAACTGTATGATATTTTCTCCCAGGAACACAAATCGCATGGATTTTTAAAAATCTGTTGGTTTGGTTACTACAATATCCTTTTACACTCGTTTAAAGGAATAAAAGTTAGCGACGAGATGGTAATTTTTGTTATTTCGATACGTTAACGGAAACAAATTTTGACGTCAAATTAAAAAAATAACACAAAAACATTAACTTGTGTGAATGAAAATCTCTTACAGTTATGAGTTGCTATATTTATGTATCTCCGATGGCTGTTCTTTTTTCTTCGTTATCTGGGTATCTATATTTCTGTATCTCCAATAGTTGTTCTTTTCTCTCCTTTATCTAAATTTTTTTCTGTATCTCAGATTATTTATTGATCTTTTTACTCCCTTAATTGCAATGGCTCTTCTTTCATCTATCTATTTATTATCCACGCATTTCTTGTAGTCTGTATACCGATGTGTGATGTTTTCTATCTGCTACTTGGCTATTAATATTTGTGTATTTCCGATCTGTTTTTCACTCTGTTATATGGATATCTATATTTCTATATCTCATGTATTCTATTTTCTCTTCGTTTTCTGTACTACATATATTTCTCTATCCGTAATCTCAGTCCTTGACTATCTGTATGTGTGATTATTTCTGTATTTCGGATGCCTGT
Organism: Ceratothoa steindachneri; assembly: GCA_963969495.1. NCBI lineage: Eukaryota > Metazoa > Arthropoda > Malacostraca > Isopoda > Cymothoidae > Ceratothoa > Ceratothoa steindachneri. Next base: position 170,514,390 of record OZ018320.1, on the reverse strand, counting down.
TCTTCTTTTTTCGTTATCTTTATCTATAAATCTTTATCTTAGATGTAGGATCAGCCCTCTACGTAACGAGGTTATACATATATATATATATATATATATATATATATATATATATATATATATATATATATATATATATATATATATATTTCAGTATCTCTGATGTCTATACCTTCTTTTCAATTCTATCTAAATCTATATTTCGTCTCTCATATGTATGATCATATCTCTCCGCTATCTTGATAGGTATATTTCTGCACACCCAGTATTTTTTATTTTCGTTCCCTAATCAGTAATTTATCTCCGATGTCTGTTAATTTTTTTCACGTTATTTATATTTCTGTACCTTCAATGTTTCTTATTCTCTGGCCCTGTTATATTTTGCAGTTGCGTTTGTTTGCCATCCCTCTAAACGACAAATTCGTGTTTCCTACGTGTTTTACCTCGACAAATTCCGAATTGGTCACATCTTAGTCTTAGGGCACCGCGCAATCCCGATTCATCGATGGTTTTACTTTCCAAAGCCCACACTTGCATTTGTACGTTTATGCGTATGTTAATTTGTGTAATTGTGACTCTTTGTAATTTAAGCGCATCTAAATGTCTTAAATTTTTAGATTTTGTGATTTAAGAGAGAGAGAGAGAGAGAGAGAGAGATGGATATATATATATATACATATATATATATATATATATATATATATATATATATATATATATATATATGCACAATATTGTTTTGATCGAAACTGTGAGATTATAAATACGCAATATTTAGCTTCTTGGCTACTTGCTGTTTTCGAAGGTTCTATTTTCGGCGCTTTACCCACTTCGTCAAATCGAAAAATGGAGAATGACATCTATTACGTTTCGTTGGGCTTTCATGTTTCGCCTCCTAATTCTTTCTTTAATTTAATATAAAACACAGTCTCGCATATATATATATATATATATATATATATATATATATATATATATATATATATATATATATATATAGTACAAGAGAAAATAAGAATTGGACGCGAATGAACAAATGAGACATGAAACCGGAGTTTTTTTAAAGGGAAGAAAGGGACATTAGAAGAATCCAGAATCAAAGGGAGCAGAGGGCGGCACTGTGAAGGCGATCCTTTACCGAGAAGACAGAAATAACGCCAGGGAAAAAAAGTTTTGAATTCCTGGCCGGGACTCGAACCCGGGTCTGCTGATTGCCGGTCAGATGCTTTACCGCTAAGCTACCAGGCACAGTAACTATATTCCGCCCAAAGCGTTACCCCATCAAACCCAGTATCTCCCTAAGCTAGGAACTTCCAATGAATTTTTTATACCACATGCTCTTACCCGCTCACAATTTAAAGGCTCACTGTCCATGTCACATACAAAGAAGGAGCAACTACAGGATCTGCTGGTGATAATACAACCACCACAGGGATTCTTCTAATGTCCCTCTCTCTTGTCTCTAAAAAAACTCCGGTTTCATGTCTCATTTGTTCATTTGCGTCCAATTCTTATTTTCTCTTGCACTATATGTATTTATAGTCAGCGACACCAGGTTTCTGCATCTTTCTTTCTGTCTTCAAATTTTATTTGAAAGACAGAAAATAAAAAGGGCATAGCCCTGGGGTGGTTGTATTATCACCCGCAGATCCTGTAGTTGCTTTCTTTGTATATATATATATATATATATATATATATATATGTGGAAAAGTCACTAAGTATCGCGTGAGTAAGCATTAAATGCAACAAAGCCCACAGGGAAAATTAATACGAAGATTCCAAGTACTTTCGAACTTTATTTCGAGTTCTTTATCAAGGAATGATAAAGAACTCGAAATTACTTGGAATCCTCGTATTAATTTTTCATGAGGGATTTGTTGCATATATATATATATATATATATATATATATATATATATATATATATATATTTTTAATAGCCCAGGGAAAGGAAAATTAGTATCACAGCCCGGTAAAATGCTGAGGAATATTACGTTAATCATTAAAGGCTTAAGAAAATGGAAGATTTAGAAACGGAGAAAATATGAAGGTTAATAAAGGAGTTGGATTCGACCCTGTGTTGTCAAGCGCTCATCGTTATCAAAAGCACGACGCTCATCGACGCGCAGCGGATGAGCGTCTTTCATCTTCCTGATTGGTACTGCCTGTAGTTGACGTATACTACTATCTTTCCATCTTCTTACGTATAGCGGTGTGTATGTTGCCGTTTGTAAAACCGTTATTCACAAGTACTTGTGTAGCCATCTCGAGTTCTTAGTGTGTTTCTTTCCATGTGAAGCAATGGTTGAAAGGACGGTTGATGTACGAATTTATTAAAAAAAAATATGACTATCGCGACATTCACTTTTTGCATTCATGCAGTGACCTGGATTTGTGTTTTTGACGTAAACTTTTTTAGTTATTTTATCGTTATGTTTAGTGGTTAGGATATCTAAAAAAAGGAAGTTGGTTATTTTGGTTATTTTCTATGATGCAGTTAAGAGAGAAGCCATTCTTGAATGCTTTTAGTAATTCCTGAATTTCTTCTTTTGTTTGTATATTTATGTATATGTCGTCTAAATATCTGCAGTGAATATGTGGTTTTGAGAGCATTGGAAACACTGTTTCTTCCACTTCCCATTAAAAGTTTACGAAGAGTACTCTGAGGAGAGAACCTATTGCAACGCAGTCGGTTTGCACGTACAGATCGCTTTTGGTGCACATCAAGAGAAGTTCTCTCAAGGAAACCCTCGGTATACTAAGAAGGGGGCGATCGCTCTAGTTGTATACTCTTTCTAGGATTAGGTCTATAGTTTCAGAAACAGGAACGTTTTCTATGAGAGAGAGAGAAGGAATTCCCCCCACCCTCCTCCTGACTTCCCCAGTTTGCCGTTGACCACTCTAAATTCGTCTGCCCTATATACTGTTGGTGATGAATCTCTCTCTAGATAATTTCGGGGTATATATATATATATATATATATATATATATATATATATATATATATATATATATATATATATATATATAGGGTGTTCCAATAACTTGGACCGATTTTAAATGTGAGTTAAGTTTAAGCGTCTAAGGATTTCTTTCTTTTTCTTTCAGATTTAACAACTTCAGTCTTTGCCAATTTCAACCATGAAAGATTAACAATCGAACAACGTGTTAAAGTTATCCAAGCCTATTACGAAAAAGGACGTTCAAACAGAAACGCATTTCAGGCACTTCGCGATTTTTTTGGTCAACATAATGGACCAACCGAGAGTGCAATTGGGAAAATTGTTCGTAAATTCAAACAAACGGGATCGGTGGCAGATATGAAAACGCCATTGCATGCTCGTTTACACCGTTCAGCAGAAAACATTGCTGCAGTGCACGAGAATGTGGCCAAAGATCCAGACACCTCTATTCGTCATCGCGCGCAGGAATTGATCCTCTCCACAACAAGATTATATCGAATTTTGACAAAAGATTTGTCTCTACACGCTTACAAAATTCAATTGACACAAGAACTGAAGACTACTGACCGTTTTAAGCGCCGTACATTCGTCCATTAGGTGCACGAGCAAAGATAAGCCGATGATGATTTTTCACAAGAAATCATCTTTAGTGATGAAGCCCATTTTCATCTTGGTGGATTCGTAAAATAAGCAGAATTGTCGCATTTGGGCTGATGAAAATCTCAGGAAGATTGTTGAATAGCCACTGAAGCCACAAAAGGTCACTGTTTGGTGGGCATTTTTTGCTAGCGGAATCATTGGGCCGTATTTCTTCGAAAATGATGCCGGGAATTCTGTTTACGGTGACAGGTGAGCGATACCATGCCATGATAACCAACTTTTTATAGCTTGAATTGAATTCTATGGATGTCGAAGATTTGTGTTTTCAACAGGATGGCACCACATGCCACACAACCAATGCAACAATGGCTTTATTGAATAAGAAGTTCCCAGGTCGCATCATCTCTCGAAACAGCGAGGTCAATTGGCCACCCCGATCGTGTGACTTGACGCCTTTAGATTTATTCCTTCGGGGCCATCTCAAAAGTAAGGTCTATGCCAACAAGCCAACAACAATTCAACAGCTGAAAGATGAGATAAGAAGGCATATTGGTGAGATCGAGGAGCAACTATGCAGGGACATCTTCATAAATTTTGACCATCGAGTGGAGGTGTCCTGCCGAAGCCTTGGCAGACATTTTGGCGATATTATTTTTCACACATAATTGCCATGACTCAAATAACATAATCCAATAGTGAAATCAATAAATTTCCACAATAACACTGTTTTATTTACTGCTAACTTCGATCCATCTTAATTGAACACCCTTTATATATATATATATATATATATATATATATATATATATATATATATATATATATATATATATATAAAACTGGCGTCAGTTCTTTGGGTTTGTAAAAGATTCCACCCTACCTGATCTTTTTGCTATTTCCTTGAAGATCATTATTTCCACTCTATAAATTTGCAAGTGTCAAGAGTATTCATGCCAAAATAATAGGTCAATTTTCTTTCTTAATAGACAATTATATATATATTTTTTATTTTACCGTATTTACGTAAGTCAAAATACCACTAATTAAACCGCAAGAATAGCCGCCAAATATTGGTTTTGCCGTGGTAAAATTACCAGAAGACTCAGTCCTGAGTCAGGTTCCTTCGTTAGTAATTTTCTGTTTCTGGTGTGCACAATTAATTGGAACATTTATTAAGTTTTTTTTTCTTAATTGTCAATTATAAGTAGGTTAGATTTGTTAGGAAGAGCCTCACTTGTTCTGGTAAGCTTTCTAGGGTGCCGAAAGACGAACGCAGCATATTCAGGATGTCTTCGTTCGATCGTTTTCAATAGCAGGGACATATCCTAGGACTATCAGGAAAGGATTTCATCGTTTACGTTCAAAAGGAAGAACGAAACGAACGGGAAGAAAGGAAAGCCCAGAGAGAAGCAAAAGAAAGGAAAGAGCAAGCACAGAGAGAAGGAGAAGAAAGACGGAGAAGCAGAAGAAAGAGAGAGAGCAAATACGACAGCACGAGAGAGAGTTAAGCCGCGATCATGTCAAAATAATCAAATCCAAAGCACGGAAATTCGAAGCAAGCGACGAAGTACTACTTCTGTTGTCCTCGAAGTTTAATAAGCTCCTATCTCAGTGGAAAGAACCTTTTTCAGCAATAGAACCCCGGTCGACTACTTAATTCTGATCCCCTCAGGTAATAAAGTGTACCACGTCAACCTGTTCAAAAGGTACCACCGACGCGCGTGCGTTAGTAATGTTGTCGCTTTAGACGAAGAACTCGTCTAAGAGGCAACTTACCCGGTCGAACCGCTCTGCCTCGTTCAAACGGTCTGGGTGGAAGCAGACGATGAATACCCATTGCCGTATCTACCTTACCCATAATCGGACTCAGCCCCCGAGCTAGAGAAGGCTCACTTGGCGAGCCCACTAAGTGAATTCTCGGACGTAGTCTCCGAAACCCCAGGTTGCTCAATCCAATTCACTCATGAGATTGTTTTTAAAACGCAAGAACCAGTAAAAACTAAGCCTTACCCTAGTCCCGTTCATTTACGCCCCACGTTTAACACTGGACATATATAAGTGAGAAATATAGTAGTATAGATGTTTAGTAGGAGAAAATAGTGGGGAAATTTAGAGAAATAATAGGAAAGTGAAATGAAAACGCCGAAGTAACCTTTTGTTTTAAAAACGTATACGTTGCCATTCGTACATGGGACCAGTACGTACAGTCCCTTCGCGCTTTGTTAATCCGTTTGTGCGCACACGGACTCACGATAGGCCCGGCGAAGTGTCATTTCACATATGATACGATTAAATATCTTGGTTTTAAGATCGGAGAGAACCAGATTGTCCCCCAAGAAGACAAAGTTAAAGCCATAGCTGAAATGCCGCTTCCCCGGACAAAGAAGCAGCTGCGGTCATTTCTGTGTTCTGCTTCATTTTACAGGCGCTTCGTTCCCAATTTAGCCACTATAGTGTCACCCCTTAATGATATGTTGAAGAAAACGGGACCCGATCCTGTCAGTTGCAATCCCCCCGCGGTGTCAAGCTTTAACCAGCTGAAGGAGAAATTGATCTCTGCTCCTCTTTTGAGACTCCCGAATCCGAACAAAAAGTGTACGATTCGTACTGATTCCTTTCTTGATGGTATAGGTGGTGCCCTCATGCAGTATGAAAACGATGGAAGTGGATATCCTGTTGCGTATGCGAGCAGGAAGCTGTCTGTCCGCGAGAAGGCTTACGCCACCATTGAACTCTAAGCATTAGCTATAGTATGGTCGATTCGACATTTCGTAATTGAGAGTGACCATAAACCATTGTGTTACCTTCGTAATTTCAAGGGTCAAAATGGACAACTAATGCGTTGGAGTCTGTTGGTCATGGAATATCAATTCCGTATTGTGTATATCAAGGGTACTCAAAATTGTTCAGCGGATCTTTTAAGTAGAAATCCTCAAAAAGACACTATTGCCATAAATTAAAGATACCATTAGCGTATCTCCTTATAAATATGTTTGCTGATGTGTTTTATATATAGGTTAATTGTTTGAAGTGTTGTATAATTATCCTCGGTTGTAGTGTCTCTAGTAATGATTATTTTTTTCTTTTATTTAGGTACTCAATGTGTTTTATGGCTTAATTATATATTTTTTTGTACCTGTGCGTATAGTCTGAAGTAATTATTATTATTTGCTAACCCCGCTCATGACCGAATTTTGTTTGTATCTCGTTGCACTAATTAAATTTTTATAGCATCTCCCCCTTGAAGAAAAATTAGTCTTCCTGAAAAGCGAAGAGTATGGAAGAATGAGAGAGAGAGAGGAGAAAGAGAGAGAGAGAGAGAAAGAGAGAAAGAGAGAAAAGGAATTCACTCCCTCCCCCTGACTTCCCCAGTTCGTCGTTGACTGCTCTAAATTCGTCTGCCTTATATACTGCGAAAATTACAACAAATGGAAAGACCATTAAGTGGGTGTCGCAACTTCGCGCTACAGAACCTTATTGCGACCCAAAGCAATTAAGGAAGTCTGTTGGCGATGAATCTCTCTCCCCTTCTAGATAATTTCGGAGTATATATTCGACACCTTAAAGTTCACATGCAGATTGTGTTTGAAGCCGCCGTCCAGTACGTTAGGCGTAACGTCTTCGTTAGTCGAGAGGAAATCGACTACATTCTCGTCCAAGGAAGAATTGAGTGATTGTCGAAGAGCTAAGGAAGAGCTAGTCGTCACTCAGTGTTGTTCGTGGAAATAGTTAGGCACGCTTCAACCCTTCTCACCACGTCTTCGGATTTTAAGAATCAGAAAAGCCATCGCCGAAGGACCATCCGTTTGCCTCTTAAGGATAAGAGACCCCGCAACTTCAGTTTCCTGAAGTTGAATTGAGCGTCCTGTGAGACGTCCACAAGTTCAAGGTCGACCTTACCCACCTGGTCCTACTCGCCGCACATTAAAGTAAAAGGGATTTAACCCCCGCTTCGTCACGCTCCTCCCACCTTTACCGCGTCGAACCTCAAGGATCCCCTTTGCTCTAGAACTTGCATAATTGTAAAATCATTACTTATTTAATTATCCCTCAGTTCAAACTTAATCGATAGTGTTAATTATCTTAGCAGTAAACCGTCAATATTCAATTGCATTGCCATTTAATTTGCCATATATGTATATGCAATCTTTAATCCTATTAAAGTATATTTTTGTAGCTGTGTTTGAATATTCCTTGGCCTAGCAACTGTGTATATAATGAACTCTTAGAACCATGCCCAGATGGAGCATTAATTTCGGTCGGTTAGTAGACCTCTGTCCGTATAACGGCGTACACCGGTCATACTACGACAATATATATATGCATATATATATATATATATATATATATATATATGCAAATTTTGTTGAAGACCATGTTATATTTCGCCTTAATTAATTTCCTTTGCTAACTTTATCTTCTTCTAGCTATCTTTTTTATTCCACCTTGTAGATGGTGGATCACTTTTCAAGTATTCATATCTCTTTTAAATGAATGTGTTTGGTAAAAAACAAACTAAATTGCTAAGCTTTCGATCTTATTCGATCATCTTCGGCGCGTTTTGATATGTTCTTGCCTCCTTTTCCGATGTAATGAGTGGAGTGAAGATCTGACAGAATGAAAGAAAACGATTCTTAAGGGTTATTTATTCCACCTAGGTTGAGCGTAACGTTAGAGGAAACGGACCATTCCGGTGAGTGGAATTTTAAAATAATCTTAATGTTCGATTCCAGCTTGTCGCTTGACTGTTGATGGCCGGCTTATCTTCATTTATTAATACGGTTTCTAAGATGTTCAACCTAGCTTTATCAACCTCTTTTCTTTTAATAACGGTGTTGTCAACTAGCATATCTCCCGTTAAGTTAATGTTATGTGCACTCTCCATATGATTTTTTGGCCCTCCACCCTGCAGATGCATGGTGATACGTCTCGAAAGTGTAGTAGTTATCATGCCAATATATTTTAGGGGTTTCCTTTTAACTGTTCTGGGTGATATTTTTGAACTCGAAGCTTCATTGAACTCCTCGAGAAGTTCAAAATATATATTTTTCTGCCATTCTGTAGTAAATCCAGAATGATAGTTGTCTTTTTAGGTGTTGTAAGACTCTTTCTGTCAGTGATTTGAACAACATATCTAGAACATTTTAATTTTGTAGCAATTTCTACTGGTGATAAACCTTGACTCTGGAGAAGTTTGATTTGTGCTCTCTGTGCTTTTGTAGCTTATTTAGTTTTAATCATGTTACTTATTTAGAATGATATTAAATACCCAATACTCATGAATTTAAGTTGAAACATAAGAAATATTGGTTAAATTCTTATTCTTATTTTAGAAAACACCATTTTATTTATTACACACCATTTAGTAAAATATTCAGTAGTTCAAACGTATTAAAAAAATATTCAAGCACATTAGAAAAATCATGTATACTTATAAATAATATGGTTTGAATAATATGATTTTACCATATTATTCATAAGTATACATGATTTTTCTAATGTGCTTGAATATATATATATATGGTGAGATGGGCTATTTGAGGACCTTTCGTTTCCAGTTTATTCCACCTTCAAATTGATTAAAATATCGGACACCGAAATTTCTACAACAGGTTCGAAACATTATCATTGAAACCGCCAGAAGAACAATGAGGTCCAGTGCCAAAGAACCTCTGGTATCACAGTGGACCATCAGAACTGTGGTGCATCATGACACACGATACAAGTCCTATGTAATGAGGAAAGGCCAATTCGTGTCTGCAAAGACACAGGAAAACCGTATCATCCGTTCGAAACTGTTACGTAACACAGTTGAAATCGCCCACCAGCAAGGCATGCTTTAGTTTGTCTCTAACGAAAAAACCTTTGACCAGGACCAAAGGGATAACAGAAGAAATGACAGGTAGCTATGTGCAGATCCTTCTGAAGCACCTAGTGATGCACACCAAATTTCCAGCAACGTGATCGTTTTAGGAGTGGTGAGTAGCGAAGGTCATGTCATGTCACCCCACCTTTTTCCACAGAGTCGTAGGATTAATGCTACTAGATACATTGAAGTGGTCGAAACTGTTATCAAGCTTTGGGTAGATGCAGTACACAATGGAAGGTCATACTTGTTACAGCAAGACTCGGCACCTTCACAAAAATCCCTAGTAACACAAAAATAGTTGTCACGCAACCTTTACGATCATGTAACACTCAATATGCGGTCTTTAAATTCGCCAGCTGTTTAAAAAGAGACTAATCAACATCCTCACAATAACAGCTTTATTGAAGGCTTCCATTGTCCAGGCGATGTCCAAAATGAACTAGTACCATATAGTGTCATCATGACAAGAAATTCATACTTCCGTTTCTCAAAAATGCCGCTATATTCTCGCATCTTCTATCATAGCGACACTGATTTGTGTGTTTGTATGTTAAGCAACTTCTGTATCTCACTTGTTTACTAGCGACTGAAAATGACGGATGTCTCCGTCGAACCCTGCTTTCGCATATAAAATTAGTCTATTACTGTGGTTTTATCCCTTTAGTTACACGTACGCTACTGTACTTTTTTGGATATATATATATATATATATATATATATATATATATATATATATATATATATATATATATGTGTTTGTAGAGATCCATGTGCACATAAGTTGCACACACTCATGTACTCATTTTTTCCCAAACTCACGTGTTCCAATGTTCCAATTAGCGACCATCTGATCTCGCTTTGTTCAGTTATCTTCTTTCAGATCAAAACACTCCGTCGCCACAAAACCGTCATTCAACCATTTGTTTATTAACATCAGTTTGTATCACTGATAATCCTGCATTCCAACTTTGTTATCAAATTGCTTTGATAGACGATCTCAGTTCTCTCTCTCTCGAACAAACATTGACTTCAAACAAAAAGCTCCTCCCTTGGAACCTCATTGGTCACGCCCACCTTATCTATAGATATAAAATAAGCACACATTATTTATTAAATTTAGTCAGCCCCTGTAAGGGGCGCGGCGATTAGCCTTCCTGTCCTCCGTGTTGATGGGAAAGCGCCCCGTCCGGTCCAGCTCAGCCTCTTCTCCTTCTTTCTGACAGCTTGTTTTTTTACCCTACTTCCTCACTTCCCTTACAACCTCCCCAACAACTTTATCTGGTCGGCCTCTAATTTCACAGGGTAGACGTCGACCAGCTTCCTCACGCCGAAACACCCAGATCGAGGCTGAGGTGGAAGGGGAAAACGCCCCCTGACCCCTGAGCTCCGGTTTGGGGTGGTGGGTTTTTAACAACCTGCTTTATCCCCACCCTCAACTTCCTTACATCCCCTTTCTATTTCATTTCAAAGTCTATCAATTTTCCGCCGAGTCTAAGGGGAAGGCGCCATGCTATTGGGCTGCCAGGCCACTAGGCTGGAGGAGTGTCTTCAAATGGTGGCACCTAGCTTTCCCGGCCCCGTATTCACACCTTGGAGCGCAGGCTACTGCGTAGGGGTGATTAGCGTATGCGTCCAGTGCTACAATTGGGTCACCATGCCCGAAGGTGAAAAATTAAAAAGTACTCTCCCTTTAACTTTCCCACTAGCACCATCGGAGCCGCCCTCGGGAAGGTCCACTGCAGAAAAGCAGCCTCCCTACCCTATACTTTCTCAAGGAATCGTCCAAACTTCTTTTATCGGAGAGAAGGCTTGCACCTCGCCCATGCCTACGGGTGCTGGGGACTACCCCTCACTCCATTATGTGTTGGAGTCGCGCCTGGATGAGACCCTCTTAATAGCGGCAGTCGCCAATTTACTTTCCAAGTTGTCTCAAAAAAGCACGAAGGCGGCCCAAAATTAACTGCTCCCGTGGGAGCGCCACAATAGGGCCAACCTCCTTAAGGGGACAAAGGATGACAGGGCCCGTCGGTCAGTGCCCCTTAACGTCCTGAACTTGTGCGTGCCGGTTCGAAGACGATATAAATTGTTTCTCGAATGGGATCAGTGATGTCCTTGGGGGGGGAGGGGCTAGCCATGGTCCCTGAGATAAGCCAGCCCCAGACGGTAGAATCTTCCATGGAGTCGAACCCGTGCTCACTGCCAAGCACAGAACCCGAGTCCACCCAGGTGTAAGCTTCTCCTCAGACGGCTCGGGCCTCCGAGGATCTACATGGAGATGAAGGAACTCATCTCCTGACTGGTGTTCCTGTGACAGCAAAGACCTTCTCCATTTCAGAGAAGGATCTGGCTAAGGCGGTCCATCTGGTTTCGGGGCAACTACCGGTGGGGAAGAGAAGCGGGCTCTTTCCTCGCCCTACTTTCCTAAAAAGAAAAGGAACAAGGAATCGAAAAGGACAAAGAAGACTCGGGGCTCCACTCCTTCTGCGGGAACCACGAAGACGGACACTTGATGGCACGCCGGTGAGTGTGACGTCGCACTCTACCATAAACTTCGTGAAAAGAGTAGTTTATGCGAGTTAACTCGCACACTACTCCATAGATGACATCACCTTAGAGTTTGCCATTGGGCGGTCAAAGTTGAGCTTTTCAAAATAAAACAGGGAGGGGTCTCGAGACCTACCCCAACACTCTTCGTCACGTTTGACTGAGAAAAGCTCCCTGAGTCGGTGAGTGCTGGTTAGTATCGCTACCGCGTTAAGGCATTCGTGCTACTGCCGCGAAGGTGCTACTACTGTCACCGCTTCGGTCATACTAATCGCTTCTGTAAAGGCGCAAAGTCGAAGTCACCCGAAGTCTGTGTAAGTTGCTCCAAGGCCGCACACGATAATTGCAAATCGTGTGTGGCCAAGTCTCAATTGCGGAGAACCGCACCCCGCTTCTTCGAAGCAATGTGGTGCGTATCTTTTCGAGAAGAAAATTCTAGCCGTTCAGGCCCGGGAGCATCTCTCACTTCGCGAGGCTACGGACTTGGACCTGGCGCGCCGGCTCTGGTTGGGATGTCTTACGCCTCAATGTTAAGAAAGACATCCTCTGCTCCTGCCTCTACCAGCACGGTCTTTTCCGCGCCCATTCGGAACCCTTCTGCGGATTCTACCCATTCTGGGCGCTTTCCTGGTAAAGCTGCGTACTTAAAGGGTTCACACCCAGCCCCAGCTAAACCCAGGGTTCCCCCTCCTCCCCCCAGGGTGACCGTTTCCCGTAAGGCGAAACGGCGGCGCGCTTCCATCGAGTCGTTAGAGTCACAGGAGGCAACACCCCTGAAGTTGGTCGTGATGCCATCTTCCGGGGTTCCTAAAGCTGCCCCCCCAAATGGAGGACAGCACTAAAGGCGCTTTGGCTCCTTCGCCCACACCTAGTGGTAGGCTGGGTGGCTCGGAGACGTTGGATCCTCCGAAGCCATCCCGCCTGCCTGAGGTTTCGAGGCGGAGGAAGGAAAAGACTCGCTTGGTGACCCCAACTTCCCCTGATAAGTCCTCGAAGGCGACAGCAACTTCTGGGGTCTGTCCGGCCAACACTACCCGGAGTTCTGCCTCTGAGAAGCGTACGGCCATTCCCTGGAGGGTCTTCTCGTTGAAGAGAGCCATTGCATCTCCTCCAAGCTAGGCCTGGAGGGAATATTCCTTCAATGCAATTGACGTGGACTCAAGGCCACCTGGAGAAGCTCTGGAGGCTTGTCTTCTCCGGTTCCCCGTTAGGTATCTTTTTACAGGAGACAATGCTGGGCGTGTGCTCCCCACCCACCCTTCTGGGGTATAAGGTTTTTGCGACCACACCACCACGTGATGGGGTCCAGGCAGGAGGATGCGCGATTTATACCCGGCATGATGTCTCTGTTCTTCTCTTTTTTTAGATACCTCCTTACAGGCAGTAGCTGTGCAGCTGCACCTTGATAGGAGGTATACTGTTATTTCCGCATACATTTCATCGTCAGCCGACTTCGACGCGGAGGACTTCCACCGCGTCGTTGCGCGGTTGCCACGATGCGTAGATCTGAACGGTAGACACCCTCTCTGGGGAGACAACTCGATGAATCCCAGGGGTCGAGTCCTTACAAACTTGATCGACAAGCTAGATATAGGTGTCATGAATGTGGATGAATTTACGCATCACTGCTCGAGAACCGCTTCATTTTCTTATTTCGATCTTTTTTGTGCTTTCCGGATGTCCTGCCTGATTTGGGGTGGGGGCGGTCGATAACCTCCATGGTAGTGATCAATTTCCAATTAAAATATCATTTTATGGGCCGCTGCTACCCGAGAGCTACTTGGCGCAGGCGCGGTGGTCCGCATTTCAGCAAATGACTGATTTCTCTGTCTCAGTCGAGGAGTTTAGATCAGGAGATGAGGCTGTTGAGTTCTTCTCCGGCAACCTCATCGCCACGGGCCTGACTACTATTCCTAGAACTTCAGGCCATTTTGCACGCCGATCGCTACAGTGGTGGTAAGCCGAGTGTGAGACGGCCCTCAAATCGAAGCTTTATTCCTACATGCGCTATAAGCGCCACCCGAAAAATCTCACTGTCTGTGAATATCGTCGAGCTAGGGCTAGTTTTCGGTATATTTCGAAGCACGCCCACCGCTCCTCTTAAGGGTCATACGTGTCTTCACTTAACAGGAAGATTTCTCTAGCAGAGGTGTGGAAGCGAGTCAAAAGGATTCGGAGCAGGTTATTGCAGGACCCTCCTCCCGTTCTCCAGGAGAATGGGACCACAATCTCGGACCACGCGTCCGTGGCGGAATCCTTCCTGACCGCTTTCACCGCCTTCTCTACCCAGGATGCTGCTCCGCCAGCATTCAATGTGCGTCGTGATGTCACAGAAGGCCACCTACTGGACTTTACCTTCAGAATCGGAGAACCCTTCAACGATAGGTTTACTGTGAGTGAGTTGCGTTCCGCTCTCGCTTTGTGCGCAGACACAGTCCCTAGTCCGGACGACGTCCCGTGCGCTATGCTTCGACACCTAGGTGAACGATGCATAGCCTTTCTATTAGATTTGTTCGACATTAACTAAATATAGGGTACCTCCCAGATTTCTGATGAATTGCTACTTTGCTCGCTTTTCGTAAAGCGGGGAGAGATCACTTAACCCGGCCGAATTCCGCCTAATCTCTCTAACCTCTTGCGTGTGCAAGTTGATCGAGAAATTGGTAAATGTTAGATTAGCCCTATTTCTGCACAGCGGTGGCCATCTGTCTTCTGCACAGTGCGGCTTCCGCAAGTTCCATTCCACGTCGGATGCTCTGCTCCGACTTGAAAATGCAGTCTGCAAGGCCTTTCTTCGTAGACAGCCCTACGCCACGGTGTTTTTCGATCTGGAGAAGGCCTATGATATCGCATGGCGATACGGTATCATGGAGACTCTCCACACGATGGGAACGAGGGGATGCCTCCCAATCTTTATATCTGAATTTTTGAAAGGTTGTCAATTCCGCGTACAGGTGGAGGGGGAAACCCTCTCTAGCCCAATGGTGCTGGAAAAGGGGGTTCAGCAGGGAAGTGTCATCAGTGTCACAATTTGTGCTGAGCATCAACGGCACTACCTCGATGCTGCCCTAAGAAGTTCTGGTTATGCTCTACGTGGACAACCTTTGTATGTCTTTTAGCGCGGCCGAGATGTCAATTCTGGAGTGTTGACTCCAACAGGCATTGAACAGCATCTCTCGCTATGCCAAAGCGCACAGGTTTCGGTTTTCCTTTGACCAAGACTAAGTGGTGTACTTCTGCCGCCATTCACGGCTACACCCTGACGCAGACTTGTTCCTCAACAGGGTGCGCCTGGAAGTAGTGGATTTTCACAGTTTCCTTGGTCTTGTATTTGACTGACGCCTCACCTAGGGGGCTCATATTCGCAGCCTTAAGGTCTCTTGTATCCGCTTCATGGATATTCTTCTTTCCATGACGTTCAGCGTCTTGGGCGCTGATTGCGCTACTGCCTTACTTTTTTATCGATCCTTTGTTCGTTTGAAGCTAGACTATGGATGCGAATTTTATGCATCCGCAATCGATCCTGTATTGCAGGAGGTGAAATCGATTTACTACACCGGCCTTCGTCTCGCAACCGGTGCTTTCCGTACGTCCCCCTCGCTTTGTGCCGTGCACAGCGCATTATTCGCCTGTACGCGCAAGCCAGGCTCCATCCTCAGTTCACAACAGTCTCAATGTATCCGCAGCTGACCTCAACGGTGCCTATGCCGCCGAGAGACGCCAGTCATACCCAAAGCCCTTTACCTTTAGGGCTAGGGAACTCCTTCGAGAGATCAGTATAGCTCTCGTCCAGTGGTGCCCCTGGACTCCACCCTAGAAGTTACCACCTTTAACTATTTGTCGCCACTCTTCTTCTCCCAAAGCATCTTCAGCGCCGGGTCTATTGCGTTCGCCCTTTTTGTAGCACACTTTGTGTGACGCTGGAATCGTGCCAGTGCATATGGATGGTTCCAAGTCCCAAAATGGAGTCGGTTTTTACGCCGTGTTCCCTCTGTTTGAAGTCAGCGGGGCTCTGCCATCGCTGCGTCTGTCTTCACGGCCTAGCTGGTTGCAATACACCGCTCGGTACGGGAGATAACGCGACCATAAGAAGACTAGATTGTGATTTATAGCAACTCACAAAGCACCCTGAGTGTCCTCGGGGCATTGGAATCTCCGCACCCCCTGGTTTGCGATATCTGTAACGCATCTGTTTTTGGCGACCCGGGTGGATGTCGAGATTATCTTCTGCTGGGTTCCTGGACATGTATGAATTGCTGGGAATGAGCGTGCCGATGACGGCGCCAAAAAGTCAGCGAAGACAGGGTTACCAGACTAGCTTTTCGCTCTTTCTCACACCGATTACATGGCCACAATACGTACTTCCCCCGGGCTGCTTTGTAAAAAAGATGAGAGACAGTCAAGGGGAGCTTAAAGTTACGTGCCATTGGGCCGCGACTGTTCCTATGGACCAATCCCCAATGCCACGACGGCTTCAGGTTGCTTTCTATCGTCTCTGAATTGGATACACTCGCGCGATGCACCGCCATTTGATGGAGCTTTTGCCTGCGCCTTATGGCGACGACTGCGTTGTTTGCCAGACTGATCGGCACATTTTTTGTTGAATGTCTTAGTCGGTGTGATATCCACGCACATTACCCGTCTCGGTACCTGGATGAGTGGAGTCGCTACTGCTTATCCCTGTTTATTCAGGACGAGTTTGTTCATACAGACTTGTGGACTATACGACTTTTTGGAGGAGGCTGAACTCCTCCTCTTTATTTGACTGTTGTTGGTTTGTTTTATTTTTGTTTTTTGCATGTTCCTGCGCCGTTAGAAGGCGGGCCTATCCCCGACGCCAGAGCGCGCTTCCTTCTTGCCTTTTTGCTTTGTTTTGTTGTTGTTGTTATTATTTTAGCCTTCCTCCTTTTTATCGTTGTTAATCACATCCCCGAAGTTGGAACTATATAGTAAGAAGAAATATTTGTTCCGCCTTGGAACTGGTGTTCCAGCCACAATAAATCAACCCCTTCTTCGCCAATACAATCAAAAATCGACGAATTCTCTCGCTACATAAATATTCATATAAGAATATTAATAGAATTAATCACGTTTCATTTTATTTTAGTATGTTTATATCAAAATTTAAAGGTGAAATATACACAAATCTAGAGCTCAAACACATTTTATTAATACAATCAATTGATGCGCGCAGTCACTATTTACAATGATGCCCATTGTTCTCCAAGACTGCTTCAATTCATTTTTGGCATTCTAGAGACCAAATTTGTTATTATATATTGATTGATATTACTATCTTTGTCCATAAGCACAAACAACTGGTCAAAATTAGATGACCTCTGTTTATCACCGTCAGTTTAATTTTTGCCCACAAATTCTTTATTGGGTTAAAATCTGTCGAATTCCGGGGACAAACTCCCAAAAGTTTGATGTTATTTTTTTCCATGAATTTTGTTATTGTGTTTGCTTTGTCACAAGGTGTACAACCATGCTTGGTCCTGAACTGTTGGGGAAAATGTGCTGATGAACAGTGGCGGATCCACGGTAAAAAGTAGGGGGTGGGGCTAACTTAAAATCATCCCTCTGTGTAGTCTGATCATTAATAATGTTTATCGTACGCAACATTTATAATTTTGTCCACACACCAGAAAATTATTAAGTGTAGTTTAATTGTAGTTAGGAGATTTTAGCTAAGGTATAATAATACTGAAGTTAAAAATTATTTTCGAGATTTACCTGCATTTTAGCCATGTATCATATAAGCTAAATTTTATCGCAACGGTTTGAAAACTGTTTTTATATATATTCTATAATACTACATATTTTTTTCTGAAGAGCAAAATACAAGTCTGGCTAAAAAAATGAATACAAACATAAATGGGTCTGATAAGGTTAATTATAAAATCTAACACACAACATTGATTGGTCACGGTATTTAACATCAACATCAAACTCCTGTTTCTTTGGGAAAATACATTGATTAAGCTGCCTATTCTAACAGCAATTTTGTTGTGAACATCGTTCAGCAACAGGTCGTTGAGGGTTTTTTGACCCATACTGTTCCTTAAGTACGTTTTCAGCCGTTCCAGGCCGAAAATTAACGCTTGGCCTGGCCAGGTTTGGATACATTCTGGTCTGGGTGTGGGCAAGAGCATCTCTAATGGAGTCAAAATTGATCGTTGACGAAAACCACCAGTCTGCTCCTGCCTTGATGAGGCTCAAACCCTTGATGTCAACCTGGTAGACTGTTGACGCCTTAGGTAGATCAGCAATACCTCCTTGAACGAGGCGCAGAGCAGATGTTTGATGTTGAAGATGACCGGAATAGTGTCGTCCCCGAACCGGCTATAAAGTTCAGTAAACACATGGTCAATGAACGGGACAGACAGATCGGCGGTAATATCAACCCGTTGTCCTAGTAGGGTACGTCCGCTCGATGAGTTGGCCGCCTACAAACTCGAGGCACATGAATGGTGTCAATGACGAGCCGATCTCCTAGAGGAGCTCTTCTGCCTTTTCTAAGACGTCATGGAAGCTGGTCAGTGCACTTTTCCGGTCTTGTTGAGATACGTCTCCACTTCACCGATCGTAGCGTATGCTGAGACGATATTGATCGTAAGAGACTACATGGCTCGGCTCGGCTTTGTTCTAAGGTGTTAGCTAAAATCAACTCAGCGACGACGAGGCCAATCAAAAAGGGCGGCTCAGGGATTGCGATCAGTAGGAGGCCAGGGACCGAGTTGCTGTCATCCTCGAGGAAGATGATAATAACCGGCAGCAATTCGATAAACACAAAAATTCAATCGTGTTATTGCTGGTGATGATTAATGAAGTCGCTTCGCTTTTGACTATTGGCTAATGAAAGGACAAAATGGGGGGGGGGGATTTAGCCCCCTTCAGCCCATCATGAATTCGCGCCTGACTAAATCGTGTTATTGTAGCGGACCCTTAATGCATTCGCTTCGCTTGTCACTATAGGGTAAAGAAAAGCCAATTATTTTGGAGGGGCGGGGGCTTCAGCCTCATCAGTCACCACTCCCTGTCTCTGAGATCAACAGTGCTGCCAATAAATATAACCTAAGAACATCCTGAACACAACAATTAGGATACGACATCATGCGTTAATAATTGAGAACCAGATCATCTTAGTTGCTATCTGCTAGTTTCCATTGGAGATCGTCACTTTTGATCTATGGAGATTGAGGCGACGACAGGAGTATTACACTAACTTGAGAGCGGCTTTCAGGATGACAAACTGGCGTCAGACCAGCTTATCTCGTCTTCCTTCCTTAATCCCTCTGCGTCTGACTTTTATTGCATAGTCGCAAAAAACAAGATTTAAAATCGCTTTATTATTGCTTTTAGTGATTTATTTTGAAGAAATTGAATGGTCCATTACACTAGGAACAACGAGGATATTTT
The DNA here is from genome assembly GCA_963969495.1 of Ceratothoa steindachneri. Classification (NCBI taxonomy): domain Eukaryota; kingdom Metazoa; phylum Arthropoda; class Malacostraca; order Isopoda; family Cymothoidae; genus Ceratothoa; species Ceratothoa steindachneri. The sequence continues at coordinate 170,494,992 of OZ018320.1, read as the reverse complement.
TATCCATTGAAGAATGACGACAAGGAAAAACAAGTGAATAATGATTTTTGTTTAGGTAGAGCCAAAAATAGGGTTACGGATGACAAAGGTGGCCATTAGTAAATCTGATCCAACCATAAAACCTGGATCCGTGATTCCCAGGAAAAATGTGATAAAAAGGAACTGGCACACAAAACGACAAACTTGCAGGGAAAACGAATGTGCCAAATAGTACTGAGTGCCAAAATATCGAGGGAAAATCCTACCCTATTTTTAACTTGATTGAGCGAGTGTCTGGCCAATGGGTCTCTCTCTTTCCTACATTCTCTTAAGACAAGGACGATGGCAACTGTTAAAAATTGCCATAGCAATGTTTTATACTGGTTGGGTTCGATGATGGGTGCTACCGCCTTTCCTTGGAGAAGTCCGAACGCAAGGGGCACTCGGGTATAGAATTGGGAACCAAGTTTATCTAACACCTAGAGAAGAGCGTCACCTCTCGGCCAGAACACCCGCAGAAGCGTGCCATCCTGACCACAACACCCGCAGACGCGTGCCATCCCGACCAGAACACCCGCAGATGCCTGCCATCCCGACCACAACACCTGCAGATTAGTGCCATCCAGACTAGAACACCCGCAGATGCATGCCATTCCGACCGGAACACCCGCAGATGCGTGCCATCCTGACTAGAACACCCGCATATGCGTGCCATCCCGACCAGAACACCCGCAGATGCGTGCCATCCCGAACACAACACCCGCAGATGAGTGCCATCCCAACTAGAACACCCACAAATGCGTGTTTCTCTCAGCCACAACACCCCCGCAGGGGCGCATCCTGTGTTGTGTGTTACACTTGGTACCTGGAGGAGCTGCGCCTTGTACCGGCATGGGGGCAAATTAGGGAAACCCTTTGATGGGTCCTGGGAAAATTAGTAGTGCGCTTTCCCATCGCCCGCACCAAGCACTACTTTACCTTGTATATTATTAGTTATTAGTATTAGGATTATTCTTATATCATTCCTATTATTATTTATTATTATTATTATTATTTAGTATGATTATTATATTATTTATTGTTAGTATTTATTATATATTATTATTATTTATCATTATTTATTATTATGTATAATACTTATGTATTATGATTTATATGAATTATTATGTGTTATTATTACTTATCATTATTTAATAATATTATTTATTATTAATATTATTATTTTTTATTATCATTACAACTGCCACCTTAACCTTTTCTACCCGTACTTTGTTCCAGGAGGAGTGTTTCCACTTGTACAGAGTTCGGTATGGTAGCCATGGTGACTCGGTGGGTTGCATGCCATCCTGGGATCACTGGAATCATCTGAGTATGGTAATAATAGGTGATCACCGACCCTACTCGTTATTGGACCCGCCTATCTCTACATCTCTTTATTGTGTAGGTTACGAGAAAAGCAGGGGAGCGGCTTGAAAGCTTCGCTTGAATGAGTCTTCTTTGAGACTCAGGATGGCCGAGTGGATTTGCCGCTGACTTATAGTGGTGCAGCGACGCGGGAAGCTTTTCACAACTCGCCTACGCTATTATTTTTTCTTTCTCCCTTTTCCTACTCGCATTTATCTACTATTGCATACCCTCCTACCCTTTTCCACACTTGCTCTTATATCCACAGAGGTCCTGCTTACCCGCCGCACTTCCGTCCTCTTATGAGCCTTATTTGAGTGGCAGTGTTTATCTTGAAGTCCCTACCTGCTGCGAGTACCGAAAGCCCGCTGGCTAGGGCAAGTATTATTTGTTAGGGGTGTGCTGGACCGTCAACTCTACTTACCTTCTTCCAGTACACATATAAGGTGGCTACGCCAGAACCGTCCTTTATGGTTACAACTTCAGGACAATTTCGCTTGAATGGTGGGCGCTGGGTTGGCAAACCCATCAACAACGGACCGGGGCCGATTATGTGTAAATGATCAGATTCGCCAAATTAATCCTATGTAGACTCGTCTCTTAACCTCCCAAGTCATTGGGGGCTCATAGTATCTACTTTCCATAAGTTCCTTCTTCTTTTTCCCTAATATGGGGACAATAGAAGGCAATGGTGGGAAACCGCCTGAGGATTCAGCACTTCGACCGGTGGAGGGGTCCCCTCTAACCATCCGTATGCGGAAAGGGGGTTCATCTTTGCCATCTTTGGAACATCTCTCGAGCAGCCCCACCTGTTAAAAAAAGGTTGCCTCTCTGTGCTTCCTCAGGGGCCCCTTCAAACCTATTCTACCGAGAGGAGGCTTAGTCCTCCCCTAGGCCTACGTGTGCCATGGACTTCCCATTATTCACTTCTCTGGAGGCGCCATTGGGCCACTACATAACTTTTTACAGCGACAGTCTTTCCTTTACTATTACAGGAAACTGCCAAGAGAGCAGGCAAGGGGCCAAAAATGGACCGCTTTCGGTGGGAGCGGCAAAATAGGGCCAATTTCCTACGGGAACAAGGGATAGCTGGGCCCGCGGTTCGTGCCCCCTATATTTCTGAAATCCGGCATATACAGTTTGTGGGGGATCATTGTGCCTGCCCTTCTCTCTTCCCCGATGGATGTCGGTACGCCGGCGAGAGACGACACAACGAAAAGTACATCAACTGCTATCCGCGATGCCTGGGGGGGAGGGGCTAGATAAATACCCAGCTGAGATGGACAGAGAACCGGAAGTGACCCAGCCTTAGATAGCAGGATCTTCCATGAGGTCGAACACAGGCTCGGTGCCAGACACCGATCCTGAATGCGCTCTCTGCAAGCTTCTCAAACGGCTAGGCACTCCCGACGAGCCCCTATGGATAGGATGCCTCTCTGACAGCTGGGACATTCTCCATCTCGGAGAATGATCTTGCTGAGGCTGGACCATCCGGCCTCAGAACTCCCCACGGCAGTGGAGAGGAGCGGTTTCATTCTCTACACTCCTCTCCCCCAAAGAAAAGAAGTACGAAGAAGACTAAGAGGACTAAAGGTTCTTCACACTCTGTGGAGACTCAAAGGACGGACGTGTCCTCTGCCGTTTCGGCGAGCGACCAGGCCGCCATCGGCACGTCTGGCCTTGAGGCGCTCTTGGATTGAGGGACAGACCAAGACCAAAGTTGCAATTATGCCGAGCGAGCCTAAATTTCCACGGTGCCCCTCATTGAATCAAAACTTTGGATTTTCGAGCCCTCTGGCTTTATGCCAAGGGCAAAATGATCCATTACAGGAGAGCATTTTCTAGCTTGATTGGTATATAGAGGAAGGTGGCGCGTTTCTCGGACGAGAGCTTTCTTGTGAAGGCGTGGGATCCCTCCGAGGCGACTATGATTAGTTCCCATCAGACAATTAATTATTGCCTGGGTGTGTGACGCTTCACTCTACCATGAGCTTTGTGAAAAGAGTGGTTTATGCGAGTGAACTCGTAGAATACTCCATAGATGACCTTAGAGTTGGACGACCATGCATCGGTTCAGGTTGAACGTGTGATGAGAAAACAAGGAGGATCCTCGGAACCCACCCCTAAACTCGTCGTCACGTTCGACTGTGACAAGATCCCGGACTAGGTGCGGTGCCGGTTTCTATCGCTACCGCGTGGAGGCATTCGTAAAACTATCACGGAAATGCTACTATTGCCACCGCTTTGGCCATACGAATCACTCTTGTATACGTGCATAGTCGAGTTTACCCAAGAACTGTGTAAGTTGCTCCAAGGCCGTACACAATAAAGCCAAATCTTGTATGGCAAAGTGGGTCAATTACGGAGAACCGAACTCCATTTCTTCTAAGCAATTTGGTGCGTATCTCCTGAATAATAAAATCTTTTGTTCAGGCTACGGATCATCTCTCATTTCGCGAGGTTAAGGGCCTGGTCATTGCGTGCTCGGCGTTGCCTAACACGAATTAGGCTGAAATTAAGAAAAACACCATCTGCTCCTGGTCCCTCCAGATCTACGAGCACGGTTTTTTCCGCATCCATTATAAACCCTCCTGCGGGCTCTACTCACCCTGGGTGCTCCCTTGGTAGAGGTGGCGGCACAAATGGTTTAACCCTGCCTCAGCTAAAACCAAGGCCCCAACCACCACGCCCAGCGTGACCGTTTCCCCTAAGGCAAAATAGCCACGCGCCTCCACCGAGTCGTTAGACTTGCAGGAGGCAACACCCCAGAATGTGGTCATGAGGGCGTCTTCCGGCGTTCCTAAGCTAGCCCCCGAAAGGAGACCAGCACCAAATGGGGTTTTGCTCCTGGGCTCCCACTCAACTAGCTAGGCCTGAGGGGCATATTCCTTCAATGGAATTGCCGTAGATTCCGGGCTAAATCAGAGGAGCTGAGGAGGCTCGTCTTTTTCTACTCCCGTTAGCTATATTTTTGCCGAAGACCATCCATGCCTGGTGCCTATATCCCGTCCACCTTCCTGGGGTATAAGGGTTTTGCTCTCCTACCACCACGGGATGGGGACAGAGCAGGAGGATGCGCCATTTACACCCGGCATGATGTCTCCATTCTTTTCTTTTCTTGAACAACCTCCTTTCATACATTAGCAGTGCAGCTGCACCTGTATAGGAGGTATACCGTACATTCTACCGTTAGCAAATTTAGAGAATTCCGCTACCTTAATGCACGGTTGCCGAGGCCCTTTCTACTGATCGGGGATTTGAACGGTAAACACCCAGTTTGGGGATACTACACGATCAATCCATGGGGCCAGGTCCTTGCCGACCTGATCGACGACCGGGAGATAGCTATCCTAAATGAGGATAAGTTTACGCATCATTGCCCGAGAACCGCTTTATTTTCGTCATGATCTAACCCAATGCTCATCGGATGGGAGGTCGTCGTTGACCTTCATGGTAGTGATCACTTCCCCATTCAATTACAATTTTCTGGACCACTGCCGCCTAAGATATCCCCCCCCCCCACCGGTGGTGCTATGAGAGGGAGCGGTGGTCGGAACTTTAGGAAATGACTGATTTCTGTGTCGCAGATGAGAGTTTTAGGTCAGTGGACGATGTTGTTGAGTTTTTCTCCGGCAACCTGATCGCCTGGGCCTAACTATTATTTCTAAAACGTCTAGCCATTTTGCACGTCGACCGCTTCCGTGGTGTTCGGCCGAGTGTAATACGCCCCTCTAACAGAAGCGTTATAACTACATGCGCTATAAGCGCCTACCGAGCGATTTCTTTGTCAGTGAATTTCGTATAGCTTGCCCCTCTTCCAGGCGGACATAAGTATCTTCAATCAATGGAAAGACCCCTCTATCAGAGGTGTGGAAGCGAGTCAAAAGGGTTCGAGGCAAGTTCTCGCAAGACCCTGTTCTCGATATCCAGGAGAATGTAACAACGCTCTCGGACCCCGCGTCCGTAGCGGATTCCTTCGCAACCGTATTTTCCGCATTCTCTAGCTTGGATGCTGCTGCGCCAGCATTCAATGTATGTCGTGATCTCGCCGAAGAGCACTGACTGGAAATTACCTCCAGAGGCAGAGAACCTTTTAACGACAGATTTACAATGACTAAATTGAGTTCTCCTCTTGCTTCGTGCGCGGACACCGCCCCTGATCCTGACGATGTCACGTATGCCATGCTCCAAAACCTGGGTGATTGAGGCATGGCCTTTCTGTTTGATTTGTTTAACATAATCTGGATAAAGGGTGTCCTCTTAGACACCTGGCAAATGGCTACTGTAGTCGCTATTCGCATACCGAGGAGAGATCATTCTACCCCAGCCGGTTTTCGCTCAATATCTCTAACCTTCTGCATATGCAAGTTGATGGAGAAATTTTTAAATGTTAGACTAGCCTTTTTCCTGGAAAACAGAGATCACCTGTGTTCCGCGCTTTTGAAATTTCCGCTGCAATTTCCCCGTTCCTTGACGTTCAGCAGATGAGGTGCTGATAGATCTACAGTCTTGCTTTTCTATCGATCTTGTGTTCGTCCGAAGCTTGATTAAGGATGCTAGTTATATGCATCTGCAGCCGAGCATGTTTGTGGAAGATGGGCTCTATCCCCCACGCTGGTCTCCGCCTGGCGACCAGTGCCTTCCGCTCATCCCACATTGAGAGTCTACTTGTCGATGCTTGGAAGATGTCATTCGCTCTGCTCTGTACTATTTCCTGTATGCCCGAGCCCGGCGGCTCTTTTAGTCGCTAACCGCTCTCACTCCATCCACAGCCGATCTCTACGGTGCCTATGCCGTCGAGAGACGCATGTGCTATCCCATCTAAAACACCCACAGATGCATTCCATTACGGCCAAAACACCCGCATATGCGTGTCATTCCGTCCAGAACACCCACAATGCGTGCAACCCGGCCAGAAAACACGCGGATGCGTGGCTTCCCTGCCAGAACACCCGCAGATAAGTGCCATCCCCGTCAAAACATCCACATATGCGTGCAACCCAGACCAGAAAACACGCGGATGCGTGTTCTTCTCAGCAGAGAGGGTCCTATAAAGGAGAGACCCCCGCCCGCCTAAGGTATTTAGGCGGAGAGAGGAAAAGACTCGTATTGCGGGCCCAACGTCCCCCAGTAGGTCTTCGAAGGCAAAGGCGCTTTTAGCGCATTCTCCGGCCAACAGCGCCTGGAGATTTGCCTCCTGGAAACGTACGGCCATTCCCGTGAGGGTCTTATCTTTGAAAAGAGCCCGCCGCATTTCCTCCGAGCTAGGTTTAAAATCCGCGCGAACTGAGAGAAGCTGTGGAGGCTAGTTTCTTCCCGTTTTCCCTTAGCTTTTGTTTGTATGAGAACATGCTGGGTGCGCGTACCTTCTGACCACCCTCCCTGGGTACAAGTGTTTTGCTACTCTACCACTACGGGATCGGAGCTGGGCAGGAAAATGCGCCATTTTCCACTGTCAGCCGACTTCGTCGCGGGAGACCTCCACCGCGTCGTGGCACCGTTGCCGATGCCCTTTCTCTTGCTCGGGGATTTGAAGAGTAGACACTCCTTCTGAGGAGACTACTCAGTCAATCCCAGGGGTCAATTCCTTGCTGGCCTTATCGACGAGCTAGAGATAAGTGTGCTAAATGTGGATGAGTTTACACATCACTGCCAGAGAAACACTGCATTTTCCTGACTTAATGGGTAGTCGATGACCTTAATGGTAGTGATTACTTGCCCATTCAAATATCATTTTCAGGACCGTTGCCGCATGGGATCCCGCACCAGTTATGCTTGGCACGGGCGTGGTCGTCTCTATTTCAGGAAATGACTGATTTTTCTGTCTCAGTCGAGCTTAACTACTATTCTTAGTGTCTGTCCGTTTTGCACGACCACCTCTTTGGTGGTCAGCCGTGTGTGAGACAGCCCTCAAACAGAAGCGTTATGCCTACATGCGCTATAAATGCCGCATGAACGATTTCACTGTGGGTGAATTTCGTCGAGCTACGGCTAGGTTCCAGTATGTTTCGAAGCACACACGCCGCTCTTCCTGGCGCGCATATGTGTCTTCACTTAACGGGAACACCACTCTATTAGAGGTATGGAAGTGAATCAAAAGGTTTCGGGGCAAGATCTCGCAGGACCCTCTTCCGGTTCTCCAGGACAATGTGGCGGCAATCTAGGATACTGCGTCCGAGGAGTAGTCCTTTGCGACCCCTTTCTATTGATTATCTAGCCGGAATGTTGCTCCGTAGCATTCAATGTGGGATATGATTTCGCAGAATGCTGCAAACTGGACTTTACTTATACAGGCGGAGAGCCCTACAACATCAGGTTTACATTGAGTGAGTTGCGTTCTGCTTTTTCCACGTGAGCGGACACCGCCCCTGGTCCAGACGATGTCCCGTACGCCATCCTCGGGCACCTGGTTAAGCAAGGCATAGCCTTTCTGTTAGATTTGCTCGCTTTTCGCAAACAGGGGAGAAGTCACTCTACCCCTTGCCTGTTTCCGTCCAATCTCTTTAACGTCCTGCGTGTGCAAGTTGATGGAGAAATTGGTAAATGTTAGATTAGCCTTTTTTCTGAACAGCGGAGGCCATCTGTCTTCTACCCAATGCGGCTTCCGCAAGTTCCACTCCACGTCGCATGCTCTGCTCTGACTGGAAAATGCCGACTACGCCACGGTGTTTTTCGATCTAGAGGAGGCCTATGGTACCGCATGGTGATAAGGTATCATAGCGACTCTCGACCATTGGGGCACGGCTACGCGTCCCATCTTTATCTTAGAATTTTTGCGAGATCGTACGGGTGTGGCGAGCCCTCTCTTTGCCCTAAACATCAACTGCATCACCTCGGTGCTGCCGGAAGATGTTCTCGCTACTCTCTACGTGGACGACCTTTCGATCTCTTTTGGCGCGGCTCAGATGCCCATCCTGGTGCATCGACTCCAACAGGTATTGAACTGCGTCTCTCGCTATGCCGAAGCGGACAGGTTTTTGTTTTCCTTAGGCAAAACTAAGGTGGTTCACTTCTGCCGCCATCCACGGCTCCACCCTGATCCTAACCCAGACTTGTTTCTCAATGGGGTACGCCTGGAAGTGGTTGAATCGCACCGTTTCCTTGGTCTTGTATTTGACCGACACCTCACCTGGGAGGCTCATATTCGCAGCCTTATGGTCTCTTATACCCCCGCTATGAATATTCTTCGTTCCGTGAAGTTTAGCACCTCAGGTGCTGATAAGACTACTGCCCTCCTCTTTTATCGATCCTTTATTCATTCGAAGCTCGACTTCGGATGCGAGTTTTATGCATCTGCAGCCGAGCGTGTATTGCAGAAGGTGTACTTGATCCACCACACTGGCCTTTCCCTGGTGACCGGTGCCTTCTGCACGTCCCCCATTAAGAGCCTACTTGCCGGTGGAGAGAAGATGCCACTCGTTTTGTGGCGTGCAGAGTGCATTATTCGCCTGTACGCGCGAGCCCGGCGCCTCCATCAGTCGCCAACAGCTCTTAAAGCATCTACAGCTGATCTCGAAGTGGCCTATTACGCTGTGAGGCACCATCCATAGCTTGAGCCCTTTGGGGTATGGCTAAGAAACTCCTTTGAGAGCTCGGTATAGCTCTAGGGCCGGTGGCGCCCCTGGTTCTACACAAAACCCCACCCGGGAGGATACCATCTTTGACTATTTGTCGCCACGACTCTGCTCCCAAAGCTTCTACAGCGCCGCGAGTATTGCGTTCGGCCTTTTGGGATCACAGTCCGTGTGACGCTGGAACCATGCCAGTGTGTACGGATGGCTCCAAGTTGCAAGAGGAGGGTCGGTTTCCACGCCGTATCCCCTCTGTTTGAAGTTAATGGGGCTCTGCCAGGCGCTGCGTCTGTTTTCCTGGCTGAGCTGGTACGGGAGATAATGCGACGTACCCGGTTCGGAGACCGGATTGTCAGTTTTAGCAGCTTACAACGCACCCTGAGTGCTCTTGGGGCATTGAAATCACTGAATACCCTGGTTTGCGAGACAATAATAATAATAATAATAATAAAAAGGTAAAGTAGCGCTGAGTATGGGTGAGGGGAAAGTGCCCCATCAGTGTGCAAGTCATCCGAGAGGTATCAGGGCCTCCCTAATTTGAAATCTGAGCCGGGAAGATGGGTACCAAGTGGAACCGGCTACACAGGGTACCCCCTTGCTGAGTGGAGATAGGGAGAGAAAGGTAGAGATAGAGAGAAGGAAGGAGGGAGAAGGAGGGAGAGAGAAGGAGAGAGAGTAAAATGGATGGAGTGAGTGAGAGAGAGGGAGTGTGAGAAAAGGAGGGAGAAGCGGGAGAGAAAGATATATATATGGATGAATGGAGGAAAGCAGGGAGAGAGAGGGAGAGAAAGGGAGTAACAAGGAGTAACAAGGAAAGTAAGTACCCTAGGAGACTTTACGGTCCATTCAAAGAGGGTACCTTTGGACTAGCAATCGAGCGGGCACATGGCTGCTCAATTGTTTTGCGTCCCTAAACGGCCACTTTTCAAGACTTTGTCTAGTCTTGACTTGAACTGGTCAACAGATTCACTGTTGATAACTTCCACTGCAAGTGCGTTCCACTCACCGCAGATACTGTAAGTAAAAAAATTTCCACACAGATTGCGGTTGTAACGCTTCAGTTCAAGTTTGAAGCCGTGATTGCGCGTTCTGTTCTCACTCAGTGTGAACATATCCCGGTAGTCAACACTGTCGAACCCTCGAACCCTGAGAGAGATAGAGTGAGTAAGAGAGAGATGGAGTGGAAGAGAGATGGAGGGGAAGACAGATGGAGGGAAAGACAGATGGAGGGGATGACAGATGGAGGGAGAGATAGATGGAGAGAGGGAAGGAGAGAAATGAAGAGAGAGAGAGAGAGAGAGAAAGAGGGAGAAACGGGAGTGAGAGAGAGAGACATAGGGAGAGAAACGGAGAGAGGGAAGAAGAGAGATGGAAGAAGGATGAGAGGAGCAGAGAGGGAGGAAGAGAAATGGAGAGAGAGAGAGATGCAGGGAGGAGGAGAGAGAGAGAGGGGGGTTAATAGGAGGCAGGGAGATACAGAAGGAGGGAGGGAGATACAGAAGGAGGGAGAGAGATGAAGGGTATTTTTCCTCGTGTTAATTCGAAAATTAGCTGAAATTGGGAATGTTGTTTGGCGTTCATCCAAACAGTTTCACTTAATCCTCGTGAAGATGTAATGGTTGAGGTGAAGCAGTGCTGGGGTGTCTGGTATTGAAGATTGGGGCATCCGTGTGTGTCTATTTGTATTAATTTGTCTGGGTAATTTAGATGTATTGAGTCAGGAGGCAGCGAGGGTGGGTGTGGGTGTAGTAGAGGTAAGATAAGATATACTCGAAGGGGTGAAGTGCCGGAGAGTGAGCCTGAAAGTGCAGTGTTAATGATCAAGTGTATGGTTGCTCTCAATTTAACCTCTCAGAGACTGTGTAAGATTTTGATTGAATATCGTTACGTGTATCGTTTCCCTTTTTTACACACGTGTACGTCGAAGTGAATTTATGTACGCGAGAATTCAGATTGTGTAAGAATGATGGGGCTGGTGGAGCAGTTGACGACCTGTAAAGGTGTTTTCAGGTTTGGGGCTAAACCTAAAATTCATGTACGTTTTTCTGTAATTATTAATGCCACACGTCCACTTTCATTGTCAGAGTCGTCCGAAAAGTTGATGAAACTAACATAACGATCAGTATAACAATCTTTGGCAAGCTCGAATGCACTGGGGGATAGTTTTCGTTGGAGATGGCGCGGTTATGTCCCCCACCAGGAATAGTAAAGACTTTAATCAAAAACTTTCCCAACCTTAAAACTGGGGCCCGTAAGGCACGTTCGAATCCTCCAAGAACAAGAGAATGGGTGTGCAGGGACACGAACAAGTTCGTATAAATAACATAAGTGCTTAGAAAAACATGCATATGAGAATCCCTGTGAACGTAAATGTAAGGTTAGGGTTCGAGTCCCAACCAACTAACCATCTACTCAGGCACGAGAGGGAGCATCGTATCTGTTCCGCTCTTTTTGCGGGGGTGGGGGAGGATTGTCCATAACTTCGAAAAAGCTCAAGTTCGTACATTTGAGTGTCTTTTTGCGAACTTCCCAGAGCCTTATAATACATCCCCCACGGTCCCAGAACTGAGAATGGATGAGGTTCTGTTATTCCTAGACCTTTTTTTTATCTGTCTGTTTCATCATTTCTCGAATGTAAATGCCCTTGTTGATCACGTCGAAGTCCTTTTGAGAATGAGCAAGAGTGTAGTGGCGTTAGTGTGGCAGACATTTGAACCTTACTGGCGAAGGTCCGAGATCGAACTCATCTCCAATCCCCACAACCTAGTTTGATGGGGGGGGGCTGAATATAGCATACCCCAGGAGGGGGGGGATGGGTAACCATTGTAGAGTTGGGTAAATGTGTGACAGATGCGTTGGGCGGAAAGCGAATAAAGGAAGATTTGTTTGATGTGTTTGTGTCTGCGTGCACTTTTTTGCTTTATACGCATGTTTTGGGCCCGTGTGTTTGTGTATGCTTATGTAAGTGTATATTTGTATGCGCATGTCTCTTGGTGTGTATTTACGTGCTTGTGTTTTGGTATCTTTAAGTTTGTGTATGCGTGTTTGTGTGTGTATATACTCGCGTGTGAATTGGAACTCTGCTAATAGCGTACCCCATTAAACAAGGCTTTGCTATGGTATCATATATTTACGACTTAAAAGGTACAAGTAAATTATATTATTTTAACAGTTGTTTATAAATGTTATGTCAGCGCCCGAGTGGTCCGAATGTGAGGCAGAGATGGGAATTCAATTAATTATGGTGAGTGCTTAGAAAACCGTCCGACCACGTTTGTTATGTCGGCTATGAAATAAACGGGGTGGGATGACCATGTGATGACAGAGTGAAGGGAACGTCTAGAAATTTGAACCCTTTGTTTTCATTTTCTTCTGGCATCATTTCTCCAATGAGGGGGCCATTGAGTGCCGACAAGAGCATGTCAGCTAATTGTGCTACCGGTCCCCTATTTAATTTTGAGTGGGATCCCCCAACCGGATAGAGAAATACACATAAAGATCAGAATGACAATTATTATTAAGTTCGATGCCAGTAGAGACCGGTCCTGATTGAGGAGGAGGGGGCAAAAAGAGCGGTGGTAACTTTGTTTACATCAACCAAAGACCAGGAGTGCAACCCGGTTCTGCGGTGGGGGAGTGTGGAAATGTAAACAACTAATGAGTCGAATTCTGAAGCTAAAATCCTCTGGAGAAACTCTGGAGAGGCAAAATCACTTTTTCAATCCAGAAGTGAATTAATCGATTATTTTTATCTCCTTTTCTTTTTTCTTGTTCAACATTTTCATAATTTACTATTAGATCAACAAGTACGTTAGTTCGGTTTTTCAATTTATAAGAAATAACACACTTGAAAAAGTGACTTGTGTACCGAATTGAAAGTGTTTTAGTATCATAAGAGAAATCAATTCTTTAATTAATCGGTTAATTTCATTTAGTGTAGAATTTCGTCTATGGGGTGAAATTCACTCATTCGGTTCTCATTTCGACATTCCTTCAACTATTGAGGTTTCTCAAATTACTTGGTAAGTCGCCTAATTTCCTTGTAAATTTCAATTTCAAACGTTCCATTCGAAATGGCGTGTGAGAAGAGTGAATCCATCCTCGCGAAATGCGAACAGGCAGTTAAAGAATTCGTTAGAGGATGAACAACACTCAAAAGAAAGATAATCTTCTTTCTTAACAAAGTTATTGCAGAGTTCTATTCCAAACCCATCCTCAAAGATGATTTTTAAGCGAAATTAAACTCCGTTAAATTTCCCATTTTATTCATGAATTAATTTGATGAACAGGTTCTTCAAACATATGGAGAAAGTGAATGGGGCCTTACTCGAGGGAGGGCTGTTTTCTCAAATCGACCACGAATTTGAAGTCATATCTCGAATTAACTCTCTTTCGAGGAAGGACCCCCTCAATTCACCTAACTTTTCCGATTCTTTCCGCGACTTTAACAAGGATCGAAAATAGACATTAATGTTTTGGGCCGGAACAGCTTAACGGAACTTTTCTAGATTCATTGCCCTGTGATCATTTTCCGGAACCCAAGATAAGCTTGACTTTCACACTTTTCTTTCCCAATTTTAGAAAATTGGTGGGTTCCAAGTATAATATCTCAAAGTTGGCTAAACCTGGGTATTTTAAGAATTATCTGAGTGTGCATACATCATCGCAAAACACTTAGGGAAACCTGAAGAAAATTACGAGGTTACCCTTCAGCTTTTAAAGGATGAATTTAGGGGTAGAAAGGCAATAATTGACCAATTTGCAGAATTTAGTCAATTGGTTAAATCAATTCCCTCTCTTTCTTGTACGAAGTATATTTCTTTAAGAACGAAAACACCGGTAATCATTTATTATCCCATAACATCTCTGACAATTTGCCTGAAAATTTCAAGAGAGAAATGAGGTTAGCGATAAAACTGACTACCCTAATCTATAAATTATTTTCAATAACTATTTAGCTACTATTCAGAGTGTAGAAAAACTAAAGCTTGCTAAATGATTTCCAGACGATTTAAACCAACCCCAAATCAAACGTCAGACTCTTTCAATTTCCATTTCAAAAAAGGCCCCTTCAAATTCCATTTCAAAAAAGGCCCCTTCAAATTCCATTTCAAAAAAGGCTCCTTCAAATTCCATTTCAAAACATGCTCCTTCAAATTCCTTTCGAAATGGCCCATTTCAATTCAAACTTTTCACACAAGCGTTTCCAATGCGCAGGAAGAAAGAAGCCTCCAACGGCAAAATCTTGTATTCAAATTCCCTTTTAAAACAGGATCACATCGTTTGAGAGAGGTGACACTAACAGGACACACCCCTGTTAAGAAACTACTAGGAGTAGAGGAAATAATGTGGGTAAGGTAGCATTCACTACTGAGAATGTCTTATTGAGTGCTGAAAAGTAGGAAAGCGTGATTTTCAGCGACGAAAAAAATTGAATTGGGATGAAATCGGAGCCCGGTTCTAAGGAGTCGTACAGGTGAAAGGTTGAATCCCATAGGTAGGAAAAAGACGGTCAAATTTAGAGGTGATAGCGTTATGATGCGGAGTATGTTTGCAAGCGATGGAGTTTGCCCACTCAAATCAACCAAAATATGTATAAAAAGAACATTGGGTGATCGCTGTGGAGACCACTGAAGGTCATGTAGTTGAAGAGGAGAGGTACGTAAAAAAAACTTGAAAGGGGATAGGAGGAGTTGACAGGTCGGTAGCTATACACCGATGCAATGTGTTGTTGTGTATGTGTGTAGAGGTATTAGATATAACTGGAGCAGCAGAAGGGTGGGTGGTTCAGAAAGAGTGGCTTGCATTCATGGAAACGCACCATTGCAGCGTGTTGTATTGTGTGAATGTATATGTATGTTGGGCCTCTTGCGGTTTCCCTAGTTTTGGCATTAAATGCGTGTGCGGGTATGAGTTCAGTGGTGTTAATCTGTTATTTCCCTGTAGTGTCGCTATACTCGTGTACATGGTGAAGCGATAGTTGCTACGCTACGCCTTTTGCCTTGTCGATGCACAAGCGGACCGTATCGAGACTACCCATGAGAGTGGACGACAAATGAAGAAGGCAACCTATTCTATAATAGTAATCTCACCCAAGATGCGAAAAGTCTCGCCATTTTTGCTTGCTTATTGTATATTGGTAGTCTATCAACGACTTCCTTGCTGTATGCACCTAAAAAAGTAAAGTAATAGAAACGAATCACAGGATCGCAATGGATAAGAATAAGTAATAATTTAGTATTTGATTACATAGTCTATAAAATTGGGACCTCCAGCAAAAGTTATCGTCTGTTGTGATGGATTAAATGCTGCTTCCCTCAATGTAGAACGTCTAAGACTAAACAAATGTATGTTAAATAGAGCAAAAGCTGGGTCGCTATAACTTATGCCTTGCACTCACAGCTGGTTTATGCCCACTTGAGTGTGAATTAATTACACTACCGAGCAAAATAAGAGAACGATTTTCCTTTATTCAAATCTTTTAAAAAATATGATGAGTAAGTAAATGAAATTTCCATGGTGCATAAAGGCATGCATTTAATATATTTTTATGAAGATTTCATATGATAGAATCATATATTAAAGAAATGATACTAAATAAAGGAGCAAAATTGAATATTAAGACGCGGAAAATAATAGAGCGATCATTCACAGAATTTCGTAGCAAGCAAATACACGGGAAACAAAGCAAGTTTTTTTTTTATCGTTGGTCCTGTTTTATTATCGAATAAATAGCTTAAGATTAGGCTAAATTTCGACGTTATGCCCTCGATGGTAAACGCCAGTCAAGGGCCCCTTAAGCAAGGTCAATAGACCTAAATCGCGTACTCTCAATTATTTCAATAATTTTGAATTAAAAAAAAAATAACAAAAAAAAAAACATAGGATCTGACCTTACGACCTTCAAAACTTTCAAAAACCTATTGAAAAGTAAAGTGGTTACCATCCGACGGACCGACATAGTAATGTCGCCCTGCACACGACTAAAAATCTTGGTCTTCACTGGCGATCTTTGGTATTGTTGTCCGGATGGCACGGCCGTTCAGGCAGCGAGGAGCCTCACCTCAGTATGGCCATCTGGTGTTTTCATCATCTTCTTATCTCAGTATGTATAGCGAGATTATAAATTATGTACAGGGCACCAAACTTGCTCCATCTATTAAGTACATTTAATCCGTGACCTTCTAAAGTTGATAATCCGATAACTGAGACTAGTCTGGAACGCAGCGCTCTCCTAGCCCTTGTTACGCAGATGTGCATGATTCTTCTGAACCAATGGTTAGCTGATTAATTTCCGTGCCTTGGGATGGACTGATATACCATAGTTACACACACTGTATTTTCCAGGAATATTACTTGTAAAACTGATGTTTCTGACCTTTCCTGATATGATACCGTCTAGGCCCAACCTCGCTCTCCGGCTATAAATCTTCCACACTTTTTCACTTCACTTTCCTTACAGATTTTCTGAAGGAGTTGCACTCATTTTATATCGTTTCTTAATTTTATGAATAATAGGGATAATAATAAAAATTATCACTGACTCTATAATTTAAGAAGGGGATTTTTTTAGTATTTGAATAATTAATTCATCTTAGTTTGGTTATGACTTGTTTTTTTATCAAAGTTATTTCTAATAATTCTTTTATAATATCAAAAAACAAAATGGTGAAGTTCAGAAATAAATATAAATATCGAAATTTTGTGAATTTTTAAAACCCAAAGAATTACAAATGGTGAAGTTCAGAAAATTCATTTTTATATATCTTTTTCTATAACTATATTTTAGCAACGTGATATTTTGAAAAGGGGAAAATTTAGTTTAAAGTTCCTTTTTGAAATTATTATATTTAGCGAAGTTCAGAATTTTTTTTTAAATTTAACCATGGCTGCTTTTTTTAGATTTTAAATTTTAATCTTAGTAGCGAAGCGCCAGCTCCGCCCCATAGGGGGGCGTGGTGAAGTCATTACTTGGTAATAATATAATGGTAGTCGTTTATATGGTATCGCCCTCTGTGCTTATGTAGTTTATGAAAGAGTCAAGCGTCGCTCCTCCATAACTGCTGTCTCTTTAATTGCTATCGTTTCGAGGGCGAAACCTGACAAAGTTTCCGTCTATTTGTTCTGGTTAGATTTTCAGAGTCTCAAGCTTTTAGTGGAGTAGGTCGAAGTGGAAATGGACTATTCTTTGCGAGTGGTTAGAAGAGAATGTAACTTTTTACGAGTATTATACTCGTCTCTTTCCGACACCAGGATATATAATTGGAGTGATTCGTTCATTGGATTTTTTTTCTCAATATCCTTTCCACACATTTTAACTTTACGCTTCTCGTTCAATCATTTTTTATGGAGACAAATGCTGTTCAGAGAGGTTTATTTACAAATTATGCTATCTATGTGCGGCATTCGTTTGTTCGGTGTTGAATGGCAAACAAGAGAGAGTGAGACCTTTCTGCATTGAGAGACGCCTAAGTAAATGGGAGAGAGAGAGAATGAGAGAGAGAGAGAATGAGAGAGAGAGAGAGATAGAGAAGCATAACATAGGAGACTGCAGCCGGGATTGGCTCCACCCTTCGCGCAAACTTGTACGCTCTTCTTTTATTTGCTAAAAGATATTGAGTATTGAATAATGCCAGTTTAACTTGCCATACCACTATTTGAATAAATATATTAATTTTAATTTATCATATATCCTAACCCCATTCATTTAAACCCCCACCCCCATACACACATTCATATATATATATATATATATATATATATATATATATATATATATATATATATGAGAAGCTCACAAAGTAGCGCGTGAGTAGAGCAATAAATGAAAAAAAATCCCACAGGACAATGAATGGCGGATTCCAAGTACATTTGAACTTGTTCAGTTCATTCTCAAGGAATAACGAATAACTTTACAGAGGTGTTATATATAAAAGACAAAAGAGTGGTGCCCCGCCCATGTACAGCGAAAGGACACAGAATAAAGAAATAATATCAAAGAGGGGATTAATATCGGATACAAAGGGTAAAGACATATAGATAAGGTCTACTTCCGGAAGTTCCAACTGTGAGAACAGAATGTATATATTTGGGTCACAAAGCTATCAGTACATATACATGCAATTATTAATATATTGAAATAAACCAAGGAAACATAACCAATTTAGTAAATCATAGGGCTAAGATTTAAAATGTATAATTTATAAATAAGCCTTTTAATTACAGGGGCCAGTTTAAAGAGACCGGGAGATGCATTATAATTCCAATTAGCAATTGGAATTCGACAATATTTATTTTAACATAGTCATCAGATTTGTAAATAAATTATTATTATTATTATTATTATTATTATTATCAGATAAATGGACAAGGAAAGCACTATTACTTTCATCTCTTCTAATATTGTATTTATGTTGGGTCAAGCGCCCAAAGCATTGCTTAGGGCAAACGGCAGAATCGACAGAATAAATCCCTCTATACTATTGTTATTATTATGAATTAACATTTTGTACATGATAGACTCATACTTGAATATGACTGAAATATTTAGACTTTTGAAGAGGCGGGGAAGCAAGGAAAAGGACTCAGATAACAGTAAAACAAGGGAGTTCTTAAAATTATATGCGGGAGGGATTTCAGTTCTGTAAAACGGGGTGGTTTTTTTTTGCGAAATCTAGGCACCCCGCAAGAAATTTTTGAGGGTAGCAAAGATTGTTTTCTATTTCAAAGATCTTAGAAATCTCAAAATTTAAGAATTCCGGGCTGGTGACCCGCAACCCCCGGAGAAGCATTGAAATGAATACAAACCGTTTAACTTTATCATTATGACCTGAGTAAAAATGAATATAAGAGCCGGGGTTGGTAGGCTTCCGATAGACGGAAAACTTAAATTAAATCCAGATGGAGTACTATGAATAAGTAGATCTAGGAACGGGAGGACACCATTTTGTTCGAGTTCATCGATAATATAATAGAGGGAACCAGAGAATTTAGTTCATTCAGTAAGAAAACCATTGAAATTCTTAGAAGTAGGCCACAAACAGATAATATCTTCTATATATCGGAACCAAACAAGGGGAAAATCGATAATGGTGTAGAATAAGGTAGTTTCAAAAAACTCCATATATATATATATATATATATATATATATATATATGAGAGGACAGGAGATAAGCAATTTCCCATACTTAAACCAAACTTTGAAGGTAAAATTTACCATTAAAAGAAAACATTGAGATGAGTTCAATGAAAATTTAACCTGGCAAGGGAATATCAAAGTTACTCAATTTATCACTAAGGAAGGGAAAAAGCTCGTTTACTGGCACCCTAGTAAAGAGAGAACATACATCGCACCTAACAAGGGACAAGTTATTAGAGTGATGGAATGGAATTGAGTTTATCAATAAGGTCCTAACTATTTTTAATATGAGGTTGAGAAACAGTACTAACAAGGGGAGTGAGGTATGAAGTGATCCATTTGGATAAAGAATATGAGACTGGGCCAATAAAACTAATAGTAGGGTGCATAAGGTTATTAGGCTTAAGAGTCTTTACAAGACCATACAAATATGGCAGAGAGGCATTACTAGATTTAAATTAAGCAATTAAATCGGGAAAATGATTAAGATGGGAACGCTTGATGCAGTTTTTCGTGCAGCAAAGACTATTGGTAAACAACCAGTATTAATACCGGTATTGGAATTATCCTTATAGTTACAACTCTATTGTTGATGACGTTGCTTTTGAGACAAAAGCGGATGGGACCAATCTACCTATTGTTTTCTGGCATCTTTAAACTTGTTCACTTGGCTTCTTCTTTCTTTCTAACCACCATTTTCTTTCTTTTTTCTCTCCTTCCCATTATTCCTTTTTCGTCTGGAACTACCCGTCTTTGTTGGTTGTACCAGTTTCCAGTTTTGGAGAAATTAAAAAGAAAAATTCAATAAACTCTTTGACTACATTTCGAGCCATTTCGTCTTCTTCAAGCAATGGTCCCATGGTACCATTAATCACAACTCCCCCTCACAAGAGAACCGTCCTTTTTTCGAAACGGGAGGACGATGAGGAGAGGTGCAGGCTCTCCCTGTTCCAGGCTTTCTGAGTCGTCTACTTTGGCTAGGAACAGAAGCCACATTTTTATTCCTCCTAATTTCACCATTTTATTTCTTTACCCCCTCGGAAGGCAGGAATAAAGTTCTTGTATAATCAAGTATAAGATGGAATTAATTCTTATCCATCTCATCGTAATTTTGAGTATCACTTAATGATGACGTCATCGAGCTTGGTTTAAAAATATCATGACGTAATGATGGCGTCATCGAGCTTTGTTTTAAAACATCATGGCGCAATAATGACGTTATCGAGCCTTGTTTAAATCATCATGACGTAATTATGACGTCATCGAGCTTGGTTTAAAACATCATGACGTCATCGAGCTTGGTTTAAAACATCATGATGTCATCGACTTGGTTTAAAACATCATGACGTCATCGAGCTTGGTTTAAAATATCATAACGTAATAATGACGTCTCGAGCTTGGTTTAAAACACCATGACGTAATGATGACGTCATCGAGCTTGGGTTAAAATATCATGACGTAATGATGACGTCATTGAGCTTGGTTTAAAAACATCATGACGTAATAATGACGTTGATCGAGATGAGCTATTAATTACTTTGATTATAATTTCATTCGAAGGGAGACTGCGATCTGTATGTAGGTTGTGGTTTGTGGTAATTCTGATTATCCGTTCTTCTCAGCCCCCTCCTCCTCAATTCACACGTATACACTGCGCATCTCAGTGGGGTTCTATTTCTTCTGGATGTTGGATCCGGAAAGTAATCCGAATCGGATCTTTCATTACAAGATTGGATCATCAGTATCGCACCAAGTAGTCCCTACCTTTTTTAATATGGCTTTCGTTCACTCTAACTAACTTCACCAGTTAGAGAATACATTAGGTTGACAAGCAATTATGTTTTTGTTAATAAAAATTAAATCATTTTTAATATACAAAATACTCGTAGTTCCTATCATTACTGAGTACACTCTGCTCGTTTAAGTGATGTTGTAATGAATGATGAAGAAGAGGAAGAACTAATTTCCTAACTTAAAAGCATTCATTATTTTGTCTTTGGTCCAACGTGCCACATGTGAGAATGCATCATCATGAAGGTGGGGGACACCCAGTGGGGGACTCCTTTATTTAAATGTTGCCATCGTTGAACATTAAAGGTCTAAAGTAACTGTTTTCTTATTATGGAGGATCTCATAAGGAATAACGCCTTTCACATCCCATCCAATGCAAAGCAGAGCCTCTTACTGTTGGAGACCACGTCTAGGAGTAGGGATTGGCTTTTTGTTTGGGATCGAACCATTGTTTTTTACGCGTACTATTGCAATAAAGAACCCACTCTTCATCCCCTCCCCGTAACACTTAGGCCCAGAAATGTCTTAGAGGTTTTAAGTCTATAGAGTTGAAGCAATATCCAATCGCTGTTCTTCAGAGAGTAAGTACATCGGGGGCATTCAAACACCAGTTTTGTAGCTTAAAAAAGGCCAAGCAATTGCTACAGTTTAAATTTCGTCTAAGCATTACTGCAGCTTAAAATAAGCCAAGGCATTGCTACAGCTTAAAATTAGCTTATCATTACTGCAGTTACTTAAAAAATCTTTGCAGGAAATTTGGAACGATCTAAAAGTACTCTTAAGAAGCGCTTTTTTTATTTCTTCTAAAAATGAGGTTAATCTCTTTCCAACGTAAAAGTTTCATGAATGTTCCTGTGGTCATTCCGTCAGTGTGTTTTTTTAATTTTTTTACAACTTTTAATAGTTGATAAAATTAATAAATCCCTGGCGATTCTGAGATTTGCAGTGGAGAGGGTTTTAGGTCCGATTTGCACAGTTGGTCGCCTATCTCAGTGGGAGGGGGAGTATTTTTATATTAAAGTGAAAAACCAACGTGGACGCCCCCTCCAAGTCTGTAAAGAGAGATTGTAAAGAAAGTAGTGAAGATAAAAAAGGTGTAGTATATAACCGCAGATCCCTCCGCAGGTATTGGGGCAGGTAGGGCCTGCAACTGATAGGTTTGGGGTCGGAAGGGCACACAATCTTACAGAAGGAAGCTGCAGCATAGTTTTAGTTTAAAGTGAGATCTCAACCACCAGCGACACAACCCAAGAGTTGCTGCCAAGTTAAACCGAAGAGAGACTTCATCTAGGGACTAACCACACCCGGTGTTGCTTAACTTATCCAATTGAGGGCTGGTTTTTCACTTGGCTACGTCGCTGCTGGGACTCTCAGGGGCAGGGGTGTCAGCCCCCCCCCCCCCCGAGCACTTATGCATCTCCCGTAAGGTTAACCCTAAGGTATTTGGTAGCATTATTTACCTAAAGCTTAGCAGCGGAAACCAATGGAGAGATTCGTCATGAAAGTGGTGAAAATGGGGCATGTAAAAGTTGTGGCCGGTATGTAGCTGAAGTATTCTAAAGAGGACACTACTTTGAGTTCGCGTCATCGGGGGGCGGGGGCGCATCAACTCTCCAGAAAGTGACGGATCTTTCTCTTAAAATTGCTCGGGTAGATCAGTAGATTGATCTACGCTTTCAATTTCTGCTGATTCCGGGGAATCGAAAGTTGCCCCTAAACGCGGTTTGGTGTCAAAACATACTTCCTGGCTCTCCTCCCACGAGGGGCTTGGCCTCTGGTGCCGTCGGGCTCACCAGCGATTGTCATACTGATCATTATGTCTATTTCATTATCCGGTCGGGATCTGCCTGGATAGAGGGAGGCTGGCGAACTACTACTACTACTACTACTACTACTACTACTACTACTACTACTACTACTACTACTACTACTAATAATAATAATAATAATAATAATAATAATAATAATAATATTATATAATGATAAAAAATAATAATTATTATTATTTTCTCCTAAGTACTGTGAGTGGAAGGCAGTGAATTGATTGACTGATGCGAATTAGTAATTGATTGTGGAAAATGACTTTCGGAATGGATGGCTGTCCATTGCTAATTGACTATGGGCGAACAAAGATGCAAGTTTGGGATTGATTAAGTGAAGTGAGGATGGAAATTGACCCATGGAAAGTGAGAGTTGATAATTGTGAATTTATTATGTAAAATGAGCAACGAAATTAAGGTAAATAAAATTGAAATGGACTATGGGAATTGTTTCTTTATGTAGGGCAGGAAGAATCCCCATGGCGTCTTCTGGTCACGCGAAAGGCAACTAATCCCGGATATGGGGTAACTGGTCGAGGAAACAACGCCACGGAAAGTATTTTTTACCTGAGTGTAGGATATGCGATTCGTGACGTGAATGCGTGCCCTCCTGTGTGTAGGATATGCGATTCGTGACGTGAATGCGTGCCCTCCTGCGTATAGGATATGCGATTCGTGACGTGAATGCGTGCCCTCCTGCGTGTAAGATATGCGATTCGTGACGTGAATGCTTGCCCTCCTGCGTATAGGATATGCGATTCGTGACGTAAATGAGTGCCCTCCTACGTGTATGATATGTGATTCGTGACGTGAATGCGTGCCTTCCTGCGTGTAGGATATGCAATTCGTGACGTGAATGCGTGCCCTTCTGTGTGTAGGATATGCGAATCGTGACGTGAATGCGTGCCCTCCTGCGTATAGGATATGCGATTCGTGATGTGAATGCGTGCCCTCCTACATGTAGGATATGCGATTCGTGACGTGAATGCGTGCCCTCCTGCGTATAGGTATTGCGATTCGTGACGTGAATGCGTGCCCTCCTGCAGTATAGGATATGCGATTCGTGACGTGAATGCGTGCCCTCCTGCGTGTAGGATATGCGATTCGTGACGTGAATGCGTGCCCTCCTGCGTATAGGTATTGCGATTCATGACGTGAATCCGTGCCCTGCTGTGTGTAGGATATGCGATTCGTGACGTGAATGCGTGCCCTCCTGCGTATAGGATATGTGATTCGTGACGTGAATGCGGGCCCTCCTGCGTGTAGGATATGCGATTCGTGACGAGAATGCGTGCCCTCCTCCGTATAAGATTTGCGATTCGTGACGTGAATGCGTTCCCTCCTGCGTGTAGGATATGCGATTCGTGACGTGAATGCGTGCTCTCCTGCGTGTAGGATATGCGATTCATGACGTGAATGCGTGCCCTCCTCCGTATAGGATATGCGATCCGTGACGTGAATGCGTGCCCTCCTGCGTGTAGGATATGCGATTCGTGACGTGAATGCGTGCCCTCCTGCGTATAGGTATTGCGATTCATGACGTGAATCCGTGCCCTGCTGTGTGTAGGATATGCGATTCGTGACGTGAATGCGTGCCCTCCTGCGTATAGGATATGTGATTTGTGACGTGAATGCGGGCCCTCCTGCGTGTAGGATATGCGATTCGTGACGAGAATGCGTGCCCTCCTCCGTATAAGATTTGCGATTCGTGACGTAAATGCGTTCCCTCCTGCGTGTAGGATATGCGATTCGTGACGTGAATGCGTGCTCTCCTGCGTGTAGGATATGCGATTCATGACGTGAATGCGTGCCCTCCTCCGTATAGGATATGCGATCCGTGACGTGAATGCGTGCCCTCCTGCGTGTAGGATATGCGATTCGTGACATGAATGCGTGCCCTCCTGCGTGTAGGATATGCGATTCGTGACGTGAATGCGTGCCCTCCTGCGTGTAGGATATGCGATTCGAGACATGAATGCGTGCCCTCCTGTGGATAAGATATGCGATTCGTGACGTTAATGCGTGCCTTCCTGCTTGTAGAATATGGGATTCGTGACGTGAATGAGTGCCCTCCTGCGTGTAGGATATGCCATTCGTGACGTGAATGAGTGCCCTCCTGCGTGTAGGATATAAGATTCGTGACGTGAATGCGTGCCCTTCTGCGTGTAGGATATGCGATTCGTGACGTGAATGCGTACCCTCCTGCGTGTAGGATATGATATTCATGACGTAAATGCGTGCCCTCCTGCGTATGGGTATTGCGATTCGTGACGTGAATGCGTGCTCTCCGCACTGTGAGGGAAAACATCAAATTGTAATGAGGAAATGACTATGGAAAATGACGCTACATGTCAATGGACGGTGCTGACTTAAAATCAGTGTTAGAGATGTGACTGCGAAATTGACGGATTGATATAACATCCCCAGTATGCCATAGCGAGGTAAACAAGCCTATGCTCTCCTGGAGGTTAGGAAAAGGCAAGTAAACAAACTCATAAACTCGCTCCTTATTGAGATTAGAAAAGGCAATGAGCAGTGTTTGACGAAGCGGCCGCGCGCGCGAATGTAAACAAGCCCGGAGAGGAGACGCCCACTAGGCCATTTTGTGGGTAGGATAGAAAGAGAGGAAGAGATTAAACAGGAGGAAAGGGATTGAAAAAGTCGATGTTTGCTAAGGAGGACAAGGGAGCCCGTTTATCTCCCTTAACATTATCTCCCTCTCCATAAAATCCCCGGTAATTATCCTTTTATTGGGGACCTTGGGAGCTGTAACTAGGAACGAAGAGGTATTTATTTACCTGTAGGTGTGGTTTTTGTGATGGAAAAAGTAAAAACTGACGAGGGAATCAATGAAAGTATTTAAGTTTCTCAATAAGGTAAAGTTAGGGGAAATGAAAATTGGTGGGAGTAACATAACCGAATATGTTGTGAGAAACACTGGGGAACAGGGTGGCATGCAATTCTCTCGAGCTTGACTGCCCTTGAAGAAAAAAACCAAGGGAATTTTTTTAAAGGTTCTTAACACCTTCTATCACGCTTAATTGGTTCTTTCCAGCCATAGCAAAGACCCGGGAGAGGACAGGCAGGAAAAGAAGACTCTGGAGGAGAGGTGGTGTAAGTACAGGAAAATTTAAGTTCGAGTGATGGGGAGGGGTGGGGTGGGCACGTATCGAAGCTGCGGTGGATTGCTCGGGGAGGGAGGTGAGTTACAGAACACAAGAATGAATATTTAACTCTCTCTCTTTCTCTCTCTCTCTCTCTCTCTCTCTAGTTAGGCCTCACCTGGAGTAGGCCGTTCAATTCTGGTGCCCTACAGTGCGTAAGGACATAGATAGACTGGAACGTGTCCAGGCTAGGGCCACCAAGCTAATTCCCTCACTTAGGCAGAAAGGCTATCACCGTCGGCTTCAAGAATTGGAACTTTTCACTTTGGAGGTCCGCCAATTACGAGGCCAGCTAATAGAGAACTTCAAGGTTTTAACGGGTGTTGAAAACGTGCATTACAGAAGGATGTTCACGTTGAACACAAATCCGACCCGTAACCATCTAGATTTGCCCCCTATTCCAGACTAGTATTTGTGGGAACTACTTTTCGTATAAAACCTGCGCTACATGAAACCGTCTCCCGGTCGAAGTGGTGAATAGTTCATCTATAGAACAATTCAAATCTAGACTGGACGATGTAATCCATGAATATGTATAGAACGTAGATTATAGAAACGAGTAAAATAGGTTTCAGCTATACTATTCAAATTTCCTGATTGCGATCCTCTTTCACATCACAATCCGCTTTTTCCACTTCCTGTGCCGCCAAAAGCGGGGGGAGGGGGGGGGGAGCCTTCACCTGGGCTACACTTTCTCTTACGTTATAGGTTAGGGCCTTCCCAGAATAGGACCTCCACGATATGGTCTCTCTCTCTCTCTCTCTCTCTCAAAGAATGTAGAGGGAGAGGTGACGCCCCCTTGTCGCGGGAAGAGAGCTTGTGTGTACCTTTGACTTTTCGAGCTATGTCGGCGGGGGTACCTCTTCTGGGTACCCCTGGTAGGGCTTCCCTTGTCGATTTGGTCGAAAACGAGATTCCAGACTAAGTGCGTCATTCCTTCCTTTTTTTTTACTCTATCCTTCTCTTTTTTTACTTTTATTCTATCTCTCCCACTTATACAAAAAGAAAAAAACAAAAAAAAGCCTACTCCTATCATGTCCCTGTTTCTCTTTTCTTCCTCTATCTACATATAAGGACCTGGCAGCTACCTCATGCGTCAGAAGAGAGGCTTTGGAACCTCTATAAGCAACGCCAATCGACGCTCACTGGTTACGAGAGACTAGGACTAGAGGTGTCCTAGGCGTTGGGGCACGATGAATGGGATGAGGGTAGTGCCCCGTTAACCCCTTCCCTGGCGCGTAATTATTGACCGTTCCCAGTGCCCGTTGACGGGTGCCTCTGGTAGCATCGGTCCGAGGTGACGGCCCTTTGTTCCCAGGTTGGTTGCCAGGCCAATAAAAAGCCTTGGGTCGAGTCTCTTGGTGGGGCGGGATATCCATTGAACGCTGCTCCGAGATCCTGGCCGTTGTGAAGGGAACTAGTAGGAGTTTAGTAAGGGGCGTGCTTCGTTGTTGTTCACCTGGTGACAAATCGATGGCCCCTTCGGGGACCGTCTGTGCTGCTTGGTTGGGAGCCACGGCACGCCGAGGCTTGACGACTCGGTCGGACGAACAGCAGCACATGGAGCGTGCCTTCTGAAAGATCCGAAAGGTCTCCGATCGATAGGCGGGAGCGACTCACGCGGGGAGAACTCACCAACCCCCTTTTTTCTATTGATTGGTCACAAAGTTTTGAAAGAGAGAAAGTGTTTAAAATGACAGGGAAAGAAGGTCCAGCTGCACTTAAATATACATGTGCGATATGCCAGAAGGATAAGTGGTGCGTGGACTTCCCGGAAGGATGTTTTTCGAAATGCCACCCGGGAAGTATATGCACCGATTGCATCCTTAAAGGAGAGATCCGAGAGGCAGTGGCATGCTGCAATGAACTCAAGGATCTCTTCACAGCCTCTGAAGAAAAATCTAGGGCGCTGGAAAATAAACTGCAGACCCTAGAAACGCAGCACGCGCTTCACATTCGGCGTCTCGAGGAAAAGATCCTAGAGCTAGCCTCTAAACTAGAGGCCCAGTCGGCTCAAGCTCGAGACGAAAGTCCCACTGACTTGGGTGGTTCCGCCGATGTGACTCCAGCCCAAGGAGGTGAAACTGCATTGGCAGTCCCACTTCTGCCATGCGGAGCCAATGAGAAGAAGAAAAAGAAAAAGAAGAAAAAGGACCATAATGCAGCTCACCCCAGTGTAGAGGATTCGAGCGCTACTGGTGCGCATGGGAAAGTGGAAAGAGAAGAAGAGAAAAGAAAAACGGAAGAAGAGAAAAGAGAAACGGAAGAAGAGAAAACAAATGAAGAGAAGAAAAATAAGATGAGGAAGAAAAAAAAGAAAAATGCAGAGATACAAGAGGAAAGCGGCAAGTCGCTTCCGAGAGGAAAGAATAAGTCGCCTGCTGACAAATGTGCAAGAGTCACCCTTATTGGTGATTCTCAAGCACGGGGCTTGCAGTCCCTGCTAGCGGCCTGCCTTCGCACTAGTGTGAAGGTAAGCTGCCTGCCAGGATGTGGTAACCACCACATCAGAGTAGAGGCTGAGAAATCACAGATTTCTGAGAGCTCAGTCGTTGCTCTGATGGTCAGTGGAAACGACCTGTACCTGAGAGGAGGTAGGGTAGGCCCTACAGATAAAATCCTCCACACGGTCATGGGTGCCGTGGACGACTGTGGGCTGAAAACCCGCAAGCGTGTGGTAGTCGGGATGCTCCCGAGGAGAGGTCCAACACGGACCGCTCACTCGATGAATGTGTCTCTAAACCGGCGCCTGGCAGATTTGTGTACGGCAGAGGGGGTCTTCTTTGTGGACCCGTACCGCACCTTTTATGGTAGAAATGATCTCTACCAAAGGGATGGGGTACATCTTTCCTTTAAAGGAAAGGCCTTTCTGTCGAACATGATCCAGAATGTCGTAGAGAGGACCGAAAGGAGTATCCGGCCCAGAGTGAGGGCGGACGTACGCCAGTACGCCCGTGTCACTCCAGGAACGACCTTCTCAGAGGTCGCAAAAAGGGGTGCCTCGCCAACAAAGAAGCCGGGAAACGGAAGAGCATAGGGAGTCCTACAGTCGGGGACTCCCTGAAAGTTCTTCTGTTCAATGCGAGGTCAATCAGGAACAAGTTTCCTGAGCTCCGTGGCCTCGTAGCGACGGAAGAACCCGAAATGGTAGCCATAACAGAATCGTGGATAAAAACCTCAAACCGAGACTTTGAAGGCGAATTCACGGTTCCTGGCTACCAACTCTTCCACAAAGATAGGCCAGACAGAGAGGGTGGCGATGTAATGTTGTATGTCAAGGATAAAATCAAATCTACGAACTCCAACATTATATCCGATCACGAGCTCCTAGGCGTTGACCTAGAGATAGGTCCTGTCAGATACAGGACCCTGGTGCTTTACAGACCCCCTTCCCAACCCGTTGAGAAGGACAGGGAACTGTACCAGCTGCTGGGTGAGCTTGTTCAAGGCAGAGTGTGCATCGTTATGGGCGACTTCAACAGACAAGTTGACTGGGAAACCAGAGCAGCCTGTGGCGATAGCGCGCTACTCCTGGAGTTCGCCAACAACTAGTTCCTCACTCAATGGGTCAGAGAACCGACGAGAGGAGACAATATCCTCGACTTGGTCTTCACCTCTGAGGATGATATCGTTGAGGATGTCTCTGTAGGCGAAGAGCTCGGTGGCAGTGATCACCAGCTAGTTAGATTTACCG
The DNA here is from genome assembly GCA_963969495.1 of Ceratothoa steindachneri. Taxonomy (NCBI): domain Eukaryota; kingdom Metazoa; phylum Arthropoda; class Malacostraca; order Isopoda; family Cymothoidae; genus Ceratothoa; species Ceratothoa steindachneri. Next base: position 170,465,430 of record OZ018320.1, on the reverse strand, counting down.
TCAAGATCCCGAAGGTAAGGTCTGCTGCCAGTCAATCAAGGAAACTTGACTTGAGAAGAGCAGACTTTGCACGCCTTCGTGCTGGGCTGACTGATGTAAGGCTAGCGGTATGCGAAGAGGTTGAGGATTCGTGGAACAATTTAAAAAATAAATTCATGAGTCTTCAATCAAGTTGCATCCCTCTGAAATGCCTCCGTCGGTCTTCTGTTCAACCAAAGTGGTTTAATCGAGAAATCGGCCAACTGCTTAGGGAGAAGAGAAATGCGTACCGGCGATCGAAGATCTCGGGTGCCTTTGACGAGTACCGGAGGCTAGCCAGGAGAGTGAAGTCCAGCATAAGGGCGGCTAAGCGTACTGAGGAACTCCGAGTGGCGAGACTCTGCAAGGAGAATCCCAAGGAGTTCTTCGGCTATGTAAATAGCCGTAAACCAATCCATCGTAGGATTGGGCCCCTAGTGGACGAGGAGGGTGCATTAACTCAGTCAGATGCAGAAAATGCTAACCTTCTCAATGACTACTTCTCCTCAGTGTTTACTAAAGAGTGTGGTCCCATCCCCCAGCCCACGGATTCCTACTCGGGGGAAAAGCTGGAGGCAATGGACTTCACCGAAGGAGAAATAAAGAAAAAGATCGCTGACCTAAAGACGAATAAGTCCCCTGGACCGGACGGGTTTCTACCCAAGGTGTTGAAGGAAGTGTGCGATGAAGTATCACGACATCTGTGCGCTATCTTTAACATGTCAATCCGGACCGGATGCGTTCCTAGAGACTGGCGTGAGGCGGAGGTGACTCCGATCTTCAAGAAAGGATCCTCCAGCCATCCGTCAAACTACCGACCTATCAGTCTGACTTCGATAGTCGGTAAACTCATGGAAAGCATGATGGTAGACAAAATGACTTCGCATTTAGAGTCAAACCTGCTACTGAGGAGTTCCCAGCACGGCTTCCGAAGGCAACGGTCATGCCTGACGAACCTTGTGGAATTCTTCCATTTCGTGTTCAGTGAGCACGATCGGGACAAGGCGGTGGATGTGGTTTACTTAGACTTTCAGAAAGCCTTTGATAAGGTACCACACCGCCGCCTTCTCCGGAAAGTGCGAGCGCTGGGCATAGAAGGAAAAGTAGCCGGCTGGATCGAGAACTGGCTAAGTGGCAGACGGCAACGGGTGGTGGTGAATGGACAGGCTTCTGAGTGGGTGCCCGTTACTAGCGGAGTGCCTCAAGGTTCTGTCCTGGGACCACTACTATTCATCATCTACGTCAACGACATGGACGGTGACATGGTTGCCAAGATTTCCAAATTTGCCGACGATACCAAGCTTGGTATGAACGTTGCAAAGGATGGAAATACTGCCCGCCTGCAGGAAGACCTTGGGAAGATTGGGGAGTGGTCGGACACGTGGCAAATGCCGTTCAACGTGAACAAGTGCAAAGTAATGCATATCGGCCACAGAAATCCCCAATCTCATTATATCCTTAAGGGCACTGCTCTCGAATCGAGTGACACTGAGAAGGACTTGGGTGTTACTGTCACTAGCGACCTCAAGTTCTCGAAACAGTGCATCGAGGCAGAGAAGAAAGCCCAAAGGATGTTAGGCTACATAAAGCGCCAGTTTGGATACCGTAACAGGGAGATAGTACTTTGTCTGTACAACTCCCTAGTTCGGCCGCACCTGGAGTATGCCGTACAATTTTGGAGTCCTTCGTTTCGAAAGGACATCGCAAGGTTGGAACGCGTACAAGCCAGGGCAACCTAACTGATTCCCTCTATCCGACATAAAAGTTATGAGGATAGACTAAGGGAATTAGATCTGTTCTCGTTGGAAACCCGTAGACTGCGTGGTCAGCTCATCGAAGTTTTCAAAATACTTCGAGGGTTCGACAATGTTGACTACCGGGATATTTTCACACTGAGTGAGAACAGAACGCGCAATCACGGCTTCAAACTTGAACTGAAGCGTTACAACCGCAATCTGTGTGGAAACATTTTCACCTACAGTATCTGCGGTAAGTGGAACGCACTTCCAGTGGAAGTTGTCAACAGTGAATCTGTTGACCAGTTCAAGTCAAGACTAGACAAAGTCTTGAAAAGTGGCCGTTTAGGGACGCAAAACAATTGAGCAGCCATGTGCCCGCTCGATTGCTAGTCCCAAGGTACCCTCTTTGAATGGACCGTAAGGTCTCCTAGGGTACCTTCTTTCCTTGTAACTCCTTGTAACTCTCTGTATCTCCTTTTCTCTCGCTATCTCTCTGTCTCTGTCTCTCTCTCTCGCTATATATATATATATATATATATATATATATATATATATATATATATATATATATATATATCTGTATCTCCTCACTCTCTCTTTGTATATATATATATATATATATATATATATATATATATATCTTTGGATCTCTCTCTCTCTCTCTTTGACTCTCTTTCTTTCTCTTTGTTCCTTTTTCTTCCTTTCACTGACCTAATGACGAATAAGTCACCTGGCCCGGATGGGTTTCTACTTAAAGTGTTAAAAGAAGTGCGCGATCAAGTGTCACGACATCTGAGCACAATCTTCAACATGTCAATCCGGACCGAATGCGTCCCTAGAGACTGGCGTGAGGCGGAGGTGACTCCGATCTTCAAGAAAGGAGACCGTAGCCAGCCGTCGAACTACCGACCTATCAGTCTGACTTCGATAGTCGGTAAACTCATGGAAAGCATCATGGTAGACAAAATGACTTCGCATTTAGAGTCAAACCTGCTACTGAGGAATTCCCAGCACGGCTTCCGAAGGCAACGGTCATGCCTGACGAACCTTGTGGAATTCTTCCACTTCGTGTTCAGTACTTAGACTTTCAGAAAGCCTTTGATAAGGTACCACACCGCTGCCTTCTCCGGAAAGTGCGAGCGCTGGGCATATACGGAAAAGTATCCGGCTGGATCGAGAACTGGCTAAGTTGCAGACGGCAACGGGTGGTGGTGAATAGACAGGCTTCTGAGTGGGTGCCCGTTACTAGCGGGGTGCCTCAAGGTTCCGTCCTGGGACCACTACTATTCATCATCTACGTCAAAGGCATGGACGGTGACATGGTTGCCAAGATTTCCAAATTTGCCGACGATACCAAGCTTGGTATGAACGTTGCAAAGGATGGAAATACTGCAAGCCTTCAGGAAGATCTTGGGAATATTGGGGAGTGGTCTGATACGTGCCAAATGCCTTTCAACGTAAACAAATGCAAAGTGATGCATATCGGCCACCAAAATCCTCAATCACTTTATATCCTTAAGGGCACTGCTCTTGTATCCACCAACACTGAGAAGGACTTGGGTGAAAATATCACGAGTGACCTCAAGTTCTGGAAACAGTATATTGAGGTGAAGAAGAAAGCCCAAAGGATGTTAGGGTATATAAAGCAACAGTTTGGATATCGGAACAAGGCGATAGTACAGTGTCTGTACAATTCCCTCGTCCGACCACACCTGGAGTATGCCGTACAATTTTGGAGTCCTTCATTTAGAAAGGACATCGCGAGATAGGAATGCGTGCAAGCCAGGGCAACCAAACTGATTTCCTCTATCAGACATAAAAGTTATGAAGATAGATTAAGGGAATTAGATATGTTCTCGCTGAAGACCCGGAGACTACGTGGTCAGCTTATCGAAGTATTTAAAATACTTCGAGGCTTCGACAGACTGGACTACGGCGATATTTTCAAGCTCAGCGAGGGGAGAACAAGAAATCACGGCTTTAAACTTGAACTGAAGCGCTACCACCGTGATCTGTGTGGGAAATTCTTCACATACAGTATCGGTGGTAGTTGGAACGCACTTCCGACAAAAGTTGTCAACGGTGAATCTGTTGATCAGTTCAAGTTAAGACTAGATAAAGTCTTGCGAAATCGCCGTTAAGATCCTCGCGAGTGATATTCGAGGTTGCCAACGGACACCTTCGAGGATTGCGCCAAAAGTACCCTCCTTGTATGGACCGTAAGGTCGTCTAGGGTACTTATTTTCCTTGTAGCTCCTTGTAGCTTTCTCTTTCTATGTATCTCTCTCTCTCTTTCTCGTTTACTTCTGCCCATTCCTTAGATCTAAACCGGGCTTTTAGCACAGCCATCTCTTTTAGACCCCAAGTATTAAGGAAAGAGGGTGTTAATAATTTAAGGGAAATATCGGTAAAACAAAAGTTGCAACTGACATCTTGAAGGGGCACGCGCCCACCTTATCTCTCCGTGCGCAGGAAGATCAGGATCTAAATATCTTCCACACATTTTCACTTCCTCTTTCTTCACCACTTCTTTAACAGATCTCTATTTACAAACCCTTGTCTTTGTTTTTCAACTCTCCCTTTGTTTTATTTCTTTCCCCCTTTCCGTTTTGCTTCTCACCCTTTTTTTCTTCCTTTATAATACGTTTTTTTTTTGCTTTTAATATTTTTTTGTTCCTGTTCTCTCTCTCTCCTTTACATTTATTTTTGCTTTTCCATTCTCCTATTTTAATTTCTCTCATTTTCGTGTTTCTTTTGCCCTTTTCTTTCTGAGGGTTTTATTTTTATTTTTTTTAGCTTTCTTCTTTTCGTTTTACTTTCTTTCCTCTTTGAAGTTTTTCATTTTTTGTCCTCTTTCTTTCCTTGTATATTTTTATCTCATTTTTACCCTGTTTTCCATTTTTCCTTTCCTAATTGCCCATCTCCATTTTCCTTGTCCTGTCTCTTTTTTCCTGTTTTCCATTCTCCCTTTCCTGATTTCCCAATTCCCTTTTCCTTGTTTTCCGGTCTCCTTTTCCCTGTTTTCCATTCACGCTTTCCTGATTTCCCATCTCCGTTTTCTTTGTTGACCTGTCTCTCTTTTCCCTGTTTTCTATTCACCCTTTCCTAATTTCTCATCTCCATTTTCCTTGTTGTACTGTCTCCCTTTTTCTGTTTTACCATTCTCTATTCTCGTCTGTTTTTTAATTTTAAACAACAGTCAGAATAAATCCCTCTTAATTTGACTTGCCTAACTTTACCACTTTATGGACGTCCTTTTAAAAACCTTTTGAAGATGCCATCGTTAGTTTTCAGTTTGATTTATTTTTAAATATATAAATTCCGCCTCTTTTCCGACTCTCAACTCTTAGAAGACTTAGTAACAATAAATAATTATAAATCAATTTATTTGATTAACTCACCAAAGTATTAGATTGAAATCAATCTCAAAAATGACTTTTTATGCGCTCCTCCGAAATTTAATAACCACAGGGGGGGGGGGGCGAATGGAAGTTGACTTATTTTGTTGTTTCTATTTTCAGATTTTGAACTAAATGATTGAAAGGTGAAATTGAATTAGGTTTCAACTTGTCAATATTGGAAAATGGCCTTCTCTGGTCCAATTACTTTTTTTAACATAACTAAAGTCACTCCTGGACATAAGACCGTCCTTTATAAGGAGAAGGGGATAAATTTAGGGTTCTACTTGTCAAATCGAGCCCTTAAAGCAACCCATTTTATTTATAGAGCACAAAACAGGTTCATTACTAGGTAAAATTAATAGAAACTGGCTCTCTATGGTCTAGTTTACTCCGATTCGGGAAGAAACTGTTTGGTGATGTCTTTTAGTCCTTCGCTCACACTTGCCTTAAACTGTATTAAAGATTTCATCTTATTTGAACTCCATTTAATGCAGGGGGTGCCAAAGTCCAAGACGTTTGTAGCCCTCTCCCAGGGTCCTGGAAAATACAAATATCACTCGAGATAACGCGAGTTTATAACTCATCCCTGCGGTAATCAAACCACGATGGAACGGTGTACGTAATTCCTGTGGTTCCATTCGTTCACACACACACACGCGCGCGCTGGCAAACACTGGGGCTTGTTTTCCCTTGCAGTAATCGATGATAGGTCGGCGGCATCAAGACGCTTTCTCGGCTATTCCACTCAATCCTCTCGAGGCGCCGCTGATGGATTCGACAATGAGGGAGAGGCAATCGAGGCTCGATGTGGTGTTACTGAGGGCGGTTGAGTCGCTTCCTGGAAAGAAAGGTGGAGTTGAGCACTCATTGGGGTTGGTTTGAGAGAACTAGGGACTGTAACTGGTTACGAGGGTAGAAGATTCTACCCAATCCTATTATTCGTTAGAGTCGGAAGGAGTCTCCTATGAGGGGCGGTCAATAAGTTTTGAGTTCTCTTCCATACTTTTTTACCCTCTTGTAAAAAAAATATTTCAGTCGGTATGACCCGGCTGGTTTATTTTTATTTTGGGGAATAAATATAAATTAATATTGTTAGAATATTTTAATTTGGACCAAACCTATACAAACCTTGTACATACAATTGCATGGTTTAGCCCAGGGGTGGGAAACCTTTGGCACGCGTGCCAAACGTGGCACGCCAATTACTTCTACCGGCACGCGAAACTAAATGCTTAACCTAAGAAAACTAAATAAATGTATCTCCAATTTATTTTATATAGCAACCGCATTGTGGACAACCTGTTATAAATTATGGTATCAGTGAGGCAGCAGCAGAAGTCTCATTGATGGTAAATAAATGAAAACTGTCCACGATTTTTCTTTCTCTAGTTTGAATTTGTTGTTTTCTTCTTGAAATGATAAAGATTCAATTCTGTTTAATATAATATGATAATATGTATATTTTTAGGTAAAATGACCATCTTTTTCTTGTAATTTTTATGCATCATAAAGGGTTGGGAATGAATAGAAAGAACATCTTTAATTTTATATCCTTTCATTGTGTTTTAGTCAAGTATTGGCACGTGAGAAAATTTTGTAGCAAAGATTTGGCCAATTTTGGCACACCCAATTAAAAAGGTTGCCCACCCCTGGTTTAGCCACATCTGATGTGGTCAATTGCTGGATAGAGTTAGGTTCGGGTCGGCTTAACGTCGGATGTCTTACGCTGTAGAAATCCATCTAGGTAAAACTCAACTGAAAATATTGTATTTATAATACAAGTCAACAAACCTAAGTCGTGTGCTCTCAATTATTTCAATAATTTAAAAAAAAATAATTAACAAATGTATCACCAATTAAAAAAACCTATCAACTGACATTACGACCTTCAAAACATTCCAAAATATTCTCCATCCGACCGACCACCCTACGGATCGACATAGTGACTTATAGAGCTGCGTTTACACGACTAAAAACTAGATAAAATTAGTACTAAATATGGTTGTTAGGTTATTAATATGAGGGTATCGACCATTGTCTCTTTGTCTTGCTGTTCACTTGATCTCTTTGTCCTTCTTAAAACCAGCACATACTACGGCAAGCAGATAATAGTCATATAAGTACACGTACTAGTTATTTTACCTATAAGTAATTTCCAAGTTTAGTCTATAACTAGTTCTGACATCATTTATAATGAAGGGACGTCTATTACAATTTGTCAAATTAAATTATAACGGTTCATAAACTAATGGAATAAACGACAAAATAATAAGCACAAAGTTTAAGAATGCAACCAATGAAAGCTAATTAGTTGCGACACAAAGGGTAAATGCCTACAATAAATGATTGTAGGAAAATGAATGCAAAATTCAACAATTGCTATTCTATTAGAACAGCAGAGGGAAAAACCATCGCCAACAATGATGAAGTCGGTGCTACTTCCTAGTAGGAAGGAAACCAGAATTAAGAAAAAAAAAACCGCGATTTCGAAGATGGCAAAAGATAAACGAAGAAAGCTTTTTTCGATCTTTGGTCGTTAGCTGAGATGATTTGATAGGTACACAACCGAGCAAATCAAGAAAACGATTTTCCTATATTAAAATATTTTCAAAAATATGAATAGGTAAATGAAGTTTCCATGGTACATAAATGCATGCCTTTAATATATTTTATGAAGATTTAATATGATACAATCGTATATTCAATAATTATACAAAATAAAATATTGCCACATGCAAAGAAAGAGAACGATTTTTCAAGAAGATTCTATAAGTTTCTTTAAATCATCTGGCAACATTTAGCTTAATAGTTAAAAACTGTACAACCGCCATTGTTGTCGTACCCACTCTGCAGAGATGCCACCCCACGTGGAAATGACTCCTGATATGCGTCAGAGAATTGTTTGCTTGAAGACTTCGGGGAGGACTCTTTCTGCGATTCCAAGAGAGTTAGGAAGGTCCAAGAGTGTGATTTCGCGCGTTCTCAAGTTATACAATGAAAACAAATCCAGAAAATCTCTTGCAAAATTCGGTCGACCCCGCATAACCACCGTCCGATAAAAAAGAGCTATTAGGTGCTTCTCTGTGAAGGATTCCTTCTACACTGCAGAGGGAATATTTAGAAAAATTAAGACAATAGTGGCAAAAAACTTAGCAGTTGTCTTACAGTGTTCCATCGCCTCAATGCATCTGGTTTAAAAGCTCGTTCTCCGGCAACCAAACCAATCGCCAGTAAAAAGAAACAGAAGGCGAAACGCGATATAATGAAGCTCATGTTGTTTAGAGGGATAACGATTGGGAGGAAAGTCATTTCATGGTCGAAAGTAAATTTAATTTAGTTGGATCTGATGGCCGACGCTTTGTTAGACTCGCTGCAGGTGATAGAATTAACCCCTAAATGTGTTAAATAGTCTGTCAAGTATGGAGTAGGCAGCCGCATGGTATGAAGGAGGACGGGAGCCTTCTGGCGAATGCGGCGAATCCCGCCGAGGCGGCCAAGATAAGTGCTCTTCGGACACTTCATGGCACCCCGGTGAGTGTGACGCCGCACTCTACCATGAACTTTGTAAAAGGAGTAGTTTATGCGAGGGAACTCGTTGACTACTCCATAGAAGACATCACCCTAGAGCTGGCCGACCATGGGGCGGTCAAGGTCGAACGTGTGATGAGAAAACAGGGAGGGGCCTCGAGACCCACCCCTACACTCTTCGTCACGTTCGACTGTGACAAGCTCCCTGAGTCGGTGCGTGCCGGTTGGTACCGCTACCGCGTGAAGGCATTCGTGCCACTGCCGCGGCGGTGCTATTACTGTCACCGCTTCGGCCACACGAATCGATCATGTAGACGTGCAAAATCGGGGTCACCCAAAGTCTGTGTAAATTGCTCCAAGGTTGCACACGATAAGTCCAAATCGTGTGTGGCCAAGTGTGTCAATTGCGGAGAGCCGCACCCTGCTTCTTCGAAGCAATGTGGTGCATATCTCCTTGAGAAAGAAATCCTGGCCGTTCAGGCCCAGGATCGACTCTCATTCCGCGAGGCTAAGGACTTGGTCCTGGCGCGCCCGGCTCTGCCTGGGACGTCATATGCCTCAATAGTTAGAAAAGCACCCTCTGCTCCTGGCCCATCCAGGCCAACGAGCACGGTTGTTTCCGCGCCCATTCGGAGCCCTTCTGCGGGCTCTACTACACCCGGGCGCTCCCCTGGTAGAGCTGGCGGCAAAAAGGGTTCACACCCAGCCCCGGCTAATACCAGGGCTCCCCCCTCTTCCCCCAGCGTGACCGTTTCCCGTAAGGCGAAACGGCCACGCGCCTCCACAGAGTCGTTAGACTCACAGGAGGCAACACCCCTGAAGATGGTCGCTAGGCCATCTTCCGGGGTTCCTAAAGCTGTTCCCCGAAAGGAGGACAGCAACAAAGGAGCTTCGGCCCCTTCGCCCACGCCCCGAGGTGGAGCGAGTGGCTCGGAGACGGTGGTTCCTCGAAAAGAGGGCCCCCCGCCTCCGAAGCCGCAACGCCCGCCTAAGGTTTCGAGGCGGAGGGAGGCAAAGACTCGCATGGCGAGCCCAACCTCCCCCAATAAGTCCTCGAAGGCGACAGCGCCTTCAGCGCTTTGTCCGGCCAACAGCTCCTGGGGTTCTGCCCCCGGGAAGCGTACGGCCATTCCCGTGAGGGTCTTCAATTCGAGGAGGGCCCCCGCGTCTCCTCCGAGCTAGGCCTGGAGGGCATATTCCTTCAATGGAATTGCCGTGGACTCCGGGCCAACTGGGAGGAGCTGCGGAGGCTCGTCTCGTCCCGTTCCCCGTTAGCTATTTTTTTGCAGGAGACCATGCTAGGCGCGTGCCCGCTGCCTGCCCTCCCGGGGTATAAGGGTCTTGCGACCCCACCACCGCGGGATGGCCGGGCTGGGGGATGCGCGGTTTACACCCGGCATGATGTTTCCGTTCTTCCTTTCTCTTTAGATACCTCCTTTCAGGCAGTGGCTGTGCAGCTGCACCTGGATAGGAGGTATACTATCATTTCTGCGTACATTCCACCGTCAGCTGACTTCGACGCGGGGGACTTCCGCCGGTCGTGGCACGGTTGCCGAGGCCCTATCTCTTGCTTGGAGATCTGAACGGCAGGCATCCTCTCTGGGGAGATTACTCCATAAATCCCAGGGGACAAGTCCTTGCCGATCTGATCGAAGAGCTTGAGATGGGTGTCCTAAACGTAGATGAGTTTACGCATCACTGTCCGAGAACCGCTTCATTTTCTTGCCTTGACCTATCTTTGTGCTCTTCGGATGCACAGCCTGATTTTGATTGGGGGGTGGTCGATGACCTCCATGGTAGTGATCACTTTCCCATTCAAATATCATTTTCAGGGCAACTGCCGCCTGAGAAACCACCTCGGTGGTGCTTGGCGCGGGCGCGGTGGCCTGCATTTCAGGAAATGACTGAATTCTCTATCTCAGTCGAGGAGTTTAGGTCGGTAGATGAGGCCGTTGAGTTCTTCTCCGGCAACCTCATCGCCGTAGGCCTGACTACTATTGCTAGGACGTCTGGCCGTTTTGCACGCCGACCACTCCCATGGGGTCGGCCAAGTGTGAGACGGCCCTCAAACAGAAGCGTTATGCCTACATGCGCTATAAGCGCCGCCCGAACGATTTCACTGTCGCTGAATTTCGTCGGGCTAGGGCTAGGTTCCGGTATATTTCGAAGCACGCCCGCCGCTTTTCTTGGCGGGCATACGTGTCTTCACTTAACGGGAAGACCCCTTTAGCTGAGGTGTGGAAGCGAGTCAAAAGGATTCGGGGCAAGTTCTCGCAGGACCCCCCTCCCGTTCTCCAGGAGAATGGGACCGCAATCTCGGACCCCGCGTCCGTGGCGGAATCCTTAGCGACCGCTTTTTCCGCATTCTCTAGCCGTGATGCTGCTCCGCCAGCATTCAATGCACGTCGTGATGTCGCGGAAGGCCGCCGGCTGGACTTTACCTCCAGAGGCGGAGAACCCTTCAACGACAAGTTTACTGTGAGTGAGTTGCGTTCCGCTCTCGCTTCGTGCGCGGACACCGCCCATGGTCCGGACGATGTCCCGTACGCCATGCTTCGACACCTGGGTGAGCGAGGCATGGCCTTTCTGTTAGATTTGTTCAACAGGATCTGGGTGGAAGGTCTTCTCCCAGACTCCTGGCGAATCGCTACTGTGCTCGCCTTTCGCAAGCCGGGGAGAGATCACTCTACTCCGACCGGTTTCCGCCTAATCTCTCTAACCTCTTGCGTGTGCAAGTTGATGGAGAAATTGGTAAATGTTAGATTAGCCTATTTCCTGGACAGCGGAGGCCATCTGTCTTCTTCACAGTGCGGCTTCCGTAAGTTGCACTCCACGTCGGATGCTCTGCTCCGACTGGAAAGTGCCGTCTGCGAGGCTTTCCTTCGTAGACAGCACTACGCCACGGTGTTTTTTGATCTGGAGAAGGCCTATGATACCGCATGGCGATACGGTATCATGGAGACTCTCCACACGATGGGGGCGAGGGGACGCCTCCCAATTTTTATATCTGAATTTTTGCGAGATCGTCGATTCCGCGTACGGGTGGGGGGAGCCCTCTCCGGCCCAAAGGAGCAGGAAGAGGGTGTCCCGCAGGGAAGTGTCCTCAGTGTCACACTCTTTGCCCTGAGCATCAACGGCATCACCTCGGTGCTGCCGGAAGATGTTCTCGCTACGCTGTACGTGGACGACCCTTCGATCTCTTTTGGCGCAGCCCAGATGCCAACTCTGGAGCGTCGACTCCAACAGGCATTGAACCGCGTCTCTCACTATGCCGAAGCTCACAGGTTTCGGTTTTCTTTGGCCAAGACTAAGGTGGTGCACTTCTGCCGCCATCCACGGCTTCACCCCGACCCAGATTTGTTTCTTAATGGGGTGCGCCTGGATGTGGTTGAGTCGCACCGTTTCCTTGGTCTTGTATTCGACCGACGCCTCACCTGGGAGGCTCATATTCGCAGCCTTAGGGTCTCTTGTACCCGCGCCATGGACATTCTCCGTTCCGTGACGTTCAGCGCTTGGGGCGCTGATAGGGCTACCGCCTTACTTTTTTATCGATCCTTTGTTCGCTCGAAGCCCGACTACGGATGCGAGTTTTATGCATCCGCAGCCGAGCGTTTATTGCGGAAGGTGGATTCGATCCACCACACCGGACTTCGCCTTGCGACCGGTGCCTTCCGCACTTCCCCCATTGAGAGCCTGTTGGTCGATGCTGGGGAGATGCCACTCGCTCTGCGCCGCGTGCAGTGCATCACTCACCTGTACGCGCGAGCCCGGCGCCTCCCTCAGTCGCCAACAGCTCTCACTGCATCCGCAGCTGATCTCGATGGTGCCTATGCCGCCGAGAGACGCCAGTCATACCCTAAGCCCTTTGGGTTTAGGGCCAGGAAACTCCTTCGAGAGGTAGATATAGCTCTCGGGCCGGTGGCGCCCCTGGTTCTGCCCAGGACGCCACCCTGGAGGGTACCACATTTGGCTATTTGTCGCCACGCCTCTGCTCCCAAAGCTTGTACTGCGCCGGGAGTATTGCGTTCGACCTTTTTGGAGCACACATCGTGTCACGCTGGTACCGTGCCAGTGTATACGGATGGCTCCAAGTCCCAAGAGGGGGTCGGCTTCCACGCCGTATCCCCTCTGTTTGAAGTCAGCGGGGCTCTACCAGGCGCTGCGTCTGTCTTCACGGCCGAGCTGGTGGCAATACACCACTCGGTACGGGAGATTACGCGACGTGCCTGGTTCGGAGACCGGATTGTGATCTATAGCGACTCACAAAGCGCCCTGAGTGCTCTCGGGGCATTGGAATCTCCGCATCCCCTGGTTTGCGATATCCGTGACGCCACGGTTTTGGCGAGCCGGGCAGATGTCGAGATTATCTTCTGCTGGGTTCCTGGACATGTAGGAATTGCGGGGAATGAGCGCGCCGATGAGGGCGCCAAAGAGTCTGCGAGGACTCTGCGACCGGACCAGCGTTTCGCTCTTCCTCATACCGACTACATGGCAGGAATACGGGCAGCTCTTCGGACTGCTTGGCAAAGAAGATGGGAGACGGTCGAAGGGAACTTAAAGTTGCGTGCCATTGCGCCGCGACTGTTCCCATGGACCTATCCCCCAATGCCGCGGCGGCTTCAGGTTGCTTTCTGTCGTCTCCGAATCGGACACACTCGTGTGACGCATCGCTATCTGATGGAGCGCTCGCCTGCGCCCTATTGCAACGACTGCGTCGTCCCCCAGACTGTTCGGCACATTCTTGTCGAATGTCCCAGTCTGGGTGATCTTCGCGCACGATACCTGTCCCAGTACCGGGATGGGCGGGGTCGCTACCGCCTGTCCCTTGTGCTCGGGACAGATTCGTGCACATTGACTTGTGGACTTGTTGACTTCTTGGGGGAGGCCGGCCTTCTCCCTATTATTTAAGCAAGGTTTGTTTGTTTGTTTTTTGTTGTTTTTTTTGCATTTGTTTTGTTTTTTGTTTGTTTTTTTTTTCTTTTGTTGCACGCTCCTGCGCCGGGGGGACCTCTCCCCGACGCACCAGCTTGCTTCCTTTCCCCCTTTTGGGGTGTTGTTTTTTTTTTTTTCTCTTTAATTTCATTTTAAAGTAGCCTAGAACTAGGCCAGTTTTAATACGGCGACTAATGCCCAAGTAGGCAGTCGCCAGATGAGCTCTTAAAAAAAAAAAAAAAAAAAAAAAATGGTATGAAGGATGTTTTCGTCTGAAGGAGTTGGTCTGCTAGTGCGAATACTTGGAACAATAAATGCGAATGTGTACCTAAACCTCATACAACAATATGTTATACGTTCACTCCGAGCATCTCTGAACCAGCCAGCAGTATTTATGCAGGGCAAGACGCCAAACCATACTGCAAAGCGAGTAAAATATCATTTCAAGCAAGAAGATATCGAAGTAATGAAGTGACCTGCTCAGAGCCAAGACTTTAACCCAATTAAGAACCTCTGGAAGTTCATTGGAGACGACGTTAGAGACCAGTAGCCTTCAACTACGACGAATTTATGGACCAAAATGATCCAGAATGTAACAAAACAAAACCAGAATTTTGCAAAAAACTATTGAGGTACTGTGGTCGTCGTTGCGCCGAACTAATAAAATGCAAAGGCTTCAACACCCCATATTAAGGGTTTTTTTTTAAGTTTCATCGTTGTTAATCTTGTTTTGTTTCTAGTGTATTTGGTTGCAAAGCTAATCTGTGAAAGATCGTTCTCTTATTTTGTACATGTCAATATTATATTTTATTTTATTTAGTATAATTTCTTGAATATACGATTGTATCATATTAAATCTTCATAAAATATATTAAATGCATGCCTCTATACACCATGTAAATTTAATTTACCTACTTATATTTTTGAGAATATTTTAATAGAAGAAAATCGTCCTCTTACTTTGCTCGTTAGTTTAGTTAGATGGCGAGGCGCTAAATGCACCAGAAGGAAGATAACAAGATAAGCGAATATAATGCTTGGAAAAGGTCTCCAGGCAAGTTGAGTAAGAAGTCGAGAAATGGGTATGAATAATGCTCTCGGGAGAGAGACGGCTTGACGTGGGCTCGAAGAAACTGCTCTTCTTTTGTCCTACCAGAGGATAACGAGATGACTGTCGTCGATGAAGACATATATCCTGAACAGTTGTGCGATGTAGTTAAGACAAAGCATTGAAGACAGCATATATCCCCCTTAGACGTTGTCTTCCCTAATGTCTGCTTGTTTTCTACATTTTTTTGCTCTTTCATCATTGCATTTTATCGCTATAAATGATTTACGCGAATACGTGAGCGAACTGCGAAGGCAGTGGTGACATGCAAGGTTATGTCGGCTGTTTTTCGTAATCCAAGAGCGTTTGCACTAGATGTTAGATAAGGAGAAAATAGTTTTCTGAAATCCAGGTGTAAAACTGCATTATTGCTGTTCTAAACCAGGACATTTGGACCGTGATGCACGCTAGGTCACTCTGGGCCGGATTAGTGTTCTTAATTTCTTGAATTGGTTTACTCAAAATAGTTTTTCCATCGTCTTTCTCTAACCACATTCATTATCTTCACGACTTACAAGTTTTCCACGTATGTCGAGTACACCATCTACTCTGTATAACCATATTTTAAGTATTTTTCTTTTAAATACAACCAGGCAATGGCTTCGCTACTAAGATTAAAAATAAATTTTCGGAACTTCACCATTTGCAATTCTTTGGGTTTTAAAAATTTCACAAAATTTCGCTACTTATATTTATTTCTGAACTTCACCATTTTGTTCTTTGATAGTATAAAACAATTATTAGAAATAACTTTAATAAAAAAAACATAAGTCATAACCAAACTAAGATGAAATTATTATTCAAATACTCCCCAAAATCCCCTTCTTAAATTATAGAGTTAGTGATGATGATGATGATGAAGACCTAAAAACAGACTAGTAAACCCAAATTAGTGGCATTGTTCTGTTCGAGATATTTACGTGAGGACGTCTGTTTTCTCTGACATTTTGGTTTCAGTTTCTTTGAAACAGTTTTCTTTTATTGGGACGGGTCTTGGCCTAAGACCTAGCTGCCAATAAATTTTCTTATCTTAACGCACTCTTTAATATGTTAACACTTGAAGTAACTACCTCTTGTTGGATATCCGTCATTTTGGGGTTCTCTGGAATACTATTTAAATAGTTTTAAAAAAATGTTTCTACCTATTCCATTGGCTATTATTATAACTGGGATTATATCAATTTGTCTAAGATCGTACTTTAATGGTTGATATTTTGAGATTTTTTCTCTTTCTGCCTTAAATACCCCCATTGTCATTCGGGACGCTTATATCTATAATAAGGGCACTTTTATGCTATTTATTCCAAATTACTATGTCAGGTATAATTTCACTACTCTCTATATATCTCCCTGGTGTTACAATCATATTATAAAATATAATTAATCTTCCATTACCATCAATACTTTTTGGTTCATACTTTTCTCCTAATATCTATGCCAAACCCTTTTCAGATTTAGCAATGTAGGTGTTTACATACTTTGTTGTGTCTTTTTGTATAATGACCATCTGCTAAAAGTATTTTGCATCCAGATATCAAATAGTTAACACTTTCTCTTTGTTCTTGACAATGTCTACATCTATCATCATTTGTTATCCCAGCTACTTCTTAAAACCATTAGTAACTAATCCCTGATCTTGAGGCGCCGCTATTACTCTTTCTCCGTCAAAATTAAGTTTTCCTAATCTTAGCCATTCTAACGAGTCTTCTTTGTTGATGTAATTTTTCTTAAGTTCTGGGAATCTCTTGGCTCTTTCGTGTTCTTACCGATTCTTTTCTTTTCGCTCTTGGTCATTTCTGGTGTATCTTGTTCTTGCTATTTTTGTTGCCTTTAAATCCTCATTTTCCTCTATGTTTTTCTAAACAATTTTCTCCGAAACTTTCTGTTAATTTGGTAATTGATGTTTGTTGGCTGAGTCGATCTTGGTGCTCTCGAATCATTTTAGTTTTATCATCATCCGAACTTTTTAGATATTGTCCTAAACTTATTATAGTTGCTCTATGTGCATGGTTAATTTCAGTTAACCCTAGCACTCCTTTTTAGTCGCGTAAAAGTCTAATCGAGAGCGACTCTACATCTCACTATGTCGGTCGGTCGGTCGGTCCCCGCTTTGCTTTTTTTTTGTTTTTGTAATAACATCATAACTATTCGGCCGATTCTAAAAAAATTTGAAAACCTTATGTTGTTTTACATTCTTTCAAATACTATAATTGCCAAAGTCCTCCCATGGTTAGCTCCAGAAGTATTTTGTTTTGGCAATAATATCATGACTATTGGGCCAATTCTAGCAAAATTTGAAACCCTTATGTTGTTTTACATTCTCTTTCGAATGAAGAATCGCCAATGTCCTCCCAAGGTTAGTCGGTAAATTATTGAAAGTTTTGAAGGTCGTAAGGTCATAAATCAGAAAAAGTGAGAGCACGCGACCTTTTGGTCAGCAGACCTTGTTTCTGGTGATATAGATTCTATCTAAACACTGATTTCTATATGTAATGTTATGTAGGGTAGGAATTTTTTTAGTTTTAGCGTCTAATTTATCTATTTCATTTGGGGGTCGGTCTATAACTCCAAAACTATAATTTAGAACAGGGATGGCAAGGTGGTTTATGGCCGGTATTGTATATTTATTGGTTAATTGAGTTTTACTTATCTTTTTTACTCTCTTTAGGTATTCTTTTCTTACTTTTCCTCTTATTGTTTCATGTTCAATGCCTGCATTTTCTCCAAATCATTTATAATTACATTTCTCCCAAATCATTTATAATTGCAATCTCTTCTAATTCTAGATTTTTACTTTTAACCTTTTTTTGCCTTCTTCATTGTACATTTAGCGCATTTATCTAATCCAAAGTCCATTTTTATATTTCGTGAATAATTATAAACTATTCTTACAACTTCTTCTCATTTGTCTTCGCTCTCTGCATATAGTTTTAAGTCGTTTATAAATAAAAGGTGGTTAATTGTTTTTTCTTTGTTTCTTCGTCTTCCCTCACTCAAGCAATACCTTGTATTAATGGTGTTTAAGAGTTTATTTAGTGGATCTAGCGCTAGGCAAAATAGTATTGGTGACAAACTATCACCTTGGAAAATGCCTTTGCTTATTTTTATATTTGGAATTACCATTATTCCTTTTTCATGATCAGCCGTATGCTAAGAAAAATGTGAAATGCACTTTTATCAGATTTAGTGTAGCTTCACAATTATTTATAAATTTATTATATACAAAAGGCTAAAATGTAAAATATTTAAAAAAATAAGTTTTTGGCTCAAATGTGCATTTCACATCTGTTTTAGCATACGGCCGTTTAAGTCTTATTTTTGTTTTCTATTTTTTGCATTTCGTTTCTTATAAAATTAATAAAATGTTTTGCCGCCTTTATACATTTATAGACATCTCAAAATCCATGAATGTGAGATACTGTCATACTCTTTTTTTTCAATCTATCCATGCTATACTTAAATTTCTATCTCTCCTTTTACAGTCTTCTAATATAGTTTCATCAGGCAATGGTTTCGCCACTTCCCCCTACGGGGGGAGCTTGCGCTTCGCTAATAAGATTAAAATTTACAATCTAAAAAAAAAGCAGCCATGGTTAAATTTTTAACGATTTTCTGAACGAAGCCAATTATAATAATTTTATAAAGGAATTCTAAACTAAATTTCCTCCCTTTCAAAATATCACGTTGCTAAAATAGTTATAGAAAATATATAAAAATAAATTTTCTGAACTTCACCATTTGTAATTCTTTGGTTTTTAAAAAATTAACAAAATTTCGATACTTATATTTATTTCTGAACTTCACCATTTTGATTTTTTGATATTATAAAAGAATTATTAGAAATAACTTTGATAAAAAAACATAAGTCATAACCAAACTAAGATGAAATTATTATTCAAATACTCCAAAAATCCCCTTCTTGAATTATAGAGTTAGTGATGATGAAGTGATGATGATGGTGATGATGATGATGATGATGATTACGTAATAACTGATATTTTGTTCGAAGACTATATCCTTTCCCCTTCCTTCTGTTCATCTTCCGTATAGTCATTTTCATAAAGATGTTTATATAAATATTCCGCTAATATTCCCGATAGTAATTTCTAGGTTGTAGATAAGCAGCAAATTGGTCTATATTCGCTCGGTTGTCTCGTTTGCTGCGATTTGGGGACTAATGTTGTATTTCCTGTTGTTAGCCACTCCGGTATTTCTCCTTCATTTCTTAGCATTCCGTTAATACTCTATGCATAGTATTTATGGAAGACATGTAGTTCTTTCATCCAAGAAGATGGTATGGCAAACTCCATACCGAAACTCGTCTCGCAAACAAATAGTAGGCTGCTATAAAGTGTTTTATATTAACATTAATATATTTTATATCTGGTAAAGATTCATGTGTGTATGATTAGGCCTCAGCAGAGGGGTTATAATGTGAAGCCTATTACACTTGGAATCCGGAGGAGCTGCACGTCCTGCCAGCCTAAGTGCAAATTAAGAAAGCCCCGTCCCTGGGTTGGCTTGAACTCTCTGATGGGGTCTGGGAAAGTTGTCGGAGCGCTTTTCCCCCGCCCCCACTCAGCACTACTTTACCTTATTATTATTTGTTTAATATCAATACCATTATTATTGTTATGATTCTTATTATTATTTATTATTATTATTTAGGATGATTATTATATTATTTATAATTAGTATTTATTATGATATATCATTAGGTATGCACCACATATGAAAGACACTTATGAGAATATAAAGCATATGTTGCAATGCATAAAATATGATGGAACATCAATGGCAGCTCTGTTGTGACTTAAAGGTTGTTGCTCTTGTGATGGTCGTGCAGGGTGGATACATCAAGTAATGCTAATCTATTATGATTAGCATTAATTCTTGTAATTTTAAGTAGCATGCTATTATCATTATTAATCATTATTTAATAAATATATGAATAATTTTTTGTTTATCGTCTAATTGTTTGTTGATTTCTTCTTTCAGATGCCTCGTACTTGTGTGAATAAGGCAGACAATTTCTGCAACATTTGTGGTGGGCTGACCTTTGCATCACAGAAACGCCGTATAACTGCTATGGTTAGAAAGGCACATCACCTATATTTTGGATACAACATTGGTGATCAGGATAAGAACTGGGCTTCTCACATATGCTGCAACACTTGTTCTACTAACCTTCGCCAATAGATGAACAGGAAGAGGAAAGGATATGCCTTTTGCTGTGCCAATGACGTGGCGGGAGCCAACAGACCACACCAACAATTGTTATTTCTACATGCTACCTTCAGTACAAAAGGGCTTGTCAAAAAAAAAGAAAAAAAGAGTCCATTGAATATCCAAACATTCCATCAGCTATTCGCCCAGTTCCATATGGAGAATGTCTACCCGTTCCTGATGCACCAACTTCGGTATCCTTCGAGTCCGATGAGGTGGAAGCAGAGAAGGATGACAGTGCTGAATTACAGATTACAGAGTGACCCAAATTTTGATGAAGCACGCTCCTCTAGGCCACATCTCATAACACAAGGGGAACTCCATGACCTTGTCAGGGATCTGCAATTAACCAAGAAAAGGCAGAGCTGCTAGGCTTTCGTCGACATCAGTGAAATCTCCTTGCAGCTGATGTGAAAATTTCAAAATTCCGTAACCGTCAGCAGCAGTTGATTGATTTCTTCGTTTTGGAAGGTGATTTAGCGGTCTGCAACAATATTAATGGCCTGATGGAAGCACTTGGCATCGAATACGAACCCAAACTCTAGAGGCTGTTCATTGATTCATCAAAAATGAATCTGAAAGGTGTCTTGCTACACAAAGGCAATAGTGAACTATCAGTTCCCGCGGGCTATGCACCACATATAAAAGACACTTATGAGAATATATAGCATATGTTGCAATGCATAAAATATGATGAACATCAATGGCAGCTCTGTTGTGACTTAAAGGTTGTTGCTCTTGTGATGGTCTGGCAGGGTGGATACATCAAGTACTGCTGCTTTATGTCTTAATGTGACAGCCGTGCTAGAGGCTGCCACTATATCAGTAGAGAGACAGGCCACCTCTCACTAAACCAAACAAAATTTGCTACCACCACTATACATAAACCTGAGGCTCACGAAAAACTTTGTAAAAGTTATGGACAAATTTGGTCAGGGATTCAAGTATTTAACATCAAAATTCATCCCACTGAGCGATGCTAAGATAAAAGAGGAAGTTTTCTTTGGTCCTCAGATTTGAGAGCTTCTTAAAGATGGTGACTTTGAATCAGCCGTTCATAGGGAGGATAAAGCTGCTTGTGAAGCATTCAGGTTAGTGTTGAAGGGATTTATCGGACACAGAAGGAAAGGAAGCTATGAAGAATTAGTGGAAAACTTTCATCAAAGCTTACAAGAGCATAGGGTGTAACATGTCACTTAAAATCCACTTTTTGGACTCAAATTTAGACCTTTTTTTCTAAAGAACTGTGAAGCACTTAGTGACGAAAACGGTGAAAGGTTTCACCAAGATATTTCAACCATGGAAAAGCGGTACCAGGGTAAATGGAGCACAACGATGCTTGCAGACTATTGCTGTACATTGGCAAGAGATGATTCTTCAGCCCACTATATGCGTCAAGCTAAAAGGCAGCGAGTGGATATGGATTGGAGTTTAAAACATAATGAAAGATACTGTACGTTATAATAATCAAATATTCCGTGCCTCCTATCTTTAAACCTATAACCAATAAGCATTTTTCAAGGTAATATTTGGATTCAGTGAGTGAAAATACACAAGAAATAACTAATTTCATTTAAGAAACACACAACTTTTCGAAAATTGTTGACCAGTGAATTATTAGTATTTATTATGATATATTAATATTTATTATTATTATAATTATGTAAAATAAGTAGTAGTAGTAACATAGGTTATTGTTATTTATTATAAGCATTATTTATTATTATCATTATGGCTATCCACTCAACCTTTTATCCCCGCACCTTAAACCAGAAGGAATGTTCCCATCTGTGCAGAGTTCGGTCCAGTACTCATGGTGCCATCCTGGAATCACCTAGCACCAGGGTATGATAATACTAGGTGATCACCCACCCTACTCGTTAATGGACCTTGTCATCTCTACGTCTCTTTATTAGATACCCTCCTGTCCCTTCGACGCTTCCTCTCTCACCCACAGAGGTTCTAGCTGCCCAGCGCTGCCTCCTCAGATTATGTGTAAATGCTAACATTCGGGAATTTCTGATCCTATGAAGATTTTTCTTTTAAGGTCCCCACTCATAGGAACCTCATAGTATCTACTATCCTTGAATCCTTTTTCTTCTTCATTACCTCTATCATCGTGACAACAGAAGGAAAATGTGGGAAAGCCGATGGAGATCCGGCTCCAAGAGCGGCCTCGCCCTCCTTAGGTGGCAGGGAGGATGAGGAAAATCGATGGACTCATTCGACCGGCGTCGGGGCTCACCTCTCACCATCACCATGCGACAGGTGCTTCTTCTTTCCCCTTTGCTATCTTTGGAGCCAACCTCGGGCAGCTCCTCCTCCAAAAGAGAGGTGCACCCCCCTCCCTGTTATTTCTCAAGAGCCCCTTCAACCTTCTTCTACCGGAAAGTAGGCTTACTCCCCTTATAGGCATACGAGTGCGACAATCCTCTCTTCACCCCCTACTGTGTAGTAGCAAGGGGACGCCTCCCAATTTTTATTTATGAGTTTTGGAGAGATCTTCGACTCAGCGTATGAGTAGGTGGAGCCCTCTTTGGCCCAATGTAGAAGGGAAGTGACCTCAGTGTCACGTTCTTTGCCATGAGCATCAACGTTATCTCCTCGGTGCTGGAAGATGTTCTCGTTACGCTCCCCGTCGAGGACATTTCGATCTCTTTTACTGCTGCCCAGATGCCAACTCCGTAGCGTTGACTCCGACAGGCATTAAACCGCATCTTTCACTATTCTGTAGCGGAGAGGTTTCGGTTTTCTTTGGCCAAGACCATGGTGTTGCACTTCTACCTCCATTCACAGCTCTACACCGACCCACAGTTGTTCCTAAACATGATTCGTGTGTTACTGGTTGAGAAGCACCGTTTTCCTGATCTTGTTTTTAAGCAACGCCTCACCTTTTTGGCATTAGTCTCCGCGGCATGTTCCTTCGATCAGCACCTGGGGCGCTGATGCGGATACTGCCTTGGTTTTCTATTGATCCTTTTGTCTGTTCGAATCTTGACTAGGGATGAGAGTTTTATGCATACCATAACGAGCATATATTGAGGGAGGTGGACTCGATCCAACAAATCCGTCTCCGTCTGGCGACCTGTGCCTTCAATAGATCTTCTATTGCGATCCTACTTGTCGATGTTGGGAAGATGCCACTCGTTCTTTGCCAGTATGAGCGAGCACGGCGCCTCTCTCAGTCGCTAACGGCTCTCACGGCATCTGCAGCTGATCTCGACGGTGCCTATGACACGGAGAGAGGCCAGTTATGCCCTAAGCCGTTTGGGTTTCGGCTTAGAGAACTCCTTCGATAGTTCGGTTTAGCTCTCGCTCCGGTGCCTCTTCTGGTTCTACCCAGGACTCCACCTTAGATGTTACTACATATGACTATTTGTCGCCATGCCTTTACTTCCGAAGCTTCCAGAGCGCAATTTTCCTATATTAAATTTAATTTATTTCTTTGACTTCAAAGTTCCAGATCCAGTTCTTTCATTGCTTTCTCAACATAAGTAATCATCCATAAACAGTTTTGGACCATCAACAACTATTTGATCACCTAATTAACATCTTTTCGAATGGCAAAGTTACCACAACGAACAGCGTAATGAATATATTCAAATAAAGAATACGACGATATTCTCATGGTGTCTCATCTATCTTAGACGATATTTAGCTACTTATAACTTCATTAATATTTAGCGAATTTAAAGAAAAAACATATTCATCATGTATTTGCTAGAAAATTGATTTGTTCATATGTAGATCAGTAAAAAATATGCGAAATTATAAGTAATTAAAAAGTGTCATAGATGTGTGGCATCCTGTACTTCTGTAAATTGGCGTCGAGATACGAGGGGCGGTCAATAAGTTTGGCAATTCGGATATAAGGAAACGAGATATGAGGAAAAGTGTTGTATTATTTTTCAATATAACTACCCTCAACTTCAATGCACTTGCGCCACTTGTCCCTGAGGCTTCGAATTCCCGACAACCAGAAATCTCCCGACTGCTGTTCAATCCACTCCTGGACGACGAGCTGGACATCTTCATCGTCCCCAAACCGGCGTGCATGCAATGCAGCCTTAAGCTGGCGGAATAAAAAGTAGTCGCTAGGGGCCAGATCTGGACTGTAGGGGGGATGGTTGAGCTCCTCGAATCCGCACTCGCGCACGGTAGCTTGTGCAACTCTGGCCTTGTGGACAGGGGCATTGTCGTGGAGGAGCAGGACACCGCGTGTCAACTTGCCGCGCCGCTTCTAACGGATGCACTTCTTCAACCCAGACAGTTCCTCGGCGTAATATTAGCCTGTGATAGTCCTTCCACGAGGCGCATATTCCACCATCAACACTCCCTCAGAATCCCTGAAGATGGTGGCCATGATCTTCCCGGCTGAGGGTTGGGTCCGGAACTTGATGGGAGTCGGAGAGCCCCTGTGCTTCCAGGCCATGCTTCCGAGCTTGGTCTCGAGATCCCAGTGATGGACCCACGTTTCATCATCTGTTACTATGCGTGACTCGAATTCCGCCGAGTCTTGGTTGTACAGGAGCAGCAGCTCCTCCGAACTATGACGACGTTGAAGTCGATCATGGGGCGTGAGGTTTCTAGGGACCCAACCGGCAGAAACCTTGGTCATGGCCAAATTGTCGTGGATGATGTTAATAACACTTCCATGTGATATTCCAAGTTCTCGCTCGATTTTTTCGAACTGCACCCGTCGATTTTCGAGAATCATCCTCTCCACACGGGCCACATTGTCCTCGTTGGTCACGTCTGATGGGCTTCCTGGATGGGGGCATCTTCAAGGGACTCACGACCATGGCGGAACTCCCTATTCCAGCGAGCAATGGTTGCATAGGAAGGGGCGGTGTCAGTGTACACTGCAACCATGCGTTCATTGATCTCTTTTGCATTCTTGCCTTCCTTGGTCCAAAATTAGATCACTGCGCGGTGCTTAACCTTCTCCATTGTTGAAATATTTTTGACTGATGATCTGCGATCAGCTACTGCTTCTTAAATAGACGAGGCAGGAGCGTGCGGCTGCAGGTCCTAAATTGTCATAACTTGTCCTAACACCCCCACAAACAGCCATCCTCCTTCCTCTGTTTTGCCCTACCGATTCGCAACACTTATTGACCGCCCCTCGTATATTCCCTACCTTCCTGCCGTGACGTAAGTAACCCCAGATTATCAGAAATAGGGAACAAAATATCACCTTTTAAATTAACGGAAGCAACCTTGCGGGTATAAATTACCAAGAGATATACCAATTACTCGGTCGAAAGAAAATTGGGCGATCGATGAATTGTAACTAAGTGGTTGTTATGGTGACCGGCAGGGAACGCGCAGACTCGCCAGGAATTTGATTTTAACCATTAAGTCCGGATAGTCAGCTTGAAATTCCAAAGACGTTTTTTTGAGTGCCACTTGGAAACTCCTTCGTCTATGTGTTTCGGGATGGGGGTGGTGGTAAGGTCTATCAGTCAAAAATCGAAGAGGAGAGTAAATAGGTCAAGCAAATTTCATTCTCAATGATCTCTGGATGGGTTTTTAAAGTTTTATATTAAATTTATTTCGTTTTGGGAAGTAGTTTTTCTCATATTTTGAAGAACGTCTTGGGTCGATCTTTTTTCTTTAGTATCTTTTCAATAATAGTTCTTTTTTTTCTCTCTCTCTCTCACACACACACAAACACACACAGATATGTTTTGATGCTTCTTTTTATTGTCAATTCTCATCTGATAGTTGTCTGATTGCGGATTTAGAAGTTTTTTTACCAGCGATTTGATACCAAGGCTCGCTACAAGGTATGGCAACATACCTATACGTCGTGACTTTCAATATATATATATATATATCTTCTTCTTCTTTCTCTTTGCCTTTGCCCACTCTTACGTGGGGTCTGCGTTTCTGAAAAGCCTCGCCACTCACTCCGGTACAGCGTGTCTTTTCTTGTGAGTCCCTCTCTTTCGAGGTCTTCCTAATATTTTCCATCCAACGTCTTTTCGGCCTTCCATGGTTACGTTTTCCACCCACCTCGATCTACATCTTTCTTACATACTCATTATCTCCTATCATCACATGCCCATACTACTGTTGTCTCTTTTCCTGTATTTCCTTTGAAGTTTCTCTCACTTTTATTGTTTCTCTTATCGTTCATTTCGGATCTTATCCATCCTCGTCACTCCACAAGTCCATCTCAGCATTTTCACTTCAGTGACTTTCAGCTCTTCCTCTTGGGTCTTCTTTATTGCCCACGTTTCCGCTCCGTATAACAGTTGTGGTGTAACCACTGTCTTATACACTTTCCTCTTTGTCCTTATGTTAATCTTTTTGTCACATAGTATTCCATATCTCATCTATCAATTATTCCATCTCGCTTTGATTCTATGGGCATTCTCAGCGTCCAAATCTCCATCACTTGTCACTGTGCACCCCAAATATCTAAAATTCCTCACTCTTTTTAATCTTCTTTCTATTATTCTTTCATAGGGTGAGACATTAGCTTTATACCTCTATAGTTCCCGCATTCTTGGATATCACCCTTAGCTTTATATATTGGTACTATGATACTATCTCTCCATTAATCTGGTAATTTTTCTTCCAGGTAGATTTTCCTCATCAGATCCCACAACATGTCTACACCCTCATCTCTAAGCGCCTTCCATTCTTCTGCTGGACTACACTCTGGCCCGCTTGCTTTCCCGTTCTTCATCTTTTTAAGCGCCATTCTCACCTCCTCCCTACTTATCTCGGGTGTCAGACCCACATTTGGAATTTCCTCCTATGAGGTGGATGGGATTTTCTTCGTTGAGGAGTTTCCCATAGTATTTATTCCACCTATCCTTGATCTTATCCTCTTCATTTAACACTATGCCCTGATCATCTTTTACCTGATTTATGCGGGTAAAATCGTTCGGAGCTTTGTCTCTTGCCTTGGCAATTCTGTACAAGCTCCCATCTCCTCCTGGTGTTTCGAATTCTTCTTCCACCTTCTTTGCAAGCTCGGGCCTTTGCCGCAGACACCGCCTTTTTTACACTTTTGTTTGCTAGCTTAAACCTTACCGTCTTCGTGTAATCCAGATAGCTCCCACTTCTTCTTCGCATCTTTTTTTCCTTTTTATTGCCGCTTGCACACCTTCATTCCACCACCACGTTTCTATATTTTCTGGAGGCAACCTTCCTGGTGTTTTCCCAGTACTACTTCTCGAGATTTACTAATCGCCAGGCTGTTCTCTTTTCACCACTGTTTAACTGCCGCCCAAGGCCGAGTTCTAAGCAGCACTTTCTCCCTAAATTCCCTTTTTAACTCTTCCTCTTTTACCGCCACCATTTGATTTTTGGTTCAACCTGCCTCCTCCCGCTTTTCCAATCTACACTCCACTCAGTATTTATCACTACAACTTTGTGTTGCGCCGCCACACTTTCCATGTTTAAAACCTTACAGGTTCTCACTTCCGTCAGATGTTTTCGCCTATACATAATAAAATATATCTGGTTCTCTCTGCCACCACTCTTATAAGTTACATAATGCCCTGCCCTTTTCTGGAAGAAAACATTGCATATTGCTAAGTCAAAGGATGTAGCGTAGTCGATCACCCTCTCTCCTTCTTCGTTCATATCTCCCATACTCCAGCCTCCATGCACTCTACCCACAACGGCTCTCTCTCTCTCTCTACCTATGTGTCCATTCAGATCCGCTTTCTCTTCCACTGATATCGAGTGTCTCATTATTTATCTGCTCCGAAAAGATTCTTTCTATATAAAATATATATATATATATATATATATATATATATATATATATATATATATATATATATATATATATATATATATATATATATATATAAAGCATCTGACCGGCAATCAGCAGACCCGGGTTCGAGTCCCAGCCAGGAATTCAAAACTTTTTTCCCCTGGCGTTATTTCTGTCTTCTCGGTAAAGGATCGCCTTCACTGTGCCGCCCTCTGCTCCCTTTGATTCTGGATTCTTCTAATGTCCCTCTCTCTTGCCTTTAAAAAAACTCCGGTTTCTTGTCTCATTTGCTCATTCACGTTCAATTTTTCTTCCTCTTGTACTATATATATATATATATATATATATATATATATATATATATATATATATATATATATATATATATATATATATATATATATATATATATATATAATGATGAACAGTAAGGCCGCATTTATGATTTTCAACTTGGAAGTTTATTTTCTTGGCACCGACACTCCAGGTTAGAACTCAATCTCAAAGACCTTAAATAAATGAAAACAATCATAAGAATTTTTTACTTTAGTTTAATCACAGCATTTATTCTGGTATTTCTTGGATGACAGGTTAAATCTAGGGAGCATTAAAACAACGACATTTAAAATGAATGAAGATAAGTAAGACGTTTAGCTGTTTATCATTCAAAATCTATAGCTTGCGTGGAGACATAAGAAAAAAGTGCAATGTAAAATAAGGAAAGTTGGAGATTTTAATAGAACGTTTTCTAAGGAGGTGGGTTCGCTTACCCTTCTCCGTAGGAAAGGTTGAAAAGTTCCCTTGGTCAGGATGTATAAGGATGTTGGTCAATAGTGAACACATTATGTAGGCCGTGTTTGAGCCCATCGTTATTATTAGATTATGATAAATTCACCCAAACCAGGAGGCTCCATATGAAACCTTAGTTGAAAAGGACTTTATCTTCATCATCATCATCACTAACTCTATAATTTAATAAGGGCATTTTTTTAAGTATTTGAATGAAAAATTCATCTAAGTTTGGTTATGGCATATTTTTTTATATCAAAGATCAGAAATAAATATAAGTATCGAAATTTTGTGAATTTTTTAAAACCCAAAGAATTACAAATGGTGAAGTTCAGAAAATTTATTTTTATATATCTTCTTTTATAACTATATTTTAGCAACGTGATATTTTGAAAAGGGAGGAAATTTAGTTTAGAATTCCTTTTTAAAATTATTATAATTGGCCAAGTTCAGAAAATTTATAAAAATTTAACCATTGCTGTTTTTTTTTAGATTTAAAATTTTAATCTTGGTAGCAAAGCGCAAGCTCCCCCCCTGTAGGTGGGAGTGGCAAAGCCATTGCCTAATTGGATTAAATGTTTGGTTAGTGAATTAAGAAAAAAAACGTATTTTACACGTTGTGGTTTTTATTGATAATAAAAAATCTGGTTGAGAACAAAATGTGCGAACATAGTGTACATTATGTTTTTCCTTAATTCATGAGGCATGTTGTTTTCCATAGGGCGTGACATATTTAATCATCTCTAATATTTCAATTCAGGCCGTTTTATCGGTGCTTAAGATCCTCATTTTTATTAGCAAGTTAAGCAAAGCTAGTTTGTCTTCTTCTTTTAAGTCCATTAACAGAATTATAGTTCACTTTAAAGAAAAAGATAAGATATCACCTGAGTTCTGACGTGGTTTTCCTGGGGCCTCTGAAAGATGGCTTCTGCTCAAAGATGCATTGAGAACAACCCTGAATTTGCAGAAAGATTCCAAACCGTCCCAAGAACAGTCGTAAATTACCCGAACCCTCTTGTATATTATGCAACCAGGAGGAAGACTCTTTTAACTAACACCAATATTAAGAGGAAGAATGAATCCGCTGAAGAAATAAGCGACAAGTATTTGGAAAGTTGGTACGGCATAATTCTTTTCCTGACGAAAAGTTTTCTAAACTTTCAAAAAGTGGACGGGTGTGGGTCTAAACATAAACAGGTTACAACCAACGGTGAAACATGGTGGTTTTTCTGTTATTGTGTAGAGGGCACTTTGGAATGATGGAAGCTCGGAGTTAGTTGAGTGTGTTGGCCATATCAACTCGCTAAAATACATCTCTATCCTTTAAAGAAGGACTTCTACGTGGTGTTTTCAAATGGTCAGCTTAAAAAAGAAAAGTGCACATTCGTTGGAAGATGGAGCATCCTGTCGAGCATCCTGTCGAGCATCCTGTCATACTGCAAAAAGACCAAAAAAGTGGGAGGACCAAAGCTTCATCGAACGATTTCCTTGGGCGAGTTAGTCCCTTGACATGAACTCAATACAACGTTTGTGGGGAGTCGTGATTGCAGAATGACAAGTCAAGCATCGTCAGAAATACCACATGCTATAATCTCAGAACTGATTAAATCTATCCCCAGTCGAGTTGCAGCTCTAAAGGCCGCTAAAAAGCAGTCAACAAAGAATTAATAATGAACTTTCATTGTTCAAAATGTATTCCAATCTTTAAATTTACGAATAAAGGTATTTCAGAAGTAATTAACTGGATGTCCATTTACTTTTTACGTCTCTTTATATGATTCGGACATAGCTTTCCATCACAAAACTTACAATATCTTCAAACCAAATAATAGTAAGCAATGCATTATAAATTACATATCTAAATTAATCATGCTATAAGTTGTTCATGTATATTGTACATGTTAGGATGAATGAAACTGCAAGTTATGTGCAAAAGAGCATTTTTATTCCAAAAATATGATGGTCAAAATGATTCGGCGTAATTCTATTACTTCTATTTTTGAGACAACCAACTAATTTATGGTAGTAACTTACTTCCATGAATTTTTAGCACTTTTATTCATTACCTTGTCAAGTTCCGAGAAGCAAACATGCCTGGCGGACCCACTACACCTGCATTGGAACTAATTGTTTAGCTACGTCAGGAAGATCATCTCTCCATCAGAGCCATATCTGAGAGGGTTTAACGCCCCCAAAGTGTCGAGCATAATATTATATCGCGTAGCGTTACCACAGGCTCATGTATCAGTGGGATTTCTACTGGTAGGCCTAGGAAAACCGTAGAGAGAGATGACCAAGCCAACATCCTTATCTCAAAAAGGACCGATAGAGGAGAGAAGCCAGGATTTCCCGATAATTAAATTAAACTATGGGCATCAGTATCTCGAGGAAGACAGTATTACGTCCCCTGACGGAAAGAGCTTTAAAATCTTCTCGGGCACCAGCAGTTAAGCGATTGTTGAACCCTTAGAGCAACAAGAAAGCTAGATTATTCTTCGCCACTCAAATCGTCCTAGGGACAGAAGACCAATGGTCCAAAGTACATTTTAGCGATGAATCTAAGTAAAATTTGTTTGGTTCAGATGGTAGGAGGAGGTTCGTCCGTCGAAGACCTGGCGAAAGATTATCCATAAACTGCGTGAAGAGCAGCGGCAAGTTTGGTGGAGTATGCTTTATGGTGTGGGGCATAATTTCGGCGGAAGGTACTAGCCCACTTGTCCGCTTCAGGGCAGAGTGAATGTTCAAGTGAATAAAGAACTGTATGCATATGCTATGCCCCATATGAGAGTCGCCTGCCATTTTTATGCAGGATAATGTACCTTGCCACAAGGCAAAGTTGGTAAAGAATTTCCTGGATCAGGAGGAAATAACTGGCATAAGAGTGGCCTGCTCAGAGCCTGGACCTCAATTTGATTGAGAATTTGTAGAAGATGTTAGAAGATATAAGTAAGGAGAGAAACACAACCATCGCAAAGAACCTTCGGTTTGTGCGCTCGTGTCAGAAGATGTCAGTGCGTAATTGATATTGAAGTTCTACATCGCAAGTATTTAATATATTGTAACAACCGAAAATTATTTCTTGAGTAGCTTATATCATTCACCGTCTCATCTACGTCTGTTGTGTAAGTTTTCCGGTTCATTTTGACCACCATATTTTTGGAATAAAAATGCTTCATCAAACATGAGCAATGTACATGTACAACTTATAGACATAATTATTTTATATACATAATTTATCATGCATTAATTACACCCACATGAAAAAAAGGAATCAAAGAACTTTCAAACTATATTTTAAAAGTTGATCATCAATGATAATGAACTTGAAAATATAGTTCAAAAGTACTTCGATTCTTCTTTTTATTTTCCTGTGGGTGGTTTTACATTATATATATATATATATATATATATATATATATATATAGAGAGAGAGAGAGAGAGAGAGAGAGAGCGAATTAAAAAACAAAACTTGGAATTTGCCTTGTTTTCCTATTACTACATAGAAATACCGCATGTGGCACCGCCCTTCCTCTATCGGATTATGCATTTCACATAAAGATCAGATTAACTATCACACAAGGGAGTGGGAAGGTATCCAGCAAGTATTACATGTTTTTGACACAAACTGGCGATCGTAGCGCCCTCCTTGTTTCCCAGAGTGGTGGGGCACCTATTATGTTGTAAATACGGGAATTGGAATGATAGCGGTGTTTTGATTAGCTATGTGCGTGGCAGCATGTCTAGTCTAGATCTTCACATACGCTGACGTTTTATTCCCGCTCTCTCCGGGATTAAACTCGACACCTCGACATCAGAAATGTAATGTCTTGTCCACCTGGGTAGCGAACAGCTTTGTTCACAGTGAGTTTAAATCGTTTGATTTACCTTCATAGGATTTCTGTCCCCAGATGGTTTGACGCTACATTTTTAATTATGTGAACCATTTCAGGGTCGCCCTTGAAGAGATCCTCGTGTTAATAGAGGGGTGACAAACAAAAGATTTAGCTCGAGTAATAAATATGTCTTCTGAGTTATGAGCTGTTTCTCTGAATCTATCCGCGTCTCCTTTGACACTTTGTTGTGACAGTTTTGCGCACTTGATTTAGTTGAATTCTTGGCTTCTGTAGCCAATGTAGTCAACATTCTGTATTAAATTTCTTCCCCATTCAACTCTTTACTCAACGGTTTATATATATATATATATATATATATATATATATATATATATATATATATATATATATATATATATATATATATATGTATATATATATATATATATATATATATATATATATATATATATATAATATATATATATATATATATATATATATATATATATATATATATATATATATATATATATATATATATATATATATATAGAGAGAGAGAGAGAGAGAGAGAGAGAGAGAGAGAGAGAGAGAGAGAGAGTAAATCCTCGATATAACGAACTATATGGGGCGAGGGGGTCGTTCGTTAAAGCCAAACGAAAGTTCGTTAAACCCGATGGGCGTTAAAAGCAATGGAAATAACAAACCAAGTTCGTTATGGATATGTAATACGTATGTAATTACTAATAAAATTAAGTGGACTACACAACATAGTATTGATACGAACCTTGCACTGTAGGAGACATGTGACACACCAACACTCACTCGGCTGGTCGTAACGCTTGCCTGTTAAACCCGAGGAGGTTCAGCCAGGAAATTTGGTTTGTTATATCCGAAACTCATTATATTGAGGTTCGTTATATCGAGGTTTTACTGTATATATAGATAGTGTGAGGGAATGCCTTCGAAAGACAACTGTGAGAGGAAACCCTTTGGCGATACCCCTCTATTCTTTCAAGACCACGTGAGCCAGCGTGAGAATTTGAGAAAGTCGAGGAAGAATCCGCCACTCACTTAATCACCCATCTCAGCTGTGTTTGTTTTCAGATGCGCATCGTCCCCCTCCCCCTCCCCTGTGATAACGCCGTGTGCGGCCATATTAACCCTATCTCCATATCGCGAGGCGAGTTTGATCGTCTGGAACGACGCGTTATCATGAATTGTGTTTGCTTAGACTGGCCCCAAGGGTCCCTTGGGGACTGAAAGGCCCTAAGGCGTCTTGCAGATCAGCCACCCGAGTATTTAAACCGAAGCTCACCATCTCTGGAAGAGATTGAAAGCCCGCCATCCACTCCGTCCGGACTGCCGTCTGTTTCCCGTGACCCCCCCCCCCCCTCCCATAACTCATCGGCGTACGTCGTCGTCCTTTATGAACACTCTTTTCTTAAATTGTCCCCTTCTCTACTCGTTCAATGGCACGTTCTTCTCCTGCCCCGTGAAAGAGGGCTCCTATACGCGACACCTGGACAACAGGTACTCTTTTTCTAGGTCTAGTGCCCACAAGGAAGGCTTGATTCACTGATTAGACTTATAATTCTTTGGTCAGGTATCCGTCCCCTTTTGCACCCTCTTTTCTAACATTGTCATCTTTTCTACCCATTTAAATGGCACCTTCTCATCCTGATCCACCCTGCTTAAACACCATCAAAGGAGGTTTGCGGAGGTTGATGCTACAATGGTGCGTTTCTATGACCCCCAGGCCCCGTATGGTGCATACGCGGGGTCTTCCCTTTGCCTTTTTCTGAGCTGCCCCGAAGTGCCTTGTCCTTTGATGAGGAAACGGCCTCCTTAAGCTTTCTTTAGGTCTCTCTAGACTTACTTCCTTGCATTAAGTCACCTCAGGGTGACTGTCTGAAGGTACTGAGGACCCCTTTTGCTTCCCAGAGGCCAATTTAAAAAAAAAGAAATACCCTTGAGAGAATTGGGTGTTCTCAAATATGATAGCAGAGAGGATCAGGCAACATTCTGAAGGGGGTTATTGGTTTCAGCCCCATTGTACTCTACCCACTTTCCTAGACCCGCAAATTGCGATATCGTGATGAGGCTGGCGCACCGGCCCCCAGACTTGCGCAACCCGGCACTCAATAAAACGCTCTCAGCTCGTGCCACCTCCAAGCCTATGAGTGCGGTAGCTCCTGTGCCAATCAAAAACCCTTCTGGGGCTGTTACTTGGTTTACCCTTTCCCTCCGATTGACCGCTTCGATGAAAAGGTAGCAGCCACGCTCCTCCTCTGAGTCTCTCAACTCGGAGGAGGAAACGCCCAGGAATGTGGCAGTAGCCACCTCACTGGTCACGTCAAAGTTTTCCTCGGACAGTAAGGCAACACCATGGGAGCGTTGGCTCACTCATCGCTGCCCGAAACTGGATGGGGAGTCATTGGAGGTTGCCCATCCCCGAACGACAGGGGAAGCTAGAGCCCAGAGGCTCTCCGCAGGAGAAGTCTCGCATGCCGAGCCGGACCTTTTCTGCTAAGTCATTGAAGGTGACAGATTCATCAGCTCATTACGCGGCTAATAACCATCGGTAGCCAGTCTCCGACTGCCCTACAACGTTCCAAGGAGGGATCTTCTCTTTAAAGAGGGCCTCCGCAGGTAAATAGACCTGGGAAGCAGTTTCTTACATTGGATTCACTAGGGACTTTGAGCTAATAGGGATGAGATAAAGAGGCTGATCTCCTCCCGTTCCCCATTAGGATTCTGTCTCCATAAAGCCATGTTGTTGGGTACTTGGGTATAAGGTTTTCACCATCACACCAACACGAGATGGGGACCAAGCACTTGAATGCGGAATTTATACCCGCTGTGTTGATTCCGTTCTTTCTTTTGCTTTAAATACCTCCTTACAGGTGTTGACAGTGTAAATACACTTGGGAAGGAGGAACTCTGTCGTTTCTATCTACAGTGCTGTCAAAAACTAAAAAGAATACAAAATCTGTATTGTCTTAAAAGTAGTCTGGTAATTTACATGGTAATTGCACAGTATATTCCTTGCAATTTGCTTCTGATACTTGTTCAAGTTTCATGCAACAGTGTCTAAGGAAATTATGTTGAAAGTAATGTGTATTTCAACAAAGATGCATCCAAAACTAGAGAACGATAAATGTAAATGCAGGTATAACCAGCTAACAAGATAAAATATTTATAATAAGTATGTGAGCCCTTGTTCTGAATGAATTTAACAGACCTGCGGCTCCAGGACTTCACCAATGTGTCACATTGTTCGGCGTGATTTTATCCATTCTTCTTCTAGTCTTTGCCAGAGATCTTAAACATCCATGAGCTTCCGAGTCATAACCAACTTATCGAGTATCTCCCATAAATTCAAATCATGGCTCTGGTAAGTCAGTTTATCTCGTGGATATTCTCAGCATCCAAGAACTGGTTCAACTTCTTTGTTGTGTGGCACGGAACATTGTCTTGCATGAAAACGCATTAACATACTCCGGATGTACAACTGAGGGGATCACGAGTTCTTGAAGTCATGTATGCCGCAGCGTTTATTTTGCCACGTAAACAAAGTGACTGCAACGCTTTGAAAATTGCCTCACACCAAAAAGATGGTCTTCAAAAGTAACCATCTTTTTCGCGGACGTAGGATTCAATCATTCACCTTTTAAAAGCCTTTTGCTTCTCATCTGATCCGAACAAATTACTTGTAAATTGAAAATTATCTTTTTAGTTTGTGACGCATAGTTTCTTCAAATACACATTGTTTTTCACTTTTTCATTTGTTGTCGAGGTACTGCAGACTGAAACCCCATCTCGGTGGTGCTTGGTTCGGGCATGGTTGCCCCCATTCGAAGAAATAACTGATTTCTCTATCTCATTGGAAGAGTTTAAATCTGTTGATGAGGCCGTTGATTTTTTTTCCAGGCAACTTCATCATCGTGGGCCTGAGTACCACTTTATCTAGAATGTCGGGATGTTTTCAACGTTATCTGCTCCCTTGGTGGTCAGCCCACTGTGAGACAGCCCTCAGAGAGAAGCGATATGCTTATAAGCTACGTCCGAACGATTTCACCCAGTGTGAATTTCGACAGGCGAGGGTCAGATTCCAGTTCGTAACAAAACACGCTCGCCGCTCTTCATGGAGGGTATATATCTTCACTTGATGGGAGGATGGCTCTTTCAGAGTTGTAGAAACGTTTCAAAAGGATTCACCTGACCTGCATCCCTCATCCTGTCTTCCACGAAGACGGGACTACCAATTCAGACCCGGTGTCCGTTTGAATTTCTTTTGACCGCTTACTTTATATTCTATAACAGGGATGCTGCTTAACCAGCATTCAAAT
Source organism: Ceratothoa steindachneri (assembly GCA_963969495.1). Taxonomy (NCBI): domain Eukaryota; kingdom Metazoa; phylum Arthropoda; class Malacostraca; order Isopoda; family Cymothoidae; genus Ceratothoa; species Ceratothoa steindachneri. The sequence goes on along the minus strand of OZ018320.1, from coordinate 170,428,760 downwards.
CACTCACATGATCGCTGAGGGTTGCCGACTGGTCTTCACCTCGAAAGGCGAAGAACCATTCAACGAATCTTTTACGCTGAATTGCGTTCCGCTCTCGCTTCGTCTTTGGATGCCTCCCCCCCCCCTTGTCCGTACGATACCCCCCTCCACACCATCTTTCAACATCTGGGTGAGTGAAGCATAGCATTTCTGTTAACTTTTTTTGACAGGAACTGAACGAAGGGTATCTTAATAGATTCGTCGAGAATATCAATCGTGCTTACTTTTACCAAGACTGGGAGAGTTTACTTTATTCCTGCTGCTTTCCCCCCAATTTCTCAAATCTATTGCATATGCTAGTTGATGGAGAAATGGTTAATGTTAAACTACATTATTTCCTGGACAGCAGATGCCAACTGCGCCCTGCGTGGTACCGATTTCGAAAGTTTCTTTCCACTCTTTTTGCTGTGAGCATCACCTCGGTTCTATCCATCGATTTTCTCGCCATACTCTACGTGGACGAATTTTTCGATCTCCTTTGGTGCAGCCCAGATACCTACCTTAGAGTTCAGAAGCAAACAGCCCCTGAAACTCATCACTCGTTGTGAAAAAGCGCACGGATTTGGTTCCATTTAGCTAAGAGTAATGTGGTGCACTATTGTCGACTTATATCGTTTTACCCCGACCCGTACCTGTTCCTAAATGGGGCTCATCCGGTTGTGGTCGAGTTGCATCGTTTCCTTGTTATTGTTTTTTAACCGCCTGCAACCTAAGAAGAACACACTCGCAGCATTAGGGTCTCTTTTTACCACCGTCATGAATATTCATCTTTCTGTAGCGTTCAACACTTGGGGTACTGATAGGGCTACTCACTTAAACGTTTATTTCGGAAGGTGATTTCAAGCTACCAGATCGCTCTCCGTTTGGGGCTGGTGTCATCCGTACATCTCATGGAGAGAGCGTCTGGTATGAGAGTGGGGAAATGCAGTTCGCTTTAAACGTCTCATTCATTCGCCAACGTCTCTCATTTCCCCCAGTGCCGATCTCGGTGGTGCATATGATGATGCGAGGCGACAATAACGCACTGAGTCTTTCGGATTTAAGACTAAGAAACACTTTCAAGAGTTTTGCGTCCCTATTTCTTGGAGCAAATGTCGGGTCACACTGAATGGGGCTCCCCCTAATAGGGGTGTGTGGTGTTCATGCTTTTTCTCCCCTGTTTGATGCAGGTAAATCTCTACCTTCTGCTGCGTTTATCTTCTCGGTCGAACTGAATACAAAACATCGCTCGATACGGGTGATTGCGAAACTGGATGAAAGGGGAGTTTCGTGAGCGGTACCTGTCTCAGTACCGTGACAGGTACTGAGGTACAGGTACTTGGTCACTACCGCATGTTGCAAGTCCTTAGAAAGGACTTTTACACACAGGACTGTAGTGCTGTAGTATCAATGAGCTCTTGGAAGAGGCCCCGTGCTCAAGCCCCTAAGGAAACAGGACTCCCTCCGTCGCATGATCTTTCCTTTTTATGTTGCTTTACTTTGGGTTAGTTTATTGGTTGGTTTTTCTTCTTTTTTATTTTTACAAGTAATCTAAAATACGCTTATGTCTGTAATTATTGCGGTTGTACCTTTGCTGGCGGCGGTCAGATGGGAATTCAAAATTAAAACACCCACACACGAATGTGCGAGGATAATAATACACGTAGTCATCGTTTATATCAGTGTTTCCCAAACTTTCAGGATTGCCGATGCTCGTTATACTTGTCTACGAGTGTTTTTGATCGACCGCAGATCGACAATCGAGTGATTTTCAGGCGGTAAAAATTTCTCTAATCACATTCACTCCTTTGTCTACAAGTCTGCAACAAAAGTTAGGACTTTTCGTAGGTTAGGTACAGTCGTAAGCCATACTCAAATGAGATAATGGTATGTAGACCGCACACTAAAGGAATACCCTAAATTTCTTATCGCCCACTTAGGAAGGAGGAGCAATATGTCGAGTCGGGTGACCCTTGGTATGCAGTATTGCATCGAATTTTCTCTTTTAATCCCGGTAAATTATATTTGACGCTCTCAGAGTTGTACTCTGGATTAAATCAAAAGTGAAAGTCAAGCAAAAGATATTTTAGGGATTGTAGTACTCGACAAGGATATCCATTGACTGTAAAAGTCTGTCTATTAAAAGCACCGGTCAAGTTGATAAGTCTATAAATAATTAGTTGATTTTCACCTTTCAAGAAACAAATTTCGCTACTCCTCTCTACTTACAAGAGAGTATCTAGCGTAGTTTGAAGAACAATGCTACAGCTGACATTTGAAAGATTGAGTGTCCTTGAAGTCTCAACGACAAAAGTGATTCGGTGGCTATACAGTATGGTCAAAAAGGATCGCAACGCTTATATTTCTATCACATCTTCCATAATCTTTTTGACAGAGAAAATATGTTTTTAAACTTTTTGTATTATAACTTATATGTAGGTATAAACTATGTAAAGGAAAAGGTTATGCAGATTTGGATGGATAAAAGTAGCCTTTAGCAGATAGTCAACTTAGCATAAAGATTTAAGTGTCCAAAATGATCCGAACGCTTCGGTTTTTTGTTGAGAGAACTGGCATTGTTTGCATACACAACATACTTCAGGTCAATGTTGTGTACGTTAGGTCATTCGTTCTTGTATCAGCTCTCGTCGGGGTTAACACGTCTATGAACGTAGACACGTCTCTCTCTGTCCGTGAGCTGACCGTAAAGGTAGGCCATCAACACAATGTTTTAATTGGAGCCACTGCAGAGACTCCTAAGCCCTCCAAAAGTGTAGGCCATAATATTGTGTCAACCTATGAAAAAACTGGCTGGTAAATCAACCGGTAGACCAAGGAAGACGTCCCAAAGGAAATACCGAACCATTACCCAAGTTGTGAAGAAGGACCGTTTCAAAACTGTTGTAGCAGTTTCTCGAGAGGTTGATAAAATGTTGGCCATCAATGTCTACAGGCAGACTGTGCCATGTCGACTGGAGGAATACATTCTTCACGCTCGCACACTCGCGGTCGAGCCATCGATCAGTCTGAAGAACAAGAAGGCTCGTTGTGAGGGAACCCAACGTGGAATCTCTTGAGCAGACAGAACTTCCATGCGCTGCAGAAGGCCCGGTTAGGCCTAAATTGGTAAGCCTAACCCCTCCCCCCTTCCACAAGCGGTAGCCTCGAACTGTGTCCACCACGATTCACTTTTACAAGGGCAGAATAGCTTCTGCAAGAAGATTCTAGGCCATTCAAGAGTAGAGCTGTTTCCCGCTTACCGCCCTCCAACCCCGGGGAGAGCCTCGGACATAAATAGCGCTCGAGTCCCATGAAAAGATACAGAGTTGAGAAGTCTCGCCCGGACCCCAGAGGATTCCCATAGTTCTAAGTCAGGTGCTAACAACAAAGAAAAGTAACAGCTGAACTATTTTGTGTATTTGAAATTAGCCCCAGCCAGAGGTAATTCCACTTAACGATCGCCACCGAGTGATTTTCCGGACTTCTCTCATCAACTCCTGTCGAAGCCCTCCTTCGTTCGCCCCTTATTTCGGGTGGCCGAAATACTCTACTCCCCCTGGACCGGAAGTTACCCCCCCCCCCCACCTCTGTTTTTGGAGAACCGTCATCACTTTAAGTTCCCGCTCAGAAGTTCCGAGCGGCCTCACCTCACGTGCAGAAGACATCTGAAAGCCAACCCCTCCCCCCCATTCACTAACCCAATTAAGTTAATTCCCTCCCCCCATTTAAATAGTCTCCTCCTGTAATACCTTAAGTTCTAACTTCATAGTCTGATTTATAACTACACTTCCCCCCTTCGTTTACTGATGTGATTTTGTCCGTTATTTCTCTGAGGTAATTTTACCCATCAATTCTCTCATTATTTTTATGTAAATAAAATTACATTTTTGTAAATGCCTCTTTAAATAACCTTGAGCTTTGCCATTGCCCATTTGTTACCTGACCTCGTTGCGCTCTCATCTCACATTTCAGCCTGTCTAAACTAGCGGTGCTCCGTCTCTTCGTCGGTTCACCTGTAAGTTATCGGTCCCTCCCCCATCGATATAATACGGTATTGATGTAATATAATGTCATACCACAAATATATATATATATATATATATATATATATATATATATATATATATATATATTAATATACATATTATATAAATCTGGTGTCAAGCGTGTTTGGGGTTTTTACGAACCCGTGCCATTTTAATTTTGACATTAGAAGTTCACTTGTTATTCACATACATCCCTTTTTAATTGTGCTGGCAGAAGGCAAGTTCAAGTTAATTGAAGAGCAGTGGACTTAATCTATTTAGATTTTGTGTTGGACCCCAGGTAATTATTTTTTTATGGTGTTCGAATTTTGGAGACTCTCCTGGTTATTAATCCAAAAGAGTTAAGGTCTTTGGTGTCCCAATTCCGGTAGGACCATTTTAATTTTTTTTCCCGCTTAGAAACAGCTGTATCTTAATTTATTTTTGTGATAAAGGCCTTCACGAATATTCAAGTATTCGTTTCGCGTATCAGTGTTCCCTCAGTTAACTGCGTAAAAATGTCTTCCTTCGAAAAATTCAAGAGTCAGGGTGAAATGTTAGGTCTTGCGGGCAAAGACCTGCTAAATTACGTACAGGAAGAAGAGAGGAACGAACGGGCAGAGCGAAGGAAAGAGGAACTAAGAAAAACGGAGATGGAGAACAAACTAAAAATGAAGATGGAGCAGAACAAAATGGAGGAGAACAAACTGAAAACGGAGATGGAGAACAAACTGAAGAGGGAAATGGAGATGGAGAAGAAGAAAATGGAGATGGAAGAACGTGAACAAATTAGGCAGCATGAGCTGGAAATGAGCCGAAATCAAATGGATTCTCAGTCCTTCGTTTCCCGGGCTGAAATTCCCTAAACTCCTTCAGTCCACCTTCCCGCTTTTAATGATGGAGAGGACTTTGGGTCATTTTTGGCCCATTTTGAGAGAATCTTTCAGATCAATAGATGGGATCTCGAAAATGATGGCGTCGCTCGTTTACTTTCCCTCCTGAATGCCAAGTTAAGGGGTATCTTCGTATCCCTTCCCCCGGAAGCAACTTTGGACTATTCCACGTTAAAGCCCGAATTGTTAGCCTCTGTTCATATGAATAGCGAATTCTACCGCTCCTGATTCCGCCAGGAAAGGATCCACACTGGCCAAACATTTCGACATTACGGATACATCCTCCAAAAAAACCTTCAGTGTTGGCTGGATGCGTGCAAAAATCTCCAGGTCTACGAGTCCCTTCTGGACTTCTACCTTAGGGATCAGCTTTTAGCTGCCGTGGCTCCCGAAATTCGCGCCTTCATTAAGGATAAACGTTGCGCCACTTTCAAGGAGTGATTGGAAGAGGCCGATGTCTACGCGAGTTGTCACGATTTATACCCTAAGGATGTTAAAAAGGCTCGCTAATCGCCCCCCCCCCCAAACTAAATTTTATGGCCCAAGATTTACCTAAGTTCCTAGTCCTTTGAAGCCAAGAAAATTCCATCCATCGGAACACCCAGACGTTAAGCCCCTAGTTTGTTCTCTCTCGGTTGTGCCGTACCAAAAGAACCCAATCGTCTGCTACACCTGTGGAGTTCCCGGCCATTACCGCCCGAACTGTCCTCAAAAGTCCCGATTCACAAACTCTCAGCCCCACCAAGTGCACCAAATCTGGGCCGTTCTTGATCCTTCTCCATCGCCTCAGGAGACTCCCGAACCTCCCTCGCCCGCCAAAGACCCGGTCCATCAGGTAAACTTTCTCTTTAATAAGAAAAATCCTGGTAGATTGAAGTTCGAGAACGGAACTGTAATCGGTCGCCGAGTATCGGCCCTCGTCCGTGACACCGGGTGCACCTGTATTATAGTGTCTGAGAACCTCCTTCCCCCTGTTGGGCCCGACCACAAGAAATTTGCTGTGGTCCACGACTACCTTGGCCGGTCGAGTCGTTTCCCAGTAATTCGTTCTCACATCGAGTGTGACTATATGTCCGGTTGGGCCGAAGTGGTAGCGGCCCCAATCCAGTTCTGTTCCGTTTTATTCGGTCAGAACCCCGTAATTCACGACCATCCCGTGGCCCAGGCCGTGATTACCCGTACACAGGCAGCCCTGGAATCCCGTGCACCTGTTTCCCTAAAAACCCCTATCAACCCGGAGTTCCAAGCCCTCTGGAGCGATAAGTTTTCCCGCGCCCAGAAGAAGTGCGCAACTCCCCCCACCCCCCACCCCTTTGGGAGAAAACTAAAGCCCTCGAGCGTGAGTCTACCCGAGGTAACAAACGAGTCTCGTATCCCGTGAAGAAGGACTTATTGAGAGGTTTGAGACCTAATTGGACCTTAAGTGACGAGAACGAAAATTCAAGCCTGGCGCGAAGGTGCTGGTGCTACTTCCCACGGGAAGCAACAAAATCCTTATCCAGTGAAAGGGACCCTACCCCGTCCTCGAGGCTAGAGGACCCGGGGATTCCCTCATCCATACTCCGGCGGGAGCGAAGGTTTTCCACGTGAATTGTATATATATATATATATATATATATATATATATATATATATATATATATATATATATATATATATATATATATATATATTATATCATCAATTTTTCTATTTATGATTTTTTTTTTTTGTCCACTAAATTGTTTAGTCTTTAGTCCCATATTTATGCCCCCATTTAATTGTATATATTTTTTTTGGTTCCACTGAAATGTTGCCAATGTTCTGTGATTTTTCTGTTGTTTAAAATTGTATTAGTTAAATTTGCTAGAATCGACCTGTTTAAAACTTATGTCCGTAAATTCCCCGCTGAGCTCAGATTTACGTTTTTTTGTGTGTGTACACCTGTAGTAGCAGGTCAGGATTTCCCTAGACCTTTGATAATTCTAGTTTGACGGGTTGGGATGATCCTTTCTTACGCCACTGCTCTGTAAAGCATCATCTTTTGGTTGGGAGATGTGTGAGGAAACTCCACGTGGAATCTCTTGAGCAGACGGAACTTCTCTGCGCTGTAGATGGCCTCTTCCACACTCAAACTCAGCTTTCACCAACGCCCCGATCGCCCCTCGCACTTCCTTACCATTCAAAACATCGAGGTCTCAGTCTGTTTCATCTACACCGCTGTCATTCACGATACATTAAGAATATACCTTGATCAAGGGTAACACCAGGGACTCTTATACCACACCCCAAACCAGCCTCACTCTTTTCCACACTTACTTCTTTCTATTTTTTTCAGCCCACCCCCTCCTCACACGTACACTCTCAAACATTTACAAATCTTTCTCATTCTCACCAACACACAGGCCATCAGCGTAAAACAACATAGATAGAACTCATCCCACATCACTTTCACGCTCCTTTCTCACATTTTCATCCGCACTTCCTTCACTTCTTCTTTCACTTCAAACACGAATGGTGACATCACATCTTTGCCTCACTACCCTAATCCCCCACACATCAAACCACTCAGTCCAGCCATCGTTCACTCGAACGCACATTAATGCTTCCAATATAAATCTTTTCACATCGACCAGTTTACAACTAACTCCATACATTATTATTATTATTATTTGGCGTGGTTAGGCAAACTGCCCCCCCCCAAAGCAATATTGCGCGGCCCCTAAAATATCAATGGTTCTCATACCAAATAGTAATTGTAATACAGGGTATCCGAAAAGTTACTATACAATGGGACTATATATATATATATATATATATATATATATATAACTCACAAAGTGGCACGTGAGGAAAGCAATAATATGAAAATTAACCCACAGGAAAATAAAAAGATGAATCCAAGCACTTTCGAACTATATTTGCAAGTTCATTTTCAAGGAATAGCATGAAAATGGAGAAGAAAACCTGTGGATCAATTTTCATATATATATATATATATATATATATATATATATATATATATATATATATATATATATATATAGTTGTCGTGGTATGACATTACATTATATTAATACCATATTAAATCTATCAGGGAGGGACCAATAACTTGAAAGCGAACCGACAAAAGGGACGGAAAACCACGAGTTTAGACGGGCTGAGTAGCGAGAGAGTGAAACGAGGTCAGGTAAATTATGGACAATGGCAAAGCTCAAAGTTATTTAAAGAGGCATTTACAAAAATATAATTTTATTTACACAAAAATAATGAGAGAATTGATGGGTAAAATTACCTCAGAGAATTAAAGGGCAAAGTCATATCAGTAAATGAAAGGGGGAATTGTAGTTATGAATCAGGCTATGAAGTTAAAACTTAAGGTATTCCCAGAGGAGACTATTCAAATGGGGGGGGATTAACTCAATTGGGTTACTAAAAGTGGGAGAGGGGTTGGCTTACGGATGTCTTCTGCACTTGAGGTGAGGCCGCTCGGACTTCAAAGCGGGAGGTTGGAAAGATGAAAGGTTCTTCAAAAACAGGGGAGGCAGGGGGGGGGGGGTAACTTCCGGACCAGGGGAGAGTATTTCGGCTACCTGAAATGAGGAGGGCTTCGACAGGAGTTGATGAAAGAAGTCGGGAAAATCACTCGAGGCGATCGTTCAGTGGAATTACCTCCTGGCTAGGGCTAATGCCAAATACACAAAATAGTCCAGCGGTCACTTTGCTTTGTTGCTAGCACTTGACTTGGAACCAGGGGAAAATCTTCTTGGTTCTGGGCGAGACTTCTTAACTCTGTGTCTTCTCATGGGAGTCGAACTCTATTTATGTTTGAGGCTCTTCCCGAGGGGCAGTTAGCGGGAAACAGCTCTACTCTCGAATGGCCTCGAATCTTCTTGCAGAGGCCATTCTAGTCCGCGTAAAGGTGAATCGTGGGGGACGCGTTTCGAGTGAGGCTACTGCTTGTGGAAGGGGGGGAAGGGGTAGGCTTACCAATTTAGGCCTAACCGGGCCTTCTGCAGCGTGTGGAAGTTCCGTCTGCTCAAGATTTTTCCCGTGGGGTTCCCTCACAATAGTCTCGCTAGGATAACATTGGTCTGAGACTATGATAGTCGTCCAAGCACAGGACTGTATAGCGACATTCGCAGTAAAGGTTTTAGAAATGTCCCGACATCCAGACACGGAGAGATTTTCAATGTTTGCTGAAGGAAGAAATACGACGTGTAATGGGAAATTAGACTGCACAGTAACTTTCGGGACAACCTGTACTAGTAATTCAACTGATTACATATTTTGTTGAATATTTGCTGTTTGCTGTATAGATTATTAAGTATTCAGATTATATAGTATAAAGGTATATTTATAGTATAACGGCATTTATTTATAAAATAAACATTTTTTTAAATTAAAATAAAACTCATATTATGGGGTTTCCGAACAGCCTGGAAATGACCGATGTGAGCTCATTTAACATCTAAACATCTCCATCCACCACTTTTTTGCCCTAGTTATGCCAATCTTCCTTGACTCGATCTGCCTTTGACTAGCTACTCTCTCCTATGCCATTATGCTATCAGTACAGCCCCCCCCCACCTCCCACCAAAACAGAATTCGTCTCCTATTTGAATCCTAAATTCTTTTCAAACTCCTTTTCGCATCATTGCATCTACACGAATGTATCCAAGGCTCTATCTTTCCGCCCCACAATTTCACTTCTCCACACATAAGCACTGGGTGAAGTGCCCGCATTCATGTGCAAGGAAGTCATACAACCTAACACGTTGACTCTCTAATGTGGAATAAGAGGGAACTATTCTGGTGCCCCCCCCCCACACACACACACATCCAGCCCCTGATACAGCGAATGTTGCGTTTGATGGTTTAGAGCTTGGATGGAACCTGCGACTTTACAAAAGGAGTAAATTTTTGAAACTATCCGTGTACCATATGTGGCGCAATTCGTTGTCAAAGTGGGTGATCTATCTCCGGAGAGAAAAAGCGGTTCCTAATTTGTCCATTGCACATCTTGGCTTAGGTAGCTACCATACATTTCCCTTGTCCTCCCGTCACTGCTTTCTTTAGTAACTCATTAAAAACTGGCTTCTATAGTTACGAGGGGTGGTCAATAAGTTTTGCAATTCGGATATAAGGAAACGAGATATGAGGAAAAGTGTTTTATTATTTTTCAATATAGCTACCCTCGACTTGAATGCACTTGCGCCACTTGTCCCTAAGGCTTCGAATTCCCGACAACCAGAAATCTCCCGACTGCTGTTCAATCCACTCCTGGACGGCGAGCTGGACATCTTCATCGTCCCCAAACCGGCGTCCACGCAGTGCAGCCTTGAGCTGGCGGAATAAAAAGTAGTCGCTAGGGGCCAAATCTGGACTGTAGGGGGGATAGTTGAGCTCCTCGAATCCGCACTCGCACACGGCAGCTTGTCCAACTCTGGCCTTGTGGACTTTGACGACGTTGAATTCAATCATGGGGCGTCAGGTTTATAGGGGCGCAACGGGCAGAGACCTTGGCCATGGCCAAATTATCGTGGATGATGTTGATAACACTTCCATGTGATATTCCTAGTTCTCGCTCGATTTCTTTGACCTTCATCCGTCGATTTTCGAGGGTCATCCTCTCCACACGGGCCACATTGTTCTCGTTGGTCACGTCTGACGGGCGTCCTGGACGAGGGTCATCATCAAGGGACTCAGAACCATGGCGGAACTCCCTATTCCAGCAGGCAATGGTTGCATAGGAAGGGGCGGTGTCGGTGTACACTGCAACCATGCGTTCATGGATCCCTTTTGCATTCTTTTCTTCCTTGGTCAAAAATTTGATCACTGCGCGGTGCTCAACCTTCTCCATTGCTGAAAAATTTGTGAATGACGATCTGCGATCAGCTACTGCTTCTTAAATAGACGAGGCAGGAGCGTGCGGCTGCAGGTCCTGACTTGTCATAACTTGTCCTAACACCCCCACAAACAGATTGCTTTGCTTGCCTGAGTTAGTCTAGCTCTTCTCACGTGTACAGATAAAGCAAACCTTTCGTTTGATTTCGCATAGGATTTGTGATAGTGTTTTCGCGCGTTTAGTGATTGCTCGCTTAGGAGTTCTGAAGCAGCCTACTTCGAAAGTGACATTGCGTTTTGCAATAATAAGTGAATTTTCACTCGCTTCGTGCGCTGGTAGCGAGGGTGAACTTGCTTCCGCCCTCCCCCTCCGTTTTCCACATCGGACTCCCTTTAAGGTGGACCAAAGACCTGCAGGCTGTCGAAAAGCGCCTGCACCTAAGGTAAAGTGCCATTTTGCTCGGGTTGTTTTTGTTTTGGACAGGGACTACTCTCTTTGACCTACTCTTTTCTCACTGGTGAAAAATATCACACAAACACACACACGAACACAGCCAAACACTCTGAGTCTTCGCAAAACTTATTTCTTCAGACCCTATGCGGAAATGGAGAAATAAATGAGGGAGACTCGGTGGATACCGCTGAGGACCCTCTCCGATGGCCCCAAGCCAGATCGGGGAGAGGTCATCGCCATCACCCATGGGGAACTAGGGGTAACCCTAGTCAGATTAATAGACACCCACAATGGATATTCGGCTATCTGCCAAAAGGAGGGCGACTGTGAAGTCCTCACCTCTCAAAAAGCGGCAGATCCCCTTTAGAAAATAAACCTCAGACCCCACACGCCTCCACAGATTAAGACACACCGCAGTATTATTCTTCGCCGCCTCGATCCTTGGGTCGGTGGCCACAGCATCGAAGAAATTCCTGCTGAGGTCGAAAAAAATCACCCTTCGGCCAAAGTAGCGGAAGTCCTTAAATTCAAGGACTTACACGCATGTCTTTAAGATTGTTTTTACGGATTCGGCAATGACGGTAAAGGCTACGGAGGGCGGTATGCTCCTGTTCAACGTTCGGATCTGCCCCAAGCAGGTCGAACGTAAGGAGTTTATTGACCTCCAAATGTGCTTCAAATGCTATAAGTATGAGGAGCACACTACAGCCAACTGCCCCAAAGGGAATGCTATTTTGTGTTCCATCTGTGCATCGGACACCCATTTTTGGAGGAGCTGCAAAAGCACCTCCATGAAGTGTCTCAACTGCGCCAGGGAACATAAGACTCTATCCATGGTTTGCCCCATCAAAAAACAAATTTTGAAGAAAAAAGCCAACATGAAAAAAATGGAAGAAGAAACAAAGGCCAACACCACCTATGCCAAAGTTGCTAAAGCTGCGGTAGCGGAATCGAAAGGGAACCCTACATTTCTCCACGTCGAGAATGAAAACTCGACAAAAATTATGTGTTGCATATATTATGCTCATATTGCGAATCTCTCCTCCCCGGGGTGCTTTGCAGATGAGCTTAATAAGATGCTAATTCATAATGGAATGGAAAAAATGTGGTTCCCCCCGAACACGCGGTCGGAGGAGATCCTGAAAATTAGTCTCAAACCCCAGTGCGAGACTAGTTGTCAGAAGCTCCCAACTTCCAGCAATGCCCCACCCCCATCTTCCTCCAGGGACCCCAGGATCCAGGCTGCAAAAGCACGCACGGAACAAAAACAATCTACAGAAACTCACCAGAACAAAAACACCCACGCACACACACCCACACAGGTTGATAACGAAGTTACGGAGACCGGAGTTTTGAGAGCCTAGGGAGGGGCACGTTCACCCCGCTCACGGAAAACCTCGCAGCCCCAGAGACGCCCGAGATTGTCCTCTTCTTGCAAGAGGGAATCTAGGCACGCATACCATTCAAGAAAAATTAACTTGAAGGTATTCGCTGCTGAAAGGTCCCCTTTTCCTGAGGAGATGGATGCCCTAGATGTATCTGAAGGTTTAATAGCCGGAAAATACAAATGGGAATTTACCTCGGACGAGTACAGTGAAAAACAGGTCGAGGAGGCTTTACTCCAAGGCTTGATTAAACTGACTTCGGACTCTTTTATCACCTTTACTGACTGCGAATTCAGGAAAAAACGAACAGGAAAAACCATCACGCCTCCAAACACTCCACAAGGACCTAAGCTCGTAAGAGAATAAGTCCTAAAAACATCATATTACACTCAAAAACCCTTAAGTGAACTATACAATGACGACTCTAAAAATATTACACTTGAACTCTGACGGATGGACAAATGAACAGACAGTGTACGGAAATGTATTAAGACAATGCGACCCAGACGTTGTATTTATTTCCGAACATGCAATAAATGACGCAAACTCAATAAAAATCTTTCCCTACGAAGTATTGACCAAAAATCACAGCCGAGAACGTTATGGCGGATGCGCTATAGCTGTGAAAAGAGGTCTTGACTTCAGATCAATAAGTGGACTCGACAAATCTTACCTTGCTGTGGAGGTCCGTACGGCAGTGAGACCCCTGGTCCTGGCAACGGGGTACCAACCCCCAAGGAGAAGGTATTTGCCCCTCCCGACTTCTTGCAGCTATGTGGTCACGGCAGAACCGTTCTCTTTGCCGGTGACCTCAATGCAAGAAGAGCTGCCTCTCGTTATACGTCGACCAACCCAGCAGGCAGTAATCTCGAGACATTTATCGATAGACACATTATGACTAGAATTGGACCAGACTTTCCCACATATATCCCTGACAGGTCAGCCACCAAACCAAACATTTTTCTAACAAGCAATATGTTCCCATATAACTACTTCATTGAGCCGGGCCCCCCTATTCCTAGCGACCACCAGGCTATCCTTATTAGAGTCTCAACCTTCCCCATTCAAATCCCTATCCCCAGAGCGAAAGAGCTACGCTCGAGCCAACTGGGATAAGTATAAACAACTCCTCGAAAGTTATAACCCAGAACCCTTAAATAATGCCTCCCTAGAAGAAATTGACGAGGAGTTGGATAAATTAAATGAAAATTTATTAAAAGCCGACAAGGAAGCCGTCCCCCGAGTTAAGTTTAAAACTCTCCCTACCCCCTCATGGACCCCTAGAATGAAATCCCTCGCGAGGGAGTATAGGGAACGAATCAATGAAGTGAACCTCACTGGCCCCAACATCAACACACACCGACAAACACGACTCATACGTGACGAACTAATGACTCTTATAAGGGACCAACAGAATGTACTCTGGAATAATTTAATTGACGGACTAAAAGTAGAAACTGACTCACGTACATTCTGGCAGACGGTCAAACGACTAAAAGGCGGACAGCCAGCAAAGACTATTAAACTTGGACGTGATGACATTGAAATTTCTGACGCGGAAAGAATCGAAGAGGAATTCAGACTCTTTTGGGCATCTATATTTAAGATATCCCCGGAAGAGAATAATGACTTCGATTTGGACTTCGAAGACAGAATTATTAACGACCTGAATGATCAAATACACAGAACCCACCCTCACCATTGCGTATCCCAGGATAGGGAAATGGAAGGACTCGGCGGTAGAATTACTGCCGAGGAACTCTCAATGACCTTAAAATCCTTTCGACAGCGAGCACTGGGGCGTACAGGACTGACGAAGGAGAATTTTATTCGAGCCCCGCCCAATATCTTATTGGGGCTCATGAATATCATGAACGCATGCCTAAATGTGGGTTACTTCCCTGACACCTGGAAGGTAGCGAAAATGATATTCATTCCAAAAGCCGGTAAACCACCGGACAGTCCAGCTAACTTCAGGCCCATATCTCTCCTAGAATTTTCAGGGAAAGTCTTGGAGAAGATATTGGCCAGTAGGGTAAATACGTTCCTCGAGAATAACAACTCTCACAATAACCAACAACATGGCTTCCGAGCGAAGCGAGGAACAGACACGGCGCTAGCCGTAATTACCGAGAAGTTGGCAAAAGTAAAATCAGAAAAACGCCACGCAAATCTGGTGCTACGCGATGTCAAAAAGGCCTTTGACAAAGTATGGAGGAGAGGCCTACAATATAAGATCTTACAACTGGGCCTCAATCCCATACTTGAGAGGATTCTTTGTGACTACGTGATGGAGAGGAGGGCGTTTTTGAGTATCAAAGGTCATAGCGGCCCTGAGTTCGAACTCGAGGCGGGGATGCCACAAGGCGGGTGCATCAGTTCCCTGCTCTACAACATATACACCATAGACCTTCCTTAACCTTTGACTGAGGGTTCTTTGTACGTCCAATTTGCGGACGAAATAACAATGGTATGTACGGGGCCTTATCGGAATGCGAATTTCATGGCACGAAGTACGGCAGTGGAAATCGAAAACATCAACTCTTTCGAGAGAAGATGGAAGATATCCACCAATGCCCAAAAGTTCCGTGTAATTCCACTATTCCGAAGGACACTGGCAGACATCCGTGTGGGGGGTGCACGCATCCCATACCGCACGGAGGGCACGGTTCTGGGACTACATATTACGACTGGTGGGTATAGGAGTCATGTAGCGAAAACTACACAGAATGCACGAAGGGACTTGGGTGAATTTTTCAAATTCGTAAACCTGAGCACCTCCAACAAACTTAAGATCTATAATGCGTGCATTCGCTAAAAACTCCTGTACCCCCCGGTCCCTATAAACGTAGTTTTCAAGACCCAAGTCCTTAAACTGCAAAAGGTCCAGACAAGGCAGTATACATCATTACGGGAACCCGAAGGAGAGAAGGGAGAAGGCAGAGTGAACTCCATGGTGAACTGGGGATGACCCCCATAAACGTGGAGCTTCACCTCAGAGCAACCAAAATCTGGGACAAGGTGCACCGGCACCTCCCTCTCGAGTTTGTGCTCGAGCACATTGACTTTGACAATTTACGTAACATAAGGCGACAAATTTGTTTTAAAAGCAGTAGACTACCGAATGACATTGACGTCGACCCAAAGTTCACTTAAAGCTAGAAAACCCCTATTCATAACACAATAAATCATGAACAAAGCCAAACGAATTTAGCCACTGAATTAGCATTTGCTGAATTTAGTTCTAAAAAACACTTCCCCAAATTTTTGTGCGAAATATCGCCAAGAATTATTACAAAAAAAAAAAAAAAAAACCTAAACAACACATAAAAAAAATCAAAATTCTTGGTGTGAAATACCCAGAATTGAAGATGAAAATCTTCTACAAAGCCACGTAGAGAAAACATCTACAACTACAAAGGCTTGAATGCCCAGTGCATCACCAGATGGTATATTTATATACTATAAAAAAAAACAAACAACCAAAACGCAAAGAAAGCCAGTGATACCCTTTCACCAGGGATCTGTCTTTCATACTACCTTTCATTTTCACTTTCCTATAATTTTTCCCTATTTCCCCACTATTTCTCCTACTAAAACCCTCTTCTACTATATTCCTCACTTTTTATGTCCAATGTCCCCCACAAACAGCCATCCCCCTTCCTCTGTTTTTTCCTACCGATTCGCAAAACTTATTGACCGCCCCTCGTACCTTCGATGATTTTTGCTATCTTTAAGTAGATGAGAGTTGTGCGCCCTACCTTGTCGTGGCACCCATTGGGCTATGAGGCTATCACACATTTCACCTCCCTCACCGCCACTTTTTCTTAAATAAATCTCCTTCAAAACTGTCTACATGTGATGCACTCGTTGGTTTTATCTATCTCTTTAAATTTAAACGTATGAGCTTTTTCATACGACCATATTTTAATAAAGTTGTAATGTATTGGTTGAGGGTGAAAAAGATTATGATATTGTACTCCTTTTACGGCCAGGGAACAAGCATACCAAATTATTTACACCCATAGCACTTTATCAAACACTCATTCACACGCACGGGCTTGCACACATATATCTCTCATTTTAATCTACACTCACTCTCGCACAACACCATATAATTCCAGCTTGTGTAAAATATATCCCCTTATATTACATATGCATCGGCGCTTACACATTGAACAACTCCACTTTCGTAATAATCATGCCAGAAAACGAGAGCCATCCACATTTCTCGCAACCTTTATTTTTACCTAATCCGTCTTCAGGCTCGAAGGAATGAAAACAAAGGAGGTAAGCAGGAAAATATACACACATTCGAAAATGAATATCTCTTTCCTTAAAAATTAAGGGCCCAGATTATTTAAAATCAAAGAGGATAGACGTCATGATCCAGCACATAGCTATCGTGTTGGGCCCCAAGGTTAAAATATAAATAATAACAGGGAGGAAAATTAATGAATTACCAAATTATAAAGGTTAAATTTAGAATATTACTAAAAAGCTAAAATTTCCTTTCAAGGTTGAGTCAGCACAAAAAAAAATGAAAAGACTGAATAGATACTTGACAGAATTAAAGGTAGGTTGGTTGTATTTATACTTATCAAAAGGTTTAAAGCTGCTTGGCTAAGTCAGGATTTAATGAAGGTGCATATTTTAATATAAAGTGACTATATATATATATATATATATATATATATATATATATATATATATATATATATATATATATATATATATATATATATATATATAATTTTTTTAATATAAAGTGAGAACTAAGGATCCAAATATTTTGGTAATGTGGCAGTCCCTGTGAGAGTGTGTTTGAGTGTGTGAGAAAAAGAAAGTTAGGGAGAGAGGGAGAAGGACAGTGAAAGTCTGTGAGAGTGTGATGCGAGTGTGTGAGATAGCGTGAGAGTGTGTGAGAGGGGGATACTGTTAGAGAGAGAGATAAATTGTGTTAGAGAGATTGAGAGAAAGAGGTTGAGATAAAAAGTGAAAGAAATTGAGATTTTCTGAAAAAAAATTATGAGAGTAAGAGAGATAAAGAGATAAAAGGTGAGTAATAAGGAGATAAAGAGATAAATAAATAGACAAGGAGAGAGAGAGAGGGAAAGCGATAAAGAAAGAAAGAGAACGAGCGCATTTGAGTCTGGCGAAATTGCTGTATGTGTATATAATGGGTGTATGTTTATTATTCATACATATAATGCTTAAAGCGGGCTCTTAAAATAGTATAATCCTTACATCTTCACACTCTGAAATTTCTCATCATTTCACTCTAACATGAACATACGACACCTAACGATATAATAACAGCCATTGTTGGTTGGTCCTCCATTCCGTCAGGATATCATATTAACTAATCTGTCCTAATCTATATCCCGCAATAAAAAAAAATGCTAATTTTCTTATTCAGTTTCCCACAAAAAAAGCGAACCGAGATATTTAGTTAACAGGATAGGTATAGGTAGCAGTGTGTGTAAGCTGGACAAGTTTAGGTTTAGGAAAGAGATTGGTAGAAATTGGTTTACAAATCGATTAGAGGATGAATGAAATAGTCTCAGTAGTGAGGTGATAGAAGAGTCCTCTCTGAGGAGTTTTAAGAATAGCCTGGGCGTGGCGATGGGATCAGGCCCTGCCTCGATTAGTCTATTGATTGCTTACCTTGTATTGATGCCTATGGTTACCTCAATAGGCATCAATACAAGGTAAACGCTATTTGTTTGTTAAACACCTATCTATAAATGGTAAAATTCTCAAGTTTGCTTTAATAAGCGTTAAGTTGCATTGGTGTTAGTTAAGGTAACCAAAATTACGTTTGCGCAAGGCAAGTGAATTAATTAAAAGGTTCTAATATTTGGATAGAACAATGAATTGATTAAAATTTAATAATAAGGAAAGTCTATTGCACACAAGACAAATATATTTCAAATGGCCGATTCTCTCCACATGCTCTCCATTTTTCTCGAAGCACATTTGAAATTTTGATCTCACTGATCGCAAGACTTTATTGATTAATTGTAGTTTTTCATTGAGTGAATTGACTTCATGCATTATTCTTTCTCTCATTTGATTTATATTTGCAAGTCCGCGGGTAGGTTTGGGTGGGGGTTGGGTGGGAGATTACACCTTATTCTTCAAATGTCCCGTCAAGAAAAATCATGTTAAATCCGGTGATCTTGGCAGCCACTAAATTAAACGATTCAGCGCAAATTTGAAATTAGCTTGCCTTGCGCAAAAATAATTTTGGTTACGTTCATAAAGATCAATGCAAAGTAATCTGCCCAAATAGATCCGGGTGAGATATTTAGACTTTTCCTTAGAAAAAGGTCAGAAGGAATGAAAGACCAAGGCGTGGCATAAAAGATGGAATGATAGAGAAGGTGTGGAATATAAGATGGAATGATAGAAAAGGGGTGGAATATATGATGGAATGATACAGCCATACGTCGTATAAGAAATTGAAAGATAGACCAAGGCGTAGAAGAAAAGGTGGGATGATACAACCATATGTCGCATATAAAATGGAATGATAGACTAAAGGCGTGGAATAAAAGATAGAATGATACACCCATACGTCGCATATGAAATGGAATGATAGACCAAGGCGTGTAATAAAAGATGGAATGATACAGCCATACGTTGCATAAGAAATGGACTGATAGAATAAGGCGTGGAGGAAAAGGTGGGATGATACAACCATATGTCGCATATACAATGGAATGATTGAACAAGGCGTGGCATAAAAGATGGAATAATACAGCTAAACGTCGTATAACAGCTCTCGGAGTTCTGCCTCCGCGAAGCGTACATCCATTCCCGTGAGGGTCTTCTCTTCGAAGAGGCCCCCCGCATCTCCTCCGAGCTAGGCCTGGGGGCATATTTCTTCAATGGAATTGCCGCTGACTCCGGGCTAATTGGAGGGAGTTACTGAGGCTTTTCTCCTCCCGTTCCCGGTTAGCTATCTTTTTGAAGGAGATCAAGCTTGGCGCGTGCCCCCTGCCAACCCTACCGGGGTATAAAGGTTTCGCGACTCCACCATCACGTGGTGGGGGGGGGGGGTAGGAGGATATGCCTTTTTACCCCAAGCATGAGATCTCCGTTCTTCTCTTTGCTTTAAATACATCCTTTCATGCAATAGCAGTGATTTGCATCTAGATAGTAGGTATACTGTTATTTCTTCATACATTACACCGCCAGCCGACTTCAATGGGGAGAAATTCCACCACATAGTGTCACGATTTCTGAGGCCCTTTCTACTGCTCGCAGATTTTCACGGTAGACGCCCGTTCTGGGGAGACTACTCGATCAATGCCAGGGGTCAGGTCTTTGCCAACTTGATCGACGAACTGGAGCGAGGTGTCCTAAATGTAGCTAGGTTTACGCATAATTACTCAAGAAGCGATTCCTTTACCTGTCTTCATCCATCACTGTGCTCTCCGGATTTACAGCCTGATTTGGGGTGGGAGGTATTCGATGACATCCATGGTAGTGATCACTGTTCTATTCAAATATCATTTTCTGAACCGCTGCCGCCTGAGAGCCCGCCTCGGGGGTGTCGGCGCGGGAACGATGGTCCGTATTTCAGGAAATGACTGATTTTTCTGTCTAAGTCGAAGAGACCGTTGAGCTCTGCCTTGGAAGCTCATCCCTGTGGGCGATGATTCGTGGCTGTGGCCGACCGAGACGATGTAGTAAAGATGGAATGATAGACCAAGACGTCACAAGAGAGGGAATGATAAACCAAGACGTCGAATAAGAAATGAAACGATAGAACAAGACGCCTCGTAAGAAATAGAATGATAGAGCAGGATGCCGGCTAAACAAATAGAATGATATAGCAAGATGTCATAAGAGAGGGAATGATAGACAAAAACTTTGAATAAGAAATGGAACGATAGAGCAAGACGCCGCATAAGAAATGGAATGATAGAGCAGGATGCTGGCTAACAAATAGAATGGTATAGCAAGACGACATATAGGAAAAGGAATGATAGAGAATGATGTCACATAGGAAATGGAATGATAGACCAAGGCGTCGCATAAAAATGGAATGATAGAGCTAGACCTCGCATAAGAAATAGAATATGAACCAAAGACGTCGCATATGAAATGGAATGATAGAGAAACAGGACGCATAAGAGGTGCAATGCTAGACCAAGGCGTCTTATAAAAGCTGGAATGATGAAGCCAGACGCCACATAAGAAATGGAATGATATAGCATGACGTTGCTTAAGAATACCAACATGAATAAGATATATAAGGAAAGGTAGCGGAGCTAGACTCGTCTTTCAGAACTATAAAAGGCATCTCCATGGCTTCGATTTATCCCTCCTGATATGAATAGACTGAATATGAAATCTTAAATATGAGTGAAACCAAACAAATACGGTTCCATAGATACCTAAGAATTCACGAAGAAGAACAGTGGCATATACAATGTCAGATGCTGTCGAGAGATCGAAAAGTACTAAAATAGAAGGAAGACAAACATCAGATGCTCGAGGAAGATGGTAACTTTTATGTAGGACAGCTGATTATAATTTGCAGTCTTTATCCTCTAAAGATGATATCAATGTTGGGTGGGGAGGAATCTCATCAAGAATCCCACCTAATAAAAGCCTTTCAAGGAGTTTAAAAAAGGAATAAGATTTGAGAGATCGGTCAGTAGCTTGTCGGGTCTTTGGTTCCAGGCTGTTTCTTAAAGATTGGGCGAACAGCAGCGTATTTGAAATCATATGATACCACACCAGATGAGGGGGATGTGTTAAATATACCATTGAGATGGAGTATAAGAGTAGGGAGGAATTGACGATAGAGAATTGGAGAGAACGATTAAAGAGGAGAACTAGTCCTTTTCGAAAAGATTAGGAGGGAAGTAAATTTTCCTGAGGAAACAGGGGCGAGTAAAATATTGGGGGGCAGAAGAATTACTGGGGGGGGGGAGGGGATCCAAGATCGAATATAAACTATCTTGTCTTAAACGAAGGCAGACAGATCGGCCAGGGTAAGGGGGGAGAAGCGACTGGGCCGTTAGAGAGGAAAGTAAGGGGAACGAGAATCTTGAATCCTTTGTGTGGTTTGCTTTCGTTATAAGGTTGGATACGGTGGCTGTGAGCTTGCCGTTTAGGCTTTCAGAAGATTTAGGTAGCAAGAAAGTAAGCAATGGAGGCCATTGCCTTCTCACTATTACCAGGTGTCTCTCACAGGCTCGCCTGTGTTGCTTTGCTCTCCGAGTAGTATCGGAGAACCAAGGGGCACGCCATCGTCGAGAAGACTGGGGAGGGGTACTTCAAGACAAGAGGAAAGGAGCTGTTGGAAAAGCGAAGGGACTCGTTGAGTTCAGTTGTAGGAGTAGTGGAGTCCTATGAGGAAAAGACCGAGCATAATTTATAATCATCAGTTTCTAATCAATGTACGAGAGCCGACGATGACGAGAGGTGGGGATAAGGGGTAGGCGAAGGTTGGATGGAGGGGGATGCGGGGAACTGGATAATCATGTGGTCGGAAATTGGTGTGAATTGGGGGATGGAGAAGCTTTAATCGTACTTGATTCAAACCAAATAAATGCATATTTTCACCCATGCACTCTCTGCCCCCCACCCCCACTCTCACACACACACTATCTACGTCAATTCAAACACATATTTGACCAAATTAAACACATTCCAACACGTTCATATTAGCTCACTCCCCATAATTCACTTACACTTGTCACTACATAAGTCACCTCACCCTTTTAATCTTAGAAAAAAAGGTGTTCCAAGCGCTTTCGTTTTTATTTACAAAGACGTCTTTTAAGAAGAACAAATCTCTTGGAAACTTATTTTCATTTTACCTTGTCGTGATGAGCGAGTGAGCGAGGGTATGTGAATAAATGTAGTTATGTAAATGAGTGCATGGATGATGAGCTAGGATGAGTGCTTGAAGGTATGTGAATGAGTATATGAATGAATATTCTGGATTAGTGAGGCAGTGTAGACATATGAATGAGCGAATAAGTACATGAGTGATTAGTCGGAGTAGATAAGTGAGCGAGTAAAAGTATGTGGATCTGTATATGAATGAGCCTTCCGGATGAGTGAGTGAGTGAGTGAAGATATGTGAATGAGTATATGAGTGAAGATGGAGGGCGAGTGAGAGAGTAAAATTTAATGAATGAACAAATGAGTATATGAGTGAGTGAATAGATGAGTATGAGTGAGTATTCCGGGTGAGTAAGTGTAATTTAATGAAGGATCAAATGGATATATGAGTGATAGATCGGATGAGAGGATGAGTGTAGGAGTATAGGAAGGAGTGAGGATTCTCGGTCATTGAGTGTAATTCAGTGAATGAGCGAAGGAGTATATATGTAAGTGATGGATCGGATGAGTGAGTGAGTGACGTTATTTGGGTGAGTATATGAATGAGAATTCCGGGTCAGTGAGTATAATTTAATGAATGAGCGAATGAGTATATATGTAAGTAATGAGTCAGATGAGTGAGTGAATGAGATTATATGAGTGAATGAGTTGCATGAGTGAGGACTTACCATTGAGAGGCGCGTAACCCGCTCTGCCCGACTCCGAGAACGTCCTTGCTCGGCCCTCTCCGTACAGGACGCCATTCTGAAAACAGGATAATTGTTGTTAATCACATTGGCACGGTGCCATGGACCGCCACTCTCTCGAATTGTAGCACTATACATAGGTAATTCCATATCTATATGTTAATGGCGAAACCAACGAGGGCATTTTAATTTGAAAAGATTTTTTTAATGAGGAGGACTTGGGGGGAGTGAATGCATGTATTGTAAGTATGCCGAGGAGTCAAAAGAGGAGACTGCATGGGGCCCCGCGTGATTAAGTCAACAATGGGTGTAAGGGTGGATGCTCTCACTGAGTACATCAGGCAGAGAGAGATCCATAGAATAATATTATGCATTACCAAAGGCAATCAAGGCTCGCATATTATTATTACTACTACTATTTTATTATTATTATTATTATCGTTACAGTTTTGTTATATTATTCGTTAAATTTCTCGTTATCGTTATTATTATTGTTGTTATTATTATTAATGTTGTTATTATTTTTATAATTAATCTTGTTATTGTCGTAGAATGGACTCTCGACGATATACCATATATAACTATTCGTTGAGGGAACTTCTTTAATTATCTTTAGAGTGCGTGGATGTCTGGCGGGCCGATATTATGTATCTTCGATATGCTTAAGAAGTGGAACTGAGCTCAAGGATAATAATAATGCTATCATTAATAAAATAGAGTTTTATTAATAATAACTATCAACAACACACAAAACGGAAAATATTGACATAAACAGAGAATGGAAAGGGTCGTGGGGGCTCGGGCTAATCCGAGGATTAAAAGATTTGAAAAGGTAAACCAAATATAATGTTAAAGAGATGGGATGGTTCGATAAACCATTTAAAGCACAGGATAGAATTGACAAAAGGGTTAAATACTTAAAGGTAACGTTCGGCTCACGTAATTTTATACTAGTGGTGCAGAGGAAGTCGACGTGAAGGAATTTTCGGTCCGCTGGCGAGTTCCAGCCAAAGGGGGGAATAAAAGGATCCTGACGTGGCGTCTTGGGAATGAGAACCGTTTCTCGACGAACGGCTTGAAGAACAATGGCTGTTCTACGTTGTTCTCTTCTGAACAACAGGGGGGGTGAGAACCGTCTCTTGTCTACGGGCTCAAGAACAATGGTTGTTCTAATGTTGTTCTCTTCTGAACAATAGGGGAAGGGGTGAGAACCGTTTCTTGTCGACGGGCTCGAAAGAACAATGGCTGTTCTACGTTGTTCTCTTCTGAACAACAGGGGAAGGGGTGAGAACCGTTTCTTGTCAACGGGCTCGAACGAACAATGGCTGTTCTCACGTTGTTCTCTTTCTGAACAACAAGGGGGAAGCCTTGTGGACTTGGCGTCACGAAGGCTCGAACCTTGGCACTCAAGGGATATTGTTCTCCTTCTGGACAAGTAATGGTGAATCTCGAGGTCGAGGTCCTTTGGCGCACAAAGTGAGAGAGGGTCGTGGTGATGTTTCGCGACGAAAATCTGGATCTCCAATCTGCTCTTAGTGGTAAAGTTTCCATCTAAATAGTCAAGACACTCCCTTGGCGTGGGGGACAATGGAGTGGGAGCTTCGAGGGAATGCACAGCCGAGCCTGGGAACAATGCCTTATCTGCCCATAAGCCTAACTCAATCTGGCGAGGTCGGAGTATGGGGGCGAACGGGGGAAGATAAACCTCCTTGTTTAGACATTGACTCAGGTGGCTGCGATAAGGCGCCAAGCTTCAAAGCGAAGATGCACGTGGGAAGCATCGTGGTTTTAAATAACATGGGATAGGGGTTGAAATTAACGCGGCCTCAACCCGTTCTATCACAGTTATTATTGACCTTATTATTGTTGTTCTTGTTATTATTCTTGTCTTTGTTATCATTATCATTATTTTATTTCTATTGTTATTATTATCATTATTATTATTTTTATTATCTTATCCATAACCCTATATTTTAAGAACGAGATTTTTGAAGGTGATTGAATAAGATTTTTTGATTTAGTTCGGTTGTCACCGAAGTATATGTAATTTTTTTATCAAAGTTATTTCTAATAATTCCTTTAGAAGAAGAAGAACAACAACAAAAAGAACATAAAGAAGAAGAAGAAGAATAAGAAGAAGAAGAAGAAGAAAAAGAAAGATGTTCAGGGTGTTAAAATAGAGAGTCTATAAAGGGGATTAAAAAAGGTGGTTAAGATTTGCAAATAAGGCCGTAGGCCACACACCCGCAGGGGTGCCTGTGTAACCAAGCTCTTCCGGTTAAGGAAGAGAACAGCGGCTTGTTTTATTTATTATTTTATTTTTATTATTATTTATATATATATTTTTTATAGTATTATTATAATTATACTAATAATTATACCAAAGACCTGGGAAGTTCCCCCACCCTCCTTGATCTGTTCTTGGGCCGCGATTATTTATTTTTTGCGGGCAATGGATAAATTGGTGTGTTGTGCCCTGGTGCGACATTTGCACATTTCTCGAATCCTTCAAAAGAGACTTTTGGATGCCAAAGCAAGAATGAGGTAGGAATATTATCTAAAGAGTAATGCACTTAGAGAATATTTTGCAAATGTTTCTCAAAAATAAATCCTAAAAATAAAATTCTCAAAAAGAATTCATCAAAAAGAATTACTAAAAAATAAATCATAAAATTATTTTCTCATAAACAATTCCTACCAAAAAAATTCTTCCTCAAAAAGAATATCTAAAAAAGAATTTTTCAAAAATAAGTCCTCGAAAATAATTCCTCAAAAATTATTTCCTAGAGAAAATTCGTGGATATTCTTTTTCGAATTTGGGGCTGTGAAAATACCTGTAACCTCATCTCTGAGTATAGAAGCCGCATG
Organism: Ceratothoa steindachneri; assembly: GCA_963969495.1. Taxonomy (NCBI): domain Eukaryota; kingdom Metazoa; phylum Arthropoda; class Malacostraca; order Isopoda; family Cymothoidae; genus Ceratothoa; species Ceratothoa steindachneri. Next base: position 170,402,735 of record OZ018320.1, on the reverse strand, counting down.
CCATGGAAGTCACCCCGATAATCGTTAAGATTAGTGGCGCACGATTTTGTTGTCGATATTTGAAACATTTGGCTATTTTTCCAGCGTTTTTCAGTTTGCCCACTGGCCAATCAGCGATATCCATCATTCCCTCGTCTTGAACAATCATTAACGTTCATTTTTTCCAAGTTCATTTCGTGCTTCTAAAGAAGAGTATAAACTAGTTTCTTTTTTCGATGTTTTTTTTTCTGAAGCTTACTATCGATGTCTTCTCAATCAACTCATTTTTACCTGTTTTCAAATGTTTAAGTACGCATCGGACACGTATGCTTCTTTTTAGTGGTTTGGTTTGTAAGTTTGTTTTGTTTATGTTCCTGCTATTTTAAAAAAAAATGTGTTATGTTTGTTTCTTTTATTTGTTTGAATAGTTTTTAATAGCTTTTTTGTTTTATTTTTTTGTTAAAAGACCTTTCTTTAAATGCATTTACTTACGTTAGGCCGGCATTCGTGGAACTGCTCTCATATGCTCGGGTATTTCGGAAAGTGACCGCCCTCTATTTTGTGGATAATTCATATATATATATATATATATATATATATATATATATATATATGATGAAAATTAATGCAATATCGCAAGAAAAGATGAGGAATTAAACCACATTCTCCGAAGACAATTTAATTCAGAACAGTTTCGGTGTATCTCACACCCTTTTTCAACTGACACTGGATAGAAAATATAAGAGAAGTGCATATAAGCATAACACAAGGTCAGATCGTGAAAGATCCCCTCTTTTTTTCCCCCAATCCCCTACTTGTGGCTAATCTGGAGGGGGGGGGGGTTAGGCCTAAAGATATCGAAGGGCTGACATTTTACTATTTTGTTTATTTGCTTTCTTACGATTCTTCTCTTCAGAGAAGAATCGTAGAATCGAGCTTGATATCGTCAGTTCCTAATTTAAATCCATATGAGGGGCAATTTTCTTTTAATCCTGTAATAAGAAAGCAAATAAACAAAATAGTAAAATGTCAGCCCTTCAATATCTTTAGGCCTAACCCTCCCCCCTCCAGATTAGCCACAAGTAGGGGATTGGGGGAAAAAAGAGGGGATCTTTCACGATCTGACCTTGTGTTATGCTTATATGCACTTCTCTTATATTTTCTATCCAGTGTCAGTTGAAAAAGGGTGTGAGATACACCGAAACTGTTCTGAATTAAATTGTCTTCGGAGAATGTGGTTTAATTCCTCATATATATATATATATATATATATATATATATATATATATATATATATATATATATATATATATATATATATTATGCTTTAAAACAAGTTTGTTTGTTTTGGTTTTTTAATTTTGGTGACTGTTATTTCTTGAGCAAATTAAAAGAAGTGCTTTTGTTGTTTTTTTCGGAGGGAGGGGAATTCAGTTATTGGAACCGCATCATATTGTATTATATATAATTTTGAAGGGAATAACCCACTTTAATTATGGGGGTTGCACCCACACCCCCACCATTTTTTAATCATTTAGTATTATTACCAATTCGAAAGCCTACCATTAGATTCGAATTCAAAAGCGATCGCCAGACGTTGTAGGCAAGCCTACGAAAAGTTAAGGGAATGGGATGGGGAAGTAGATAGAAAGGTAGCCAATAAAAAATCGCTAACAAAATCGCGCGCAACTAATCGTAACAATTACCCCCACCCCACCACACCTCCCCCTACGAGCGCTATACGAAATTGTGATATTGGGCGGGCATTCAGCTAAGCCTGCAAATCTCCACCCCTAGCGCCCAATCGCTCAAGGGTTAATTTGGGGCGGGAAAAAGACTGGTTGTCTTTGTTCTTGATCGGGCGTAAAGGGATCGGAAGAAGGGTTAAAGGCTGTGTAAGTAGCGTTGATGCTCGCCGATCCACTTTGTGAAAACGTGCTCAAGGACGAAGGCCTAATTGCTCCGTAATATTAATGATAATTTTAGTAAAATGTATATTTGTTTTTAAACAGTTCTATCGAGTTAAAATGGCAACAGTATTAAATGTTTGGAATGATGAATGTAAGAAGTGACAATTCCCTATCAGCTCTTTATATAGGAATGAATACAATTTTTGTCCAGTGAATAAACATTCTGGTAAATATGAAGCCTATAGGTTTCATATGGGGCGAGACGAGACCATGTGGTGAGATGGAACACCCCTCTAAACCCAAGCAGAGAGGGCGAGTTTCAGATATCCGTCGCTAAATGCCCTTCACGCCACCAATCTGGCCCGCAAATTATGGCCATTGTGAATTAAACTTGGCCTGGAAAGAGCCATGATCCAGATAATCCAAGTGTGGTAGCTGGGCCTAAAGGGTTCAGAGCCTGTTCAAGACAGGTAGTTTACACCGGGACATAATTCTCTTACCAATAGTGACACGTACTGTACGAGGGAAGAGACCCAGGCGTCAGGGGGAGAAATTGCTCTGGCACAAAAGCGCCAAGAAAAAGAATGCATCAAGAAAGACGAAGTTGCAACTAGAGCGATAAAAAAGAACCTAGCAAAATTATGACAAAAATACAAAGCCAAAGCTATGCCGTCCTAGGCTCATGACGGCGACACTGAGGATGGAGATTTGACCAAGTGTTTCTATAGCAATGGCAGGTTTGGTCATTCTGCGCGAGGGAAAAGGTGTGGTTTGTTCTGTCATTTGTCAGAGATGGACACAAGAGGAATGGACGGGGGTAGAGGGTGATGTGGAAACGGTTTTTCTGTTTGTGTTGTGCCAGTATCTGTTTCTTCTTATTAATGTTAAGAGGGGTTTAGAGGTTGAGGTGATGCTTTCGAGCGTTATATTTAAAGTCCGCATCCTGGTCACGGTTTTTAGAGGAAAACAAAGAAACCGGAGATTTTACCAAATCAACCTTTTTATTTTGGGAACAATAAAAATAGAGTAAGGACTATAGATATAACAATACAATCTCTAAAGCGCTCCCCCTCCCCTACAAAATTATATAAATTTGGTTTGTTGACTCATTTAAGTGTTAAGTAGTCCGTCTTAACCCACTTTCCCAGATAGCGCTTAGCGTAGGCTATGTGGTCTCTATGGCTACAGAAATTGGGTTGATTTATTTAACGCTATGCGTAAGCTAAGCACTGCATTTTCTACCACTGAAGATTACGTTTTGGTGCCGTATTATTTTGATAATAACTTAACAATAAAAAAAATAATTGAATATAAATAATGACGTTTGCCTTAAATCTAAGTATCATCATCTTCAGTATCACTATTATTACATCACAGAGTCTATCCATCCATTGTCTCTCGAACATCTTATATTCTTTTATAATTCACTCACTCTGACACAACTATTCCACTGTTATGGATTCCTTCGACAGAGAGAGAATACAAAGAGAGAGATCAGATAGTAGAATTAGTGAAGATAGAGAATGATATATATATATATATATATATATATATATATATATATATATATATATATATATATATATATATATGCAAATTTTGTAGAAGACCATTGTGTATTTTGCCTTAATTAATTTCCTTTGGCAACTTTCTCTTCTTCTAACTATCTTTTTAATTCCATCTCTTTTGCCAAAGGAAGTTAATTAAGGCAAAATACACAATGGTCTTCAACAAAATTTGCATTCAAGAAAGACTGCTACCCAACTACACTAATATTAGAACCCATGACCTAGCAGAGAAAAATGAACCTATAACTATAGCCTTTCGTCGCCATCTTATAGAAAGGCAAATATGACTTTTAGAGAAAACCATCCCCAAACTTGAATGTGATGTTGAGGAAACGTTATCACAGCTTGAAGAGCTCGAAATTCCACATGCAATACGATACTCTATCACAAAATCCCTCTCGAACAGCGTTTTACAAACGGAAAACTCCGAAAAAGTATTAAGACCAAAAAGCTTAATAAACTGTACAAGGGACGTATAGCACTGCCAGAAGCAACAACATCATTCATCAATCTATCCCGGCATACGCTCTCCACTAGTGAAATAGAAGCCCTTAACCTCGGTTTGAATTGCCACCTACAGTTCAAATTCAATCCAATTTCAAAAAAGGTTGAACTAGAATCCCTCTTCCAATCCCTGTTAAAACTACAAGATCAAACCACCATTGAAATTAACTCCAACCTAAAAGACAAACTACGCACAGAAGCCACCAAACGGAGATGTTTTACCCACAGCAAACTCATAACACCAGAAATACGTAAGGCCATCAGCTCTCTATGAAAAACAAAGAAATATAGTCTTAAGTAAAGCTGACAAATCCAACATATACGCCATTCTAAACAAAGAAGAATATAACAACAAATTGAATACCATCTTAAGTGACACCACTAAATTAAACGCTTGAAGAAAGATCCAACAGAAGACTTAAAAAAGAAAATAAACGAACAAATAACTAAAGCCAATGCACTCATCGGGGGACTTCACTTCCAAAAGATCATCGGTGATTACACAGCAGGTTATCTGTATGGCAATGTAAAAATTCATAAGCCGCACAACCCATTGAGGCCCATCATTTCTCAAGTCACGACTCCTACGTATTGTTTAGCTAAAACCCTAAATGCATTAATAAAACCGTACATCCCTTCGAAATATAGTATAAAATCCACGGAGGAATTCATCGACATACTCCACGCTACAAGACCGTCAGGACTAATATCATCTCTTGACGTAGAAAGCCTGTTCACAAATGTGCCTATCGCTTAGACCATCGACATTAATATAAAAAACGTGTACCACCATCCTACAACGTCTTCCAAATCTTGACCAAAACATCTTAAGGAGCATGTTACGTTCATGCACATCAGAGGCGCCGTTCAGGACACCGGACGGTAATCTATACACGCAAGTGGATGGAGTGGCTATGGGGTCACCCTTAGGGCCGACTTTCGCCAACTATTACATGGGTAAACTCGAGGAGAGAATATTGGACATCATGTAAAATAAGCTACACACATATTGCCGATATGTAGATGACATCTACATCAACGTCCAAAACGAAGAACATCTCGTTAACATCAAGCAATATTTTGAGGAGAACTCCGTGCTAAATTCACTTATGAATTGAGCACGGGCAATAAACTCCCTTTCTTGGATGTTGAGGTTCATAACATCAATGGCAACTACATCACTAAAGTACATAGGAAAAGTACGGACATGGTAAGATGCCTCAATGCATAGAGTAAATGCCCTGAAAGGTAAAAAATAAGCGTAATCGGCTCATACATCCGCCGAGCATATAAATGCTGCTCTACGTGGGAACTTTTCCTCCACTAAGAGATTGCACGAGTAAAGCAAATACTCGTGAATAATGGTTTCTCAAACAGCTTCATTGACAAACAACTCCAATCATTTTTAAATAACCATTACAAACATGCGGATAAAACAGAAAGTAATCATGGAGAAGTCGATAACATCAAAGTGTATTACAGAAACCAGATGTCCACGGCCTATAAAATAGATGAAAAAAACATCAAGGATATTATGAATCGTAACATCAAGGTAAAAAATCAAACCGAGAAAATCCATCTCATCATCTATTATAAAACAACAAAAGCCAGCAATCTTCTGATGAAAAATAACATCTGCCCAAACTCCTCGAATCTCAAGTCAACCAACATAGTTTACGAGTTCACCTGCCCCAATAAAGACTGTATGCTTTTTAAAAACTCTAAATATATTGGCATGACAACTACCACACTTTCGAGACGGTTAACTATGCATCTACAAAGCGGAGGGCCGAAGAGCCATATGAAGTGTGTACATAGTATTAACCTAACGAGAGATATACTCGTTGATAACACCATTATTAAAAGAAAAGAGGTTAATAAAGCGAGGCTTAACATCTTAGAAGCCGGCCATCAACAGTCAGGTGACAAGCTGGAATCGCACATTAAAACTATTTGAAAAATTCCAAGCACAGGAGTGGCTCATTTCCTCTAACGTTACGTTTAACCAAGGCGGAATATAACCAATATTGCTTTCTTACTTCATCACGCTACCTATACTACCTAAAATGGTCAGAGATAAGCCTGACCTCCAGGTAATTTAGCATCTCTTTGCAAACCTCTTACTTCCTTCAGTCTTCTGCATCTATTCGTTTTTACTATCATATTCGCACACGGGACTCACAGTGATACGTGGGACAGGGGTCACGATAAACTGTTATAGTATAGTTAGAGACAAGAGACACATCTTGGTTCAAATTCCACGTTAAGCTGTAGGTCCCATGACTAACTAAGTCCACTTTTTGTCTCCTACTATTTTCTTCGCTGTCCTATCCTAAAACTTTCTTCTTCCTCTCCCTATTACTCCTAACCGCCGTACTCACAGTGCTTGGAGCCTACTTTGGCTCTAGACAGTGTGACTATGGGGGTATATAAAGAAATACCGGGCCTCCCCCCTCCCTCCTTGGCGGCTCCATGAGCGCCAAGGAGGGCGGGGGAAGGTCGGAAGAGCTGTTCTTTGTCTCCCACCTCTCTTTTCCATTCATTTCATTTCTTTCACTTTCCTTACTGCGAGATCTTCACTCCACTCATTACATCGGTAAAGGAGGCAAGAACATTTCAAAACGCTTGGAAGATGATCGAATAAGATCGAAAGCTTAGCAATTTAGTTTGTTTTTTACCAAACTTATTCATTTAAAAAAGAGATGAATCCTGGACAAGTAATCCACCATCTAAAAGATGGAATAAAAAAGATAGTTAGAAGAAGAGAAAGTTGCCAAAGGAAATTAATTAAGGCAAAATACACAATGGTCTTCAACAAAATTTGCATTCAAGAAAGACTGCCACCCAACTACACTAATATATATATATATATATATATATATATATATATATATATATATATATATATATATATATATATATATATATATATATATATATATATATATATATATATATATATATATATATATATATATATAATGGAAGATATCACATTGGCGTGATGTATAGCAGTGAAAGATAATTGTAAACCACAATATTTGAATCAAGATTTTATTTATAAATATCGGACTAGTTTCGGCCAGGTGCCATTTTCAACTAATAATGATTGAAACTAGATGATGATGTGTGTATAGAAAGGACAGAAAGGGATTGCTGTATAACACAGGCGAACAGGCAGTCGTAGAGGAAAAGGTTGCGGAAATAACTTCAGAGGGGATAGGAAGAGTTGATAGGTCGGTGGCTAGACACCGATGCGTGGTGTGGTTGGGTGGGTCTCGAGGTGTTCGTGACTGGATGACGGTTGGAGGGTGGTCAGGAAGGAGAGCGTGTCTGCTTAGTTGGAAACGCGTTATTCACGATGCCTTTAGTTTATGCGAAAAACGGTATGGGTTGCGGGTGGTCATGGGCCGCGGGGTATCGCGGTGCCATCGCATACCGTCTTACATGTAGTGCGGTGCATAATGGGTCTCTGGCGATTTTCCCCTAGTTATTTTGTGAGTTTGGTGTGAGCGTATGTGTCGAGGGGTGCTAATTTTTGTTGTCATGTAGTGTGGACATTCTCGTGTACAGGGGAGAGCGGCAAGCGCGCTTCAGAGCAGAGTTCTGAATGCGCTGAGCCTTCTGCTGCCACGTGTCACTCGCGGCTACGAGTGAAAGAGGTCACACGAGTGTTTTGTATGGGTGTAACGGAAGTTTTATTTCCAGGGATGTGTTTGTACATGAGGTTCTTGTTTGTGTTATGTTCTGGTGTATATTGAACCTGAGGGTCTTTTCAAAAGTTACCCCAAGGATTTTTGTATGTTGTGTGTATTCGAGCCTTGTTGGGTTTAGATGGTTCATGCCTGGTGTGTGTGAGAAGATTTGTAGGTTATGCATGAAGTGATCTCTTGCACCGTAGAGTGTCATCTGTGTCTTCTAGGACTCGTGGCAATTAGCCATTTATCCTCGTAATCTGTCTTAGCGTCTAGTATTGTTTGTGCATGGAGCGCGATTTCTTCTGGCCCACGGCCGCTGACGAGAAAGGTCTCGTCATCGGCGTAGGACACTGTGTATGTGTGACAGCAGTTTTCAGGTGGGCGTGGGGTGTCGTTTGTGTACATGATATATAGTGTGGGTGCCAGAAAGCTTCCTTGGGGAACGCCTGAGCGTGGTGTGAAGGGTTGTGAGAGGGTATTGTTGCATTTTATGTGGCATCTCCGTTCAGTGAGGTAGTACAAGAGGAGCCTTCTGGTGCAGAGAGGTAACTCCGTATTGTGGGCGAGTTTCCAACGGAGTCCCTCGTGCCACACCTTGTCGAAGGCCTTCTCCACGTCCTTGCTGATGGAGAGTGTCTTTTGATGTACCTGGCGTTTTTTCTGTATTCTGTCATGAACGATGGTCACAACCGCCTGAGTGGACCGGCCCCTCCTGAACTCATATTGGTGGAGGGGAGAAACAGTCCCTCTCTTCCAGGTATTCTCGTAGGCGGTAGTTGATCATACGTTCGAGTATTTTGCCTAGGTACTCTCATAGAGCAATAGGCCTGTAGTTGTTTGGGTGTTTTGGGTCTTGTTCGGTTTGTGTAGAAGTGTGTTGTGAGAAACTTTGAATATTTTAAGGAAGTGGCCTGAGGCTAGTGAGGCGTTGAATAGGTGTGTAAGTGTGGGGTATATGTTTGCGGGGAGGTTGTGTATTAGTGTGGCTGGTAGCCAGGAGGGGCTGGGGGCACGTTTTGGTGTTGTTTTAATGTAGTGTTTTGTTTCCTCGACGGTGATGGGAGTGGTCAGTGTGGATGTGTAGTCGAGCAGCTCCATACGTATCAGGGGGGTGGGCCTTAGCTCGTGATCGTGGGCCCGACACCACTCCTGGACTTCCTGGAAGTGCTCCCGCGCGTGCACTGTGCCTCAGTGGGACCTAAATGCGTCGAGGATGACGTTAGTGTCTGTGAGTGTTTGGTTGTTTACTTGGAGGGTGATGGGTTTGTGTGGGTCAGTGCCTAGCAATCTTTTTACGTGCCGCCAGAAGAAGGGGGGGTAAGTGCAATGGTTGTCGTCCGCATTGCAGACGACCTCTCGCCACTGTCGGTTCCTATCTAGCTGCACGCACTGTAGGATGTGTGCATGTAAGTGATTGATGTTGTGTTGTCGTGGGCCTCTAGTGTAGTGATTATTGTTCTGTGTAATGAGTCTCTGAGTGTGTATGGAAAATATGAAATGTTTTATGCAGGTGTAGGTTTTATGTGGTGAGTGTAGGTCGCGTGCTGTGGTTATAGTGTTTAAGATTGTGCACCAGTGGTCATCTAACAGGTCTGGATTGGTGTGATTTAGGTCGAGTTTTTGTAGCGTGTTATCTGTTATGTGTCTCTTGAACGCTTCTGAGTTCGTGTTTTTGTAGTCCAAGAGAGGTGTTATGGGTATGAATATGGAAGATGTGGATATGATAAGGCATATTGGTATGTGGTCAGAGAGTACGTGGGGACCCGGTGAGATGTGCGTGTAGAAGCGTGTAGCGTGGTCGTTGCGGAAGACTACGTCCGGAGAGGTGGTACCTCCACTAGTGAATTTGCCGCGAATCGCAAGCTAAACAAAATGAAATGGAACCGGAAACAATCTGGAGAGTTGCTATTCCATTTCATTTTGTTTAGCTTTTCATTCACGCCAGATTCACTCGAGTATTTTTTCCAGATTGTTTCCTGCTGTTTCATTTTGTTTAGGATGTGCCTTACCTTATATATACTGTGTTCCTTGCCTAGTTTCTTCATTATTAGTTGAAAATGGCATCTTGCCGAAACTAGTCCGATAGTTATAAATAAAATCTTGATTCAAATATTGTGGTTTACCATTATCTTTCATAAATATATATATATATATATATATATATATATATATATATATATATATATATATATATATATATATATATATATAAATATATATATGTATATATATATATATATATATATATATATATATATATATATATATATATATATATAATTTCATGGTGAAGGTAAGGACACATAGGAGGCTGAGGTACATGTGATTTATTTATCGAACAACGTTTCGGGCGTATCACCCATCTTCAGGTTCTAATACAGTTAAAGAATATTAAAAATATTGAAAATAATTAGGTTATGACTATGTAGGTAAATCAAAAATTAGAAAATAACTCAGGAATTTAAAAGTCAAGAGAATCAAATTATCAATCTAATATAACACTATTGAAACGAAAAAAACTCACAAAAAACAAAAGTAAATAATTACTGTATAATATTGCTTACCGATAATTCGGGAATTTAAAAAGCAAGAGAATCAAATTATTAATCTAATGTAATCACTATTAACAAAAAAAAAACAAAAAAAAACACAAAATTAAAAAATTACAGTATAATATTGCTTACCGATGAAGTTCAGGAGAAATCACAAAGTGAAGAAATTATAAAGGATGTGGCTTAAAGATGGATAGGAATTTGATTGGTTGGTTGTTAAATAAGAGAAGGTTGGTTGGTTGTTGAATGAGGTAATTAAAATTAAGAAATAAGAAGAGGAACAGCGGTATTATCTATGTTGAGTGTAGGAGATTTTGTACGTATTAGTAGGGATTCCAAAATTCTTAGACTATATTCATTGTTATTATGACCAATTATTTTGAAGTTATCTATGGAACATTCTGTCTTGCATTGTATACTATGATTTCTAATTACAGAAGCTTCCTTCTTAGACAATATTTTACCAGTGCGATGGCTTATTCCCATGTGAGAACAAAACCTCTCTTTCAATGAGCGAACCGTACTACCAATATAGGTTCCTTGCAAACAACAAGGACAAGTAAAAGCATAAACAACACGGCTGCTCATTTCTAGAGGAAGTTTGTCTTTTGACGAGAAAAAACTTCCTATGGAAAGTGGGTTAATAAAAGTGATTTTGAAGTTGGTATGAAAGAAATATTTTTTAAGTAATTTGTTGCATTTTCTAGTGAATAATTTATTGTAAGGTCCCATTTCTGGTACTACGAAAAAAAATTTCATTTTTGGGAACATTATATGAGAGAAAGGATGGAGAGTAAATTTTGGTAAGAAAATTATTGATTAGTTTGTCAACCAAAGGTGGGGGGTAACAGTTATTTTTAAAATAAGACTTTAGAGTCTGGAATTCATTGTGCATTAGGGAATAATTGGAGGAGAGATGGTAACCTCTATATATTAGAGATTTAATTGCACTGAGTTTGTGTGACAAGTCACAATGGCTGAAAAAATTGATTCCTAGGCCACTAAAGGTAGGCTTTCTGTATATTGAGGTAGTTAGTTTGTCAGTTTTTTCTATAATGACGTCTAGAAAAGGAAGTTGATAGTTACTCTCTAATTCAATGGTATATTTAATGTTGGGATGATAAGAGTTTATAAAATTAAAAAAATGGTGGGCATGTTCTATATTATCAAAAATCGCAAAGGAGTCGTCAACATACCTATGATAAAATATGGGTTTGAAATCTAAAGGGCAATGTTTCATAAAGTTATTTTCAAGATGAATCATGAAAATATTAGCTGCTATTGGAGCAATTGGTGATCCCATTCCTACTCCATCTATCTGTTGGTAAACCTTGTTATTAAATAAAAAATAATTCTCATTAAAAATCATTTCTAAAATAGTCTTGAACTTTTTGCGAGAGAAATTGTGAAAGGTGCCTGTTTTGTTAAAAATTAGATTTAAAATAATATCAATTGTTTCATTAACAGGAACATTTGTAAATAGTGAGGATGCATCGTAACTGACTAGGACTTTTGAGGGGGCAAAATTGTGTGACAATAATTCATTAACAAAAGAATAGCTGTTTTTTATGGTGTATTGACCTATGGCTAACCCAGAGAGCAATTTAGCAACATATTTAGAAAGGTTAAAAGTTGCAAGAGAATAGGAAGCCAGAATTGGTCGGAGAGGAACACAAGCTTTGTGTAGCTTAGGGAGGCCGTATAATAAGCCTAACCCAGAACCACTAGAATGTAGGGCATCATAAGTTTGTTGGTCTATAACTTTAGTGGATTTTAGATTTAACAGAACTCTGTTAACTTTATCTTCTAGTTTTAGAGATATTTTTGTAGGTGTTTCTGAGAGCAGTTTAAATTTTGTAGTGTCTGCAAGTATGGATTCCATTTTGTGTACATAGTCAGTTCGATTTAATAGAACAACTCCATTTCCTTTATCGGGTTTGGTAATGACAATATCTGGATTATTAGATAGGGAACTTAGCGTTTTAATATCACTGTTTCTGAACATAAGAGAAAATCTTTTCAATTTCTTCAGTTTGTGATAAAATTCGTGTGCCACTTCTGAGAAGGCATGTAGGAAATTTTCAAAGTATAAATAGTAGAAAGGATATTTGATTTTTAAGTTAGGCAATTTAAATTGGAAAACCAAAGACAATAGAAACTCCTCTCGTGGAGACAGGCGATAGCTAGATAGATTTTTTACATTATTACCATTGGAGAAAAGATCAGGCTTTCCAAGACCTAATTTGTGGAGTTTTTTGTTATGAATTCTAGATACTTGTTGAGAATACCCTGAAATATCATGGTAATTTAGGATAAGAAAGCATATGAAATCTAAAAATGAAAAATGAGTGCGTAAATTAAATTTAGAGCGTTCAAAATCAACCAATAGGCGCTCGTATGACCGAACTTTAAATTCAATTTCATGGTTTAAAAAATAATTCAGAGAAGATTTATAAAATTCAGAATGATAAAGGGATTTCCGATAAAGCTTAAAATAAACAAAACTGGGATACACATTACCATTACGACAAATCTCAAGGAAAGTACAGTCAAGAGAAGATTTCCTAAGTCTTCTCGATAGCCTGGAGAAATTTCGGTAGTACTTTAATCCTTCAGGTCCATATTTCTCTTAAATATAGTCATATGAGTTGCGGCTGACCAGTCTAATCTTCAATTTCACGGTGAAGGTAAGGACACATAGGAGGCTGAGGTACATGTGATTTATTTATCGAACAACGTTTCGGGCGTATCACCCATCTTCAGGTTCTAAAACATAAAGTAATCTAATACAGTTAAAGAATATTAAAAATATTGAAAATAATTAGGTTATGACTATGTAGGTAAATCAAAAATTAGAAAATAACTCAGGAATTTAAAAGTCAAGAGAATAAAATTATCAATCTAATATAACACTATTGAAACGAAAAAAAAACTCACAAAAAACAAAAGTAAATAATTACTGTATAATATTGCTTACCGATAATTCAGGAATTTAAAAAGCAAGAAAATCAAATTATTAATCTAATGTAATCACTATTAACAAAAAACAAACAAAAAAAAACACAAAAGTAAAAAATTACAGTATAATATTGCTTACCGATGAAGTTCAGGAGAAATCACAAAGTGAAGAAATTATAAAGGATGTGGCTTAAAGATGGATAGGAATTTGATTGGTTGGTTGTTAAAAAGGAGAAGGTTGGTTGGTTGTTGAATGAGGTAATTAAAATTAAGAAATAAGAAGAGGAACAGCGGTATTATCTATGTTGAGTGTAGGAGATTTTGTACGTATTAGTAGGGATTCCAAAATTCTTAGACTATATTCATTGTTATTATGACCAATTATTTTGAAGTTATCTATGGAACATTCTGTCTTGCATTGTATAAAAGTTCAAGACTATTTAGAAATGATTTTTAATGAGAATTATTTTTTATTTAATAACAAGGTTTACCAACAGATAGATGGAGTAGGAATGGGATCACCAATTGCTCCAATAGCAGCTAATATTTTCATGATTCATCTTGAAAATAACTTTATGAAACATTGCCCTTTAGATTTCAAACCCATATTTTATCGTAGGTATGTTGACGACTCCTTTGCGATTTTTGATAATATAGAACATGCCCACCATTTTTTTAATTTTATAAACTCTTATCATCCCAACATTAAATATACCATTGAATTAGAGAGTAACTATCAACTTCCTTTTCTAGACGTCATTATAGAAAAAACTGACAAACTAACTACCTCAATATACAGAAAGCCTACCTTTAGTGGCCTAGGAATCAATTTTTTCAGCCATTGTGACTTGTCACACAAACTCAGTGCAATTAAATCTCTAATATATAGAGGTTACCATCTCTCCTCCAATTATTCCCTAATGCACAATGAATTCCAGACTCTAAAGTCTTATTTTAAAAATAACTGTTACCCCCCACCTTTGGTTGACAAACTAATCAATAATTTTCTTACCAAAATTTACTCTCCATCCTTTCTCTCATATAATGTTCCCAAAAATGAAATTTTTTTTCGTAGTACCAGAAATGGGACCTTACAATAAATTATTCACTAGAAAATGCAACAAATTACTTAAAAAATATTTCTTTCATACCAACTTCAAAATCACTTTTATTAACCCACTTTCCATAGGAAGTTTTTTCTCGTCAAAAGACAAACTTCCTCTAGAAATGAGCAGCCGTGTTGTTTATGCTTTTACTTGTCCTTGTTGTTTGCAAGGAACCTATATTGGTAGTACGGTTCGCTCATTGAAAGAGAGGTTTTGTTCTCACATGGGAATAAGCCATCGCACTGGTAAAATATTGTCTAAGAAGGAAGCTTCTGTAATTAGAAATCATAGTATACAATGCAAGACAGAATGTTCCATAGATAACTTCAAAATAATTGGTCATAATAACAATGAATATAGTCTAAGAATTTTGGAATCCCTACTAATACGTACAAAATCTCCTACACTCAACATAGATAATACCGCTGTTCCTCTTCTTATTTCTTAATTTTAATTACCTCATTCAACAACCAACCAACCTTCTGTTATTTAACAACCAACCAATCAAATTCCTATCCATCTTTAAGCCACATCCTTTATAATTTCTTCACTTTGTGATTTCTCCTGAACTTCATCGGTAAGCAATATTATACTGTAATTTTTTAATTTTGTGTTTTTTTTTGTTTTTTTTGTTAATAGTGATTACATTAGATTAATAATTTGATTATCTTGCTTTTTAAATTCCCGAATTATCGGTAAGCAATATTATACAGTAATTATTTACTTTTGTTTTTTGTGAGTTTTTTTCGTTTCAATAGTGTTATATTAGATTGATAATTTGATTCTCTTGACTTTTAAATTCCTGAGTTATTTTCTAATTTTTGATTTACCTTCATAGTCATAACCTAATTATTTTCAATATTTTTAATATTCTTCAACTGTATTAGATTACTTTATGTTTTAGAACCTGAAGATGGGTGATACGCCCGAAACGTTGTTCGATAAATAAATCACATGCACCTCAGCCTCCTATGTGTCCTTACCTTCACCGTGAAATTGAAGATTAGACTGGTCAGCAGCAACTCATATGACTATATATATATATATATATATATATATATATATATATATATATATATATATATATATATATATATATATACCATCTCAAAAATACGAGTATTAGCATCAGTCACTTATCACTCATGCCCTCATATACTCCATATATATCTGTCACACTTTCACTCTTCATACTGCGGCGCTCTTTCGATTTGACCCTCTTATTGTTTTTTTTCTGATTTCCAGTCTTTTCTCAATCCAATTTGGCGTTGGGGGGGGTGTATTTATGGACTTTCAAGAGCCTTATTAAACCAATCCTCGTTTTGACGGTTTCCAATCTATGAGTCTATTTATGGACACCCGTTGACTTCCTAACTTGGCCCTTATGGTTTTACATCTTAAGGTCGATTGATGCAATCATTCGGGGCTTATGAGCCAAACTTACTCGGCGATATTCTTGGGGTCAAGTTAGTACATAAAAATTCAAGAACCCAATAAAAAGTTCAAGAACTTAATAACAAAACTCTAATAACTTAATAATAAAATTTCAAGAACACAATAAAAAAGTCGAAAACATTAATAGCAAAGGTCCAAGAACTCAGTAAAAGAGTCCAAGAACTATATATATACAGGGTGAAGCAGAGAGGACAGACGTTTTTAAACTGGCTATTACTCAGCCCCAAAGGAAGGGACATATGTCCGACAGCTACCATTCGGTCAGTGGTGTCAGCATTTTCTTTTTTCATGGAAACTTATGGCGCTGTGGGCGATAGAACACCGTGTGTTCGCCTACGACAGTTTCGTGAAGAATAACGAGTCTCTCACAGCAGTTCAGCGTGAGTTTCGTCGTCGATTCAACATTCATGCACTTCCTACACGAGGTACACTAATGAATAACAGACCGGTGGGGGCCCCACGAACGGTACATACCTCATAAAATGTGGAACGCTTTCAGACATGATTTGCTGCGCAGTCCGAATCGCTCTGTTCGGATGCTACTGATTTTGGCATCGATAATTCGTTCGGTAAGGCGTATTTAGCAACAAGACCGGCATTTCCACCCATAAAAATTGGTCAATGAACTTAATTAAAGTTAAAAAAACTCAATAAAACGTCCAAATACTCAAAATAAGTACACGAATTTAATAAAGGTCCAATAAATCAATAAAAAAATACCAAGAACTTAAAAGTTCAAGAACTAAAAAAGGTGCAAGAATAGATTACAAAGAGTAAAAGAACTAAATAAAAAGTCAAAGAACTTAATAAAAAGGCCTAAAAAGTGCAAGAACTTAACAAAAGTCTAAGAACTCAATAAAAAATCAAAGAACTAAATAATAAAAGGCAAAAACTTAATAAAACATCATTAAATAAATCCCAGTTCTTCACATATTCTTAAATATCCGACAGGAGAAATAATTCGGAATTTCGAGTTCAGAATACAAAATATTCTAGGATATTCATTTAATAATGCCGAAATTTTGTAATTTGAAAGATATTCTCCTTTTTCAAAATGAATATTTCTGGGTATTTCGACGTCTCATCCTTAAAGGGAATAACTGGAGATTTACGTGCCCTTCAGCTCCATTGTGCTCAAGTGAATTTGTAGCTTTATATCTCTGCTACATTCTCATTTCCTTTCTTTTCACTACTTTTATTTACAGATCTTTCCTTACTAACTTTCTGCGAGGGAAGCCCTCCTTGGATTTCGCTGCTTCGTTTTATGTAACAACATCCTCAAGAAGATCTGTCATTCGTTGATTTACTTTAGGAGTTGATTGTCTCCTCTCTATTCTTAGTTCCCAATTTATTATTTTTTTTTGGGGGGGGTCATCTATCTTCCATACAATTTTACTTTTTTCCTCAATTTGCACTGTCAAACTTGTTGATTTTCGTTTTTTCATAAGTATAACCACTCAGACTCACTCTTTCACATATTTGGTTGCCCAGAAAGTCCTGACTCACTTGGGAAGCTGAAGCTTGTTTACAGTTTTTTGATTCAAAGCTGATTGGTTTCTGGGACAGATTCGGATGCTGGCTTATCGCTGGAAGAAGGTCGTCGAGAATGATGGACTTTATTTTGAAGAATAAATGTTGGTGTTGATAAATAAAACTTTGTTCTTCTCTTTTCGCTTCCAAAGTGAGTCAGAACTTTCTGGCCAACCTAACCTTTTCACTTCTCTTTCACCGCAAAACTCAATTTGAAATTTTTATAGTGATGCCATCGTTATTTTGGGGTTAATTATTGTTTTTTATTCGTTAATTTAAACCTTCATTGCTTTATTTTCTTCTTCTGACCGTTCTCACCCTTCCGAACAGAAGGTCAGGCCTTTATTGATCAGTGGCTGTTCCATGTTTACTCCCCCTCGTGTATCCTTTTCGCCAAAGGAAGACATAAATTTAAAAAGGAAACGGATAAAGGAAAGGGAGGATGCTTCAGACAGTACAAAGAGTGCCGTTGATAATAATAATAGGTATTTATAATGCGCCCTTCAGGGCTGTTAGCCCTTCCAGAGCGCAGGTTGTGTAGCGAGTGTAAAGAAAGTTTTCAGGGGAGAGAAGGCAATTCTGAAGAGATGAGTCTTCAGGAGACCTTTAAAAGTAGCAGGGAGAGGATCGGACTTCGGCAGAAAGAGCACTCCAGAGTCTGGGAGCACAACTGAGAAAGAACGGTCACCCATTGAGCAGAGGACAGAACGAGGAGTGTTTGGGAAGGAAGTGAGGTTAAAACGGAGTGGCCGAGAAGTTTGACGACGGGAGAGGGCAGTCTAGAGATAAGATGAAGCCTTGAGGTTTAGGGCCTTGTAGGTGATGAGAAGAATTTTATAGTGAGTACGGAAGCGAATAGGTAACCAGTGTAGCTCCTGTAACAGAGGCATCGAAGGAGAGAACTGGGGGCGGCGAAGGAGGAGCCGGGCAGCATAGTTTTGAACTAGTTGTAGGGGGCGAAGTGACGAAGAAGGGAGATTCACTAGAAGAGAATTGCAGGAGTCTAAGCGTGAGGTGACGAAGGCATGACTATCAGTCTCAAGGCTTCGTCGATCAAAATGCGATCGAACACGTGAGAAGTTGCGGAGGAAACCGAGGGAAGACTTACAGGATACGATGGATGTGCGGTTTAAACGAGAGTTGCTCGTCAAAAATAACACCAAGATTACTGACAGTAACAGAGAAGGCGACATTGGTTTCCCCAAGGTTAAGGGAGGGGAAGAGAGCTCTAGATTTCTTCACCATCGAAACGGTACCAACAAGGAGAACTTCAGTTTTATCGTGGTTAAGTTTGAGAAAGTTGGCATACAGCCATTCGTTTATGGAGGTGTAGGCTGAAAAGAACTTGGTAATTGATTGAGAGAAGGACACAGGGGATGAGGAAAGGTATATCTGAGTGTCATCAGCATAGAGGTGGAAGGACAGGCCCAAATCGCGAAGAAGGGAGCCAAGAGGGAGTAAGTAGATGCGAAAGAGGAGGTGACCAAGGACTGAGCCCTGAAGCACCCCGAAAATGAATGTACGACAACCACACCAATGGCGAACTTGTTCCTGCTGTTGATGATGAGGTTACTCCAGCCGAACGTTTTATTTAAAATAAATGAATCAAATTTATCCACTTTAAAGCTGAACCAAATTATGTTGGTATAGAAACGATAAAAAGGAGATAGAGGCACCATAGGTAGGAGATTTTCTCTTTCATAAATATTAAAGTTTTATTGGGTTCCATTTGGGTGAAAAACAACTTGACATCTCCGACTTAGGAACAAGCAGAGGCGCGCAACTTTTTTTCACCCCCCCCTCCCCCCCATAACGAGAGCAGGCCGCAGTTATACGGACACAAATATAACGAATAGATTTTGAGAGACAGGGGAGAGGATTGGGCCGACAGATTGGGAGACTCAAAGCAAGTAGAACATTGATCGCCCTATAAACTACAGTTATTTAGATTGTACTTAGTTTACAGGACAACACACTTTATTGTATGACACAAATTAAATTAAATAAAAATTCAATTTTATTTATGAAAATATTGCATTTATAGTAATCTCGCTATTAGTTTGAATGACCCCTTTGTATCGATCTTGGAAAAGGGAAATTGACTTTTTGAACTATGGCAAGAAGGGGATACGAGGCCCAAAATACTGAGAATAGCTGTTTTATGTAACCTGAACACGAAGATGCCCTCCTAGTACCCGAACTCAAAGATGTCCTCCTTTTACCCGAACACAAAGATGTTCTCCTTGGACCCAAATACAAAAAGGATGCACTCCTTGTACCCGAACACAAATATGTCCTTCTTGTACCCGAACACAAATATACCCTTGTACCCAAACACAAATATATCCATGTGCCCGAACACAACTATGCCCTTGTACCCAAACACAAATATATCCATGTGCCCGAACACAAATATGTCCTTGTACCCGAACACAAATATGTCCTTGTGCCCGAACACAGATATGTTCTTCTTGTACCCGAACATAAAGATCGATCCTTACCAGTTTAGCTGCAAAGACCCCATAACGATTTCTCTTCTTCATCTCCGCTCTTTCACAGCGACCACATTTATTTCCATTTTCAAAAAGGGGATTTTCTTACTCTTGAGAGACTTTGGGTTGGCCCTATATTATATGGAGTTTAGAGCCAACAAAAGGTCCACTCAAGGTTAGCTTTATTCGATGGCTGTATAACCTATTAAAATAGACTAGTAATTCTCTAACGCATCCAATGTGGTGTTCTTTATACCCTCTGTCGGAAGCTCATTACACTAATTTGTCACTTTGGAGTTAAAGGCAATTTTCGTAGTATCAAATTCAAACGATGGTTTCTCCGTTCACAACACTGGTCTGCATCAAAAATCTACCTTAGGTTTTCTGTTGTAGTCTTTCTTAATAAAATTGACCTCCTAAATCCGAATCCGGCATCCGCTTTTCTCTATCAGGTCCAGTTTTTACGATACAGGGGCTGATAATAATTTTATAGTTTATACATGTCCTATATTACATAAAAGTTTCAATAGTTTTTGCACTACTGTATTCGCAGTAAATATTTTGTACATTTTAAGTAATTATATTAATAAGTTTATATTTTTGCAGGTTAGAAATTGCTTAGCATTATAATAATGGGAATAATAATAATAATGATAGTGGTTGAGTTAAAAATGAACAGAAAATGTAAGAATAGCTCCGACAGATTTTGCTGTTTGCGGCAAAGTCACTTTTTCCGAGCAGTAATATACAATCTCTCCTGTAATTAAATCTTTGTATCCTGCATATTTTGGAGTAAGGCGAGGAGATCAAGATAAAAGTTTTGCACCACATATCTGCTGCAAGGGATGCTACATAAGCTCAAGACGCTGAAGTCAGGGTGAACAGAAGTCTATCTCTATTGGACTGCTATTTTTGCATGACAAATCTTAAAGGTGAGCATTGTATCAAGTATTTAAGCTTTCTGTATTATACTGGCCCCTCAAAATGTCATTATTATGCATAGACTTACCATAAAATTATAGCTAACATAGTTCACTTCAGCATGAACATATCTTTTACTAAACATTTCTGTACTATCTGCAACTCCAAATTGATTCCTTTATGTAATATGCAATTATATTTTCTACAGGTATAAATAAGAAGCATAAACCTAGTGTGGCATATCCAGATGTTCCTTCTGCCATCAAACTCCTGCTTCATGGTCCAGGAATTCCTATACCTTCACCCCCTGAACATATAGAGGTCCATGAAGAGATTAATATCAGGTTTCCACACATGAATGGTCGCAAGAACATTCATGTTAAATGACCTGATCAGAGATCTGGGGCTTTCAAAGGAGAATGCACAACTTTTTGGTTTTCGACTTCGTGAAAGTAATATTCTCGCTAAAGAAACAACATTTTTTTTGGTACAGAAATAGAGAACAAGAGTTTCCAAGCTATTTTTTACAGTATTCTTTCAGCTCTTTATTATACTGCGCCAATATTAAAGGACTTTTTGAGGCCCTTGAAATTCCCTACAACCCATTAGAATGTAGACTTTTCATAGATTCCTCCAGTAAAAGTATAAAAGCTGTGTTACTGAATATTGGTAACAAGATAGCTTCCGTTCCTATAGGCGATTCAATCCAACTTACTGAAAGTTATGAAAATATGAAAAAAATGCTGAATACAATAAATTACTCTACCCACAATTGGAGGATATGTGGTGACTTAAAGGTAAGATCATTTTACACTTTGCTCTTTGCTATTGACATTTTCATTTATAATTGTGAATACTTGTGATACACCTTTTGGTCAACTTACATTTTACAAGATGCAAATCTGGAAATCATGAGTCATTTTTTATAGTTATATTTTTTTGTTGAAGTGTGTCCCTATAGGTTAATGCATCCTTTAGAGTTAATGGGAAACTTATCCTAATTGAGAAGTTATACAAAATAACTCAATAAACTCAAAATAAGATGTACATATATCCAATTAGTTCCAATACAATGATTTAATGCATCGGCATACAGGATTTTTCAGTACATATTCATATTCTTATTGTTTTAAGAAATATTACTTTGAATTTGTTTTTAGAAATATTACACTTTGAATTTACATACCCTGCTAAATTTCTCTCTAGGTAGAGTCTCTTATACTTGGGATGCAAATAGGCTACACGAAGCATCCCTCTTTCCTATGTTAATGGGACAGTCGTGCAGATAGTATGCACTATGAGAAGAAGGTTTGGCCTCCACGAGAAGCATTTAGAATTGGATCAAACAATGTGATAGCTGAACCTTTAGTGCCTCCTCACAAAATATTGCTTCTTCCACTGGATATAAAGCTTGGCATATTGAAAATTTATGCCAAAACCCTTAATAAAGAAAGCCAAGCTTTTAAATTTCTTTTTCAAAAATTTACACAAATCAGTGACGCTAAGCTCCATGTGGGAATTTTTGATGGACCTCAGATCAGGAACTTGATGAGAGATCAGCAGTTTGAGGCATCAATGACGGACATAGAAAAAGATGCCTGAAAAGCTTTCAAAGCTCTAGTTAACAATTTTCTAGGTAATAAAAGAAGCCCAAAATATGTCGCCCTGGTCAATCAGCTCCTAACAAGTCTCAAACATTTGGGGGCTCGAATGTCTATAAAGATACACTTTTTACAGTCCCATCTGGATTATTTTCCCGACAACTGCGATGATTACAGTGAAGAACAGGGGAAAAGATTCCACAAGGACATAAAAACAATGGAATCCAGGTACCAGGGTAAATGGGACGTAAACATGCTTGCTGACTACTGTTGGTGTTTGAAGCGTGATGCACCAGATGAGAGGCACAAACGAAAATCGTCAAGGGCGTCTTTTCTTGAAAATTAGAATTATTTTCTTTATTATGTTACATTCTTTAATTTTTTGTTTTATTAAAAGGATTATAGTTTACATACGTTTATTCCTGTTTCTATGATATAACAATAATAATGCATTATTAAATAGAGAAAGGTTTTTGATTTTTTTTTTTCAGGAAAAATGAGGTAACCTCAATGAAAATGGTGTATGCTGTACTGAGAAAATCTCACCTGATTGAACAATAATACATTCCTTTTTGAGCTCAGGAAGTTTGATTCATTAAGAAACCACAAATAAATCGTGAGGAACATAAAATTATAAAAGTATATCATTTTAGTAACTTGGATTAGATTTCTTTACAACCAAGTTGTTACCCGGAATTGCAAAAACATTTTGTGTATATTTGTTTTCATTGCATTTGTGCTAAAACGGGAATCAAATTAGAAAAAAATATCAACACTAATATATTGTCATGGACGCAAAGAAAAAGAAAATCAAAGTAATATGCTTGGTGGTATAATTTTTGAAATCATTTTGTATGCAAATGATCATGCTTCTAGGCTGTCACGGTCAGCGTGCATTCAGAGTCAGAGGAAGATATCGTTTAAATTTATTCAAAATCAGACACAATTTTAGGGGTGAACCTGCAGCGTCTTTTTTGTTCAAATATAAAGATTAAAGTTGTGATGCATACTCGAAGCAGCATTTTTAGCCACAGGCTAGGGAAAAATTAGCCATAATTAGCCAAAGGATATATTACATCAGCATTGTTACGATAAAAAGTGAAATTAAAAAATAATTATAAATAAATGACACCTACATTTATTTAATTAAAAGTATTGTGAAACAATGATATCAAACTACTCAGCTTTCATTTCTGTTTCAATAGTTCTGCCGCTTCCTGGTTCCCCTTCTATATTTGGGTTTGGCTTTGGCTACAACTTTGCAAATACATCTCACTTGTAAAATGATTTAACATTTTTTATGTGCCATTAAAGTTTTTACAGCATTTATTATTTAATGCTACATGAGATTTGAGCCTCATGTTGGAATAAATTTTGAGATGGATTTAGAGGACTTTAAACATTTTTCCTTACTCTTATGCGCTGCTGACTTTTCATGCATCACTAAATTATGTTTTTTAAACTGATATTGTACAAAGACATAATTTGCACGAACATCATTTTCTTTAAGCATCAACCATGGATGCTCAGGTTCCCATGTTTTCTATTGCTAGTCATTATGGGCAAAATTTCACTGTTTTTTATTTCGAAATATACGACGCAAAGTTTATTGCATTGCAACGAACCGCACAAATGAATTAATAATTAGAGTGAGTCAGAATTGCTCACGTAACACGTATATAAGAAATGCAGTGGTGCCATTCTGAATAACTAGGATTGAACTGTTAGCAGTATTAACTCTGCTGGATTGAACTGTTAGCAGTATTAACTCTGCAGCTGGATTGAATTGTTGCAAACATGTAAAGAACACTATTTGTTACTTTACCAATGGCCGAAAACTTTTTCTCACGTTGAGACTTGCGAGTACGTACGTAACAAACGCAACATGTAAGCTACATGAAAAACTTGTTCAATCGGTATCGGAGAGGAGATTTTATGTAAATTCTTATTGCAATTTTTAAGTGATTTTGATATTTATATTAAAACTAACAGAAATTAGCCACAATTAGCCAAGTGACTAAATAATTTATTTATTTTTTTAGCCATCAACTTATGAAATTAGCCACATCTGGCCAGCCTGACTCGAAGTGAGGATTTGGGAATTTATAGAGACAGAATTATGCGGTTCGAAATATGACCAAAATTTTAAGCAGTAGAACACTTTATTACTTTTCCTTAATTAAAGTTAAGATGCACAGCAAATTTTAAGCCATTGCTAACACTAAAGCCTCTTCCTGAATCGTTAATTTCTAAATCCAATGAGCATAACATAACATTTCTTACATTGAATATCGTCGACCAATGGTCACTAATTCAGTTAGCATTAGTTTGTAAAGTTATTTTCTATTTAAATTTAGTTAATATTCTATCAAGCTTAATCTGTTAGTGTAAATATTACACCCACAAAATTCATATAATAAAGAATAGCGGCCCTAGCAACGCCCTGTGTTGGGGACAACTCTAGCGGGTTGGTTTACTTCGCTGTCCCGTCTCCTTGGATGCAGTGAACAACTCTTTGGTTTAACAATCTTCTACATTATGTATATTCAGGCCCCTAAACATAGTAGAGTGGTAGAGGCAGGTAAAAAGAAACGCTACTGGGAAGTGACGTTTCGTAGTGATCACTGAAACTCCGCAGGATTGACGGATTTATGTTGGTTGCTCAGGACAGTCTCGGGAGATTCCCTGCGCGTATTGTTTCATTGATAGATAGATATAGGCAGATGGATGGAGGGATATTTGGGCAATTGTACTCTGTTGGAATGTGTGTTCGGTGTGGTTGAGCGTTTATAGGTGTGGAAGAGGCAATCCGTTGGTGCCTTGAGGGGGGACTCGCGGGTTGTGGAGAGCAGGGATTTAAGACCCACAGAACCCCACTTCCGGGAAGGGCCGAGCGTTGCTCGAGTTTGCGGTTGCCCATTTCCCGACCAGATACCTCCACGCCTCAGCCTTCTCTCTCTGGGGTGGGGCAGCGGAGTAGGGAAGGGGCCACAGCTGTAGATCTCGCTAGTGGGGTGCTTGCACTCTATCTCTCTTTTATCTTTTCTCTATTCTCTTTTCTTCTCTTTTTTCTTTTCTTTTTTTCTGTTCTCTTATTTCATTGTACATTTACCATTTCCCCTTTCTCCTTTTTCATTTTTCCTTTCTCATTTCCCCATTAGCATTCCTCATTTCCCCCTTCCCTTCCCCGTTCCCATTTCAAATTTCTCATTATTCCTTTCTCATTTCTCGTTGCTTATTGATCTTTTCTCTCCCCCCCCTTTCTTTTCTCGTTGCTCTTTTCTCTTTTTGTTTATTTTTCTTCTTTTCTTTTCCTCCTTTTCCACTTTCCATATTTTTCCTTTTTCCCCTTTCCTCTTTCTTTTTACACTTTTTCTTTTCTCTTTTCCTTTTTTTTACTTTTCCCATTTTCCTTTTCCTTTTGCCTTTTCCCCATTCCGCTATTCTCCTTTTTTCCTTTTCCCGTTTTCTTTTTCTTCTTTATCTTTTCCCTTTTCTCCTTTTCCTTTTCCCTCTTCACATTTTTATTTGTTTATTTTTGCTTTTTCTTATTTATTTTTATGTTTCTTTTTCCCTTTTTTTCTTTTCCCCTTTGCTTTATCTTTTTTAAAAAAATTTCTCTTTCTCTTTCCTTTTCCCTTTACCTTTTTTACCTTTTCTTTTTCCCCAATTTTCCATTTTACCATTTTTACTTTCCCCCATTTTTTATTTTTATATTTGTACAATTTTACGTTTTTACATTTTCACGTTTTGACATTTTTGTATTGTAATATGTTTGAATATTTGTATATATTTTTTATGTTGTGTATATTTTTATGTATTATATTTTTATATATTTTATGTCTATTTTTTCAATTTTCTATTTCTATTTTATATAGTTTCTATTTTTCCATAGTTTTCTATAGTTTTCTATTTTTCTATAATTTTCTATTTTTTAAAGTCTTCTATTTTTCTATAGTTTTCCTTTTTCTATAGTTTTCTATTTTATACAGTGGTATATTTTGGGGGGGGGGTTTCTACTTCTCTATAGATTTATAGTTTTCTATAGTTTTCTACTTTTCTATAGATTTCTTTTTTTCTATAGTTTTTCTAATTGCTAGAGTTTTCTATTTATCTAAAGTTTTGTCTTTTTTAGGAGTTTTATAGTTTTATATTTTTATAGTCTTATGTTTTTTTTTAGTTTCATATTTTTCTCCAGAGTTTTTCATTTTTTTTTAAATTTTCTAGAGTGTTTTAAATTTGATTTCTAGAGTTTTTTTTCGATAGTTTTATATTTCTCTCTTTCAGGGTACATCTATGCGCTAGACAACTGTTTGTTCGTCTATTTTTGTCTCTCTCTCTCGGATTTATATACTTTCCTTTAATTGTGCGTGTGATTTTCTCCCTTCTTTTTCTCTTCTGTCTGTCTTCCTCTCTCTCTCTCTCTCTATATATATATATATATGTAATCGTGTCTGTGTATCTCTCTCTGTCCCCTTATGTCTGTATGGCTGAGTCTTTATGTGAGACAAAAGGCCTCCCCCCTTCTCTTCCGCTCCTATAGATGCCTATTTCCTTATTTATTTACTTAAGCCTTATTGTGAGGGGTGTCGGGCCCCTCCCTCTCTCCTCACCGCTAATCAAAGGGCGAGAACAACGTGAGGACCTCTCCCCCCTTTCAACTCCATTCATCACTCCCCAGTGACCTACCCATTCCACATCCTGACCAATCCCTTCTATCCCTGCCCCTTTACCTATTTGTTCAGACGCTTCGATCCTCTCAAGGGGGAGGAAAGGGCATCCCTCTCTAACTCTAAACTCGCATACCCTCGGTCATGGTACCTCTATACGGGTTAATACCCTAATGCTTTGAATCCCAGTGTCTCGGATGCACATCATCTGATTCAGCTTCCCCGCATCTGGCTCCCTCCTCCTTAGACTCTTGGGCATTACTCCTTATGCTCTTGTATGGTCCAATCTCTCTTGTAGGCCTCTGTTCCGGTTTGATGCCTCCGTATGCTAATGAGCATTATGCCTCTTTGACATTACCTCTGCCTCCACCCTCTCTCTCCCCCCTATCTATCTATCTATATATCTATATCTCTATCTATCTACTTATCTATCTATCTATTTATCTATCTATCTATGAGATCCTACAGGTCAATCTCTCTCTGTATACCTTCAAGCCTCTTTCCATATTCTTCTTGGGGTAATTCGTAAATATAGGATTCTCCACCCCCAGGTAAGGGGGAATTTCAGTTCAATCGAGATTAACAATTGCGTCTGTCCCTCCCTTGGCCAAGTGCGCCCCTAAAAACAAACCGTTTGTTTAATCATTGTCGGGTCTTTAACTCTCCAATATGTTTCAGACTCCCTAAATATACCACTTCGCGAATCATTTTTCTCATTTCGGACGAAGATACCATCGTTAGCTTAGATATTTTTTTTTAGAAAAAATTGTATAAACTCAATTACAATTCTTGTTTTTTTTAAAGAAAAAAGAACTTGTAACCATTGAAGGCATTTACACCCCCATCTTTTTGGCTGTTCTGATCTCTTACGGGTTGACTGACTATTCTGATAGTTTACAGATCAACTATCTAACTGTTCTCATATTTTAAAGATCAAGTCTATAACTATTCTAGATAGTTTAAAGACAAACTATCTAACTGTTCTAATAATTTAAAGATCAGCTATCTAACTGTTCTGATAATTTAGTGATCAACTATATGACTGTTCTGATAGCTTTGGCTTTGGCATTTTTTTTGTCTTTTTGTTAAAATTCTTGGTGATTGTTTGGGGCATATATAATATTGCTATTTATTCCTCCCTATTTCAGTTATATTCATAATGATATACAAATAAAAACTTTACGACCCTGTATTTATCTAATTTTAAAAAATTTCCAAGGTGTCCGAAAACTTTGAGCCAGCTCTGTATTGCATTGTATCGAGGGAAAATTGACCTAGCCATTTGGCTTAGATGTTAGATTATATAGTGTTTGGATCAAGAGTTTAAATAAACCTGAAAATATTGTACCATTTTATACTTTATAGGCATTTTAAATGTATAATTTCTGGTAAAACAGTTTGTTTATTATAAAACCCGTGATACGTGTCCCAACTGCTGTTTACATTTATTTACCCACATTACATATATCGCAATTAATATTTAAGACCTGTATGTATGCATCTGGCGCTGTATAATATACAAACAGAGTCAGATGTATGTATCCATCTTTCCATGTCTGCATCGTTGAAATTAAACTTTACGTGCAATGAATCGTTCCAGAACTTTTTAGCTAGGAGGTCTAATTCGGTGTACCTACTACCTGGAGGAGTCTTTCATTACCTGATCGTGAGCCTACATTTTTGCCACGCTTCTTCACAATCGACAAAGCCAAATGGCATACTGAAGACATAAGAAGGCTTGTTATTGAATTTCGACACGTCATGAACAAGAATGGAGACACATCCAAGCGAATGACTATCCAACATGCATCAATCCCGACAATCATAGGCAAGTATAAGGACGCTGTAAGAGTTAAAACTGCCTGGACATAGAATGAAGCCCAAATTATGATGATTGTTATTCATATCATTGTGAAGAAGGTTGAATTTGACCTGCAAACTACTAAAAACACATGTGAAGGTTTAACTGCAGCTGAAGTTAACATTTCAGAGACGAGGGTGAAGAGATGCCTACACCAAAATGACCACGGCGACCGAGCTAGAAAGAAGACCTGTATTTTTCGGTGAAACTCACGTTGCCGAAAGTATCACGTTTTCAAAGGAGGACATTCACTATGATGAAACATTTTGGAAGGAAGTATTACAAAATGATGAAACAAAAGTACGAGTACTTAGCCATAATTGCAGAAAACTTTGGGGGCAGAAAGCTGGTAAAATGCTTCTTCACTAAAACACCACCCCTATTAGTAAAACACGGGATAGGAAGCATAATGTTATTGTGTTCCTCTGCTGATAATGGTCCATGTACCCTTGTAAAATTAATCAAACAATGAGGAAAGAAGAATATTTGGCAATTTTGAAAGAAAACTTATTATCAGCATAAAAACTGAATTCGGGTATGCTGTTTTACTCTCAACAAGACAACGATTCAAAACATCTACCCTCTGTCGTGGAAAAAATGCGTTGAAGATTCGAAATTCATTTCCTAGAAATGGCCTGTAACAAGCTTCAGAAAAACAAACCCAACGAAAAGGGACGAGTTGGGGATGTACTGTAAGAAAAAATGGAGCTAAAATTCTATTAAAAACTGATGTAAGTTAATCGAAAACTATGAAAAATGTTTGACAGCTCTCATTAGTAACAAAGGTCACGAAACGAAATATTAATTATTATTTACTTCCATTGGTGTACGTAAACATTTTCCATTTGTTCAATTTTATAATCATATGGAATAATTACTTTCGGGTTCCTGGACACATTATAGTGGATTTTTGCATCACCCTTGGATGGTTATGTGCAAAATTCATCGAAACCATTCAAATATTAATCGAGTAAAAAAAAATAATCAGAAAAATATACACCAATGACGTAAACTTAAATTTCTCCTCAAATCAGTATATGTGCGTATACGTGGTTGGACCGCCTGGTTAGACCCTATTTTGGGTGAAAGAGGGCGTTAAACGCTTAATAAAAAAGAACAAAAAGAAAACTGGTTGCCTAAGTGATGAGGTAAGACAAAGAGGACATTGGTGGGCATTTTGGCAGTTTGGTACCGAATCATATGGTATGTGTCTCAGTGGGGTACCAACATTTTAAAGATGATCCAACCCACGGCTTTTGCAACACATGGCAGCCGCAGCGATATCGACCTGACTTCCTTCTATGCCCCATCCGACGAGTGACCAAGCTACATGTGCCTTAACTTTCCTTAATAAAGAGAGGCGTGTGTTCATTTGTATGAGGTTTGGGGGAGGGAAGGTTTGTATGTATGTATTCAGGACCCATTTTTAGGTATTTCAGCACCCTTTTGAGGGCGTTCTTAACTGTTGGGAAGTTTGTTCTTGGTGGTAACGATTTTTGTTCTTAATGATAAGGAGTTTCGTTTATAACTATAAGGATTTTTCGAACTGTAAGTTTTGTTCTTATTTGCTAGGATTTTTGTTCTTAACGCTAACTTTTACTCTTAAAATTTTAAAAGTTTGGTTCTTACCTATAATGAATTTTATTCCTAACTGTAAGGAATTTTCTCCTTTTTTGTCCATTAAATCTTTTGTTCTTAGAGCTGGTAACAATTTTTAATTCTACCAACCTCTTTTATTAAACTTAAGAACTATTTTTCTTAACCCCTAAATTTTTGCTCTTAATTTTCAAAATCAGGCTATTAACCTTGAAACTTTGTGTACCAAATCGAAACAACTTTTGTCATTAACTTGAATAACTTTAGTTCACTACCCAGAAATCCATTTGTCATTAACCCCGAATTCCTGTTTTGAGACCGAAGAATTTGTTTTTAACCTTAAAAAACTGTTCTTCCCAAACCATGGTTCTTATACCAAACTCTCTGTTGCTCTTAACCCTACTAAATGTTCTTCCTCTATTTGTACTCAAACGATAGTCAAACGGATTAAAGCAAGGCTGATGCAATCCAACCGAGGAATATATATCAAAGGCGAACGAAAGTGGGGGAATAAAGGGGGAAAATAAATTATCTGATAATGACAAGCACTGCAATTGCAAACGTCGTTGACCCCAAACACTTAGATTAAGTACATTTAAATCTTCTACAAACAAACTCATCGATACGAACAGGACAGGAATGTAAAACTTTGCGCGCCCTGTACCATGGCACCTCGTTTGGTACTTATGATTGTCAATAAAAAGTACCCAACAAGACAGTTTTGGATCAAGGAAGAGAAGGGGCATAAAACGTCTCACAACACAGATAAGACATCTATTCTTCAGGCTTTACGCCAGAATCGCAAATAAAATAGATTCTGAACTTGCAAAGGAGATCAATAAAGCTTTAAGTTCAGGATTATCACTCAGAACAGGGAGAGACTTAAAGATCAAGGGCTGAAATCATGCAAGGTGAGAAAGAAGCCATGGACATCTGAGATCAACACAAACAAACGTCTTAAGTAGGCCAAAGATCACAAAAATTGGACACATGAACAATGGTCTAAAGTTATCAATTAAGATGAAAGTAATTAACAGGCTGTTGTTTTAGATGTAATTCCATTTAAATATATCTTGGAAGAAACTTATTTAAAGAATTGACTTTTTGTAACAATTTGGCAGATTTACAGCACTTCTGAAATTATTTTTGAGACGGTGTTGGAAATTCATGTCACCTTGCTTGTGTGGTACTAAATGAGAAAGAAGCATGGAGATGGTTCTATCATGGTATGGGTTTGCGTAACTTCAGGAGGGCCAGGGGGAGATGTTTTAATGCCACAGAAGAATCAACTCCATAACTTATACCACCATCTTCTCACAAGTTTTATTGCCTAAATTGCACCCCACAACACCAAGAAGGAATATAGTTTCAGAAATTTGTGAAAGTTTAGTGAAATCGATACCACGAACAATTATGGCTGCAATTAGGATAAAAGCGTGGGATCAACTAAGTATTAAAATAGTATATATATATATATATATATATATATATATATATATATATATATATATATATATATATATATATATATATATATATATATATATATAAATAAACCTATAGTTTTAGAACGTGATCTTTCGAATATATTTTTTTTTAAAGGTGGACAAGTAAACTGGTATGAATCTTCTGTGCATTCTTTACCCCCTCCTTCTTCCCCCGCTCCCCCAACTCTCTCCATTCTGTCCTCGCCCTCTCCCCATTTCCCAACTCTCTCCCTTATTCCCCCCTTTCTCTCTCTTCCCTCCCCATACACCCCTACCCCCTCTCTCCCTCTCACAGCCTTCCCTACCCCCTCCCTCTTCCACTCCTTCTCTCCCAACCCCTCTCTCTTCCCCTTCTTCTCCCCCAACTCACTCTCCCTCCCCTCCCCTCCCCCTCCCTCTCCCTCTGCCCCTCTATTTACTCCCACTCGCTCTCCCGCCTCTCTTCCCTCTATCCACCTCTCCCCACATCTTCCCCATCTCTCCCCTCTCTATTTCCCCATCCTTTCTCGCGAACTCCCCTCTCTCCCCCTTTTCTATCTCCCCTTCTCTTCTTCCCCCTCTCCCCACTCTTTCTACCTATATCTACCCCTCTATCTCTATCTAACTATCTCCTCTACCCTTCACTTTCTTCTCTCCTAAGGGTAGAGTATTGGAGAGGGGGAGGTAGGGGAAGGGGGATAGGAAGGGGGAGGCAGGGGAGGGAGGTGAGATAGGGAAGGGGCGAGGGGGGAAATAGTGGGAAGGGGGACAACGTGTATATTTTTAGAACGTGATTTTTTGAATAATTTTTAATTTTATTATACTATGTTTATTATTGAGCTCCCATTTCACCCTGCCTGCCCCCTGTAGAGAGGGGGCAGAGATAGAGAGAGAGGGGGGAAGGGGTAAAGAAATTAGGAAAAATAGAGAGGAGGAAGGGGGGAAGGAATGGGGATAGGTGAGGAAATGGAGGTAGGGGGATGAGTAGGTGATGTGATAGGGGTTAGAGCAAGAGGGAGAGGATTTTTAAAAAAGGAATTTAGGAGCCTATCTGGTGACTGCCCACTTGGGTATAAGTTGCCACAATCTAAAAAAAGGGAGAGGAGAGGGTAGGGGAACATGGAGGTGATGGGGGGGGGTAAAGATGATCACAATCGATTTAAAAGATCAAATAGGCCGAAGGCCAACAGCCCGAAGAGATGGTAGTGAGCGAAGCGAAGCGCAAGCTTCCCACTTAGGGGGATGAGGCGAAGCCATGGCATATATATATATATATATATATATATATATATATATATATATATATATATATATATATATATATATAGAGAGAGAGAGAGAGAGAGAGAGAGAGAGAGTGTGTACTGAGTTAATTTATCTCAAATCTCTAATTACATTATATTATTAATGATTCAATAGGGTGCTTTATACTTTTTGCTAAGGGTGTATACAATATTTTAATATGTTGTTCAAGTCAAAACTTTCTAAGTTTATTTTTTGAAACCGCCAATTTAGAATCTAACCTTATCAATCAGGGTGGTAGAAACGACAGGAAAAAAGGCAGCAAACACTTCCTAAAGAAGATTCCTTTTATAAAAATTAGAAGAAACTGTTCTAAGTACAGTATTTGATACCTTAAATGAGAAGAAACTGATCTAATCATTTGTTAACCTAACAAACAAATGTCCGATGTAGGAAAGAACCAATCAGTTGGTGTAAAGATGAGATTCATTTTTTCATTGTAAGCAAAGATGAAAAGAGCTACACTGATTGTTCTGGCAAAAAGAATGTTAACTCAAATAGTGTCGTTGACATTGAGTGTATTACAAAGTAATTTCCATCATTTAAAGAGCTAAGTTCCATTTAGACATTAACTACACAACTAAACCCCCACCTTCTTCTGCTTCGTCGATGGGAAGGATGCCATCGATAGTTACCTTCTACGATTTGAGAGATTTGCCAGGTAGCAAGGATGGCATGAAGACCAATGGGCCACCGCATTAAGTGCATTGTTGACTGGAAGGGCATTAGAGACATGTTCAAGAATGCCCGAGGAAGATGCGGCACAATATAATTTTCTTAAGTCCGCCTTATTCGTAAGGTATTATTTAACAGAGGATGGCTACCGAAAAAAAATTCCGTAGTGCGAAGCCTGAAATCTGCGAAAGTCCGGATCAGTTCATCGATCGGCTACGGAACTATCTGATGGAATGGATAGGGCTATAAAATACTGACGAGAGCTTTGAGGCGCTGGCAAATTTGTTCATCAAGGAGCAGTTCATGAACGCAGTATCACAGGACCTGGCCATTCATTCGCGAGAGCAGAATCCCAAAACGCTCCAAGGCATTGGAAACATGGCTGCGAGTACTTGACGGCACACCATGAAACTCTATCATCATCTCGGCCGAAGTCACTTTCTCACATAGATTCTTCTTCTGACCAAGGATCCTTCACCCACGGAAAAAGCTTGACCGACCGCGCTATCTCGCAGAGACCAGCGCAGAAGTGTTTTCGATGCAGTAAACCAGGGCACGCAGCAAGAGAGTGTTGGTCTAATCCTATTTCTCCCCAGCTGGCAATCAAGTGTTTCAAATGTGGCAAGCCTGGCCACAGAATACAAAATTGCAGGGAGCGGATGGTAAATATCGCAACAACCGTTCAAAAGGACACTGAGAGCCATCCCACAGAAATGTTCGCATTATGCGCCATAGCAAACGAGGAATACGCTGAGGAAGCTACCCCAGAGGAGATTGAGTCTTTTGTGAAAGACAACAAGCTACTCCTACCCAACGGTAAGTTTTTGCCATACTTGGACGCGTGTTTCGTGAGTAGGGGGGGCATTTCCATGCCTGTAACCATGGGAAAAGTTGGAAATCAACTGGTCGACACACTAAGAGATACAGGCTGCAGTGGTATCATAGTGAGGAAATCCCTTGTGTCAGACAACCAGCTCACAGGAAAAATCACTGCATTGAGGTTTGTGGATGGAACGTTAAAAAGGGCCTCACTAGCCAAGATCCTCATTGACACCCCCTACTTGAACCGGTGAAGTGGATGCAGTATGCATAGAGAACTCCATATGTGGGCTGGTGATTGGAAATGTCCCCAGGGCTCTCCCTGCGGATTGTCCTGACCCCAAATGCCAGGAGTAGATGGAGCCGTTACACGCCCAAGCCATCCAGCTCTACCAGCAGATGCGCTTGAAGGAGAACCAGCTCATTGTCCAGCGCCCGCGCAGAGAAGCCAGCAAGCGCGAGAAGAAGCTCAAAGACTTCAACGTTCGATTGGAGGTCGAGCGCAGGAACCGACTCCTCGAACGCAAGGAGCAGAGGCGCACGGAACGGCGCGAAGCCTTCTATCGCCAGGAGGAGGAAGAGGAGCAGTGCCTGCCTGATGAACTGAAGAAGCAGCACGAAGAGAAAGAGAGGAAGAAGTTGGAACTCTCAAAGGAGGAGGAAGAGCGATTGATCCGTCGCAAGGGAGGCGACCTGCAGCGGGGAAAAATTCCTACCCGCTCAGACGCCAAGCGCAATGGCGAAATCAAAGAGGACAAGTCGACTCCTTGGCGTCCCACCAAGAGTATGGCGTGGCGCGATAAGAAAAAGGCAAAGATGGACACGTGGCGTATCAAGGACGAAGGGCGAGAGCCCATGTTGGAGCGCCTGTCGAGCCGGGACATCCGGTGCATGGATCCGCCCAAGGAGAAGCCCCCACCACCCCGCAACGGCAACGAGCGCTGGAGGAGCGATGGACGAGACACCTCGGCGAAGGGTTCTCCTCCACGCAGAATCAACGAGAGAGAAGGAGATGACTGGCGTAGTGCCCCACAGCGCGACTCGTGGGCGCAGGCATCTCGCGACATTGGCAGAGGTCCTCGGGATCAAGGCTTCGGACGTGGGCCACGAGAATTTAAGTGGTCCTCCAGGCGAACATGAGAGACGAGGACGTAACCGGAGTTCCGATTAGCGGGAGAGCGGATGGCAACGTGACTGCGAACCTTGGCGAAAGGACGACCACCGAGGACCTTCTAAAGCGGACTAAGCGACCACATGGAGAAGATCGGAGCCTGTAGGTGAGCCCAAGAAGGACGGTTTTCGCAGTCAGCCGAAGAAGACTTCTAATGCCTGGAGGGTCGGCGGCAGTGCCGACCCAAAGTGTGTGTTTAGGATAAATTTTATTGGTAAATTTATTCTCAGTGGGGGGATATGTCCCACACGTAATATTTGATAATTTGCCTTTACTTTCTGACTAGGGCTGTGACGTGATATAGTGGGACCTACGTTCGCTTAATTGAGGCTGACACGTCATCCAAAGGAATTCTAGAATTTTCGTTCGCTTTGATCGGCCAGTTTCCCTCCTAATTATTTTACTGAATATTAAATTGGATTAAGATTATTACGATTTTGTCATGAAAGAAAGTTATTTTATATTTTGTGTTAAGAACTTTCATTGTATGTTGATGTAGCATTGGAATTTTGAACGATCCATATTTGTTAGTGTTACGTGGAATTCAATGTCGAGGCCTTCATTCTTCACAGAAGACAGACCATTTTTTTGTGCTTGGAGAAGAAAGTTGTGTTCGGGAGCAGAGTGGATTTCGTGCACTTATTTTCCGGTTTCGTGCGTCTCGGAAGGCTATTGCTATTTAAGGCTATTGCTATTTAAGGCCATCCTGATTTAAGGCTACCGTGAGTTAGGGTTACCGTGAGTTAAGGTTACCGTGAGTTAGGGTTACCGTGAGTTAGGGTTACCGCGAGTTAGGGTTACCGCAAGTTAGGGTTACCGCGAGTTAGGGTTACCGTGAGTTAGGGTTACCGTGAGTTAGGGTTACCGTGAGTTAGGGTTACCGTGAGCTAAGGTTGCCCCGAGTTAAGGTTACCCCGAGTTAAGGTTACCCCGAGTTAAGGTTACCCCGAGTTAAGGTTACCCCGAGTTAAGGTTACCCCGAGTTAAGGTTACCCCGAGTTAAGGTTACCCCGAGTTGAGGTTACCCCGAGTTGAGGTTACCCTGAGTTGAGGTTACCCTGAGTTGAGGTTACCCTGAGTTAAGGTTACCCTGAGTTAAGGTTACCCTGAGTTAAGGTTACCCTGAGTTAAGTTTATTGTGATTGATTGACTTAGTGTAAGACAAACGGCAGAGTTGTACCCCTTTTGCATTTTAGTGCGGGTTTACCGCGAGTGTTGTGCCTCTTGTGCATCTTTGTTCTTGTGTCTTCCATACTCTAAATATTTTTATATGTTCCAAAAGGTCATTCCTTAGCTCGACCTATCAAACTTGTAATTTAGTCTTGGAATATATCGGCATTTTCAAGTCGATTCATTTATCAAACATTTGTAAATAAAGTTTTCTCGTTTCAAGTCGACGCATCTTCTATCCTTGGCTATAAACTTTTGGGTTAAAGAATCTGGGCATGTCACCTGACCCCAGTTTGTGACATTGTAATTTATCCCTTTAGTGTTTCGGCATTTTCCTGTGTACCCTCAATAGTTGAGGATTGTAAAATAATGAAAATACATTTCAAATAATGTTCTTACAAATAACATAACTAATAATAAGAAACAAAGAAAAAATAATGGTAAAAACAAGCAAACAGTAGCTAATGATAATATTCTCTTTAACTAGAAAAGTAATTCGAAGCAAACGACTTGTAACTAATACTAGGAAACTAAGAAATTATAAGGATCTTGACTAGAAAAAAATAACATGAAACAAATGAAGTGAAATAAAATTTTTCAAACCTAGAAGTAATAAGCAAACAGTGGTTCATTATAATACTAACATTCTCTATCACTGAAAAAAGATAATATGAAACAAATAACTAGTACTAAGTAGCCAACGTTGGAAGAACAAAAAACAATAAAAACAAATCAATGAATATTTACATTATTGAAAAGGTTAATTCACATAGCCACGTCGATGGAAATAACCGGCAGCGCTTGCTTGAATTGCAGGTTCAGCAAGCAAAGGATATAAGTTTTGCATCTTAAGCCAAAATAATTTTAAATTAAATTCCTTATAAATGTCATGAGCCATTGCATCATGTGTCAGTTCTATTAACTCCTCTTGCTTGTCTGTTCCCGGTTGCAAGGAAGAGGGATCTGTTGTAAAAGGATTGTGGAGATAAAAAAGATCTTCTTCCCCAAGGTTAGGAAAGTAATTTCTTATTTCATTTTCTAACGCTCCAAGGTAATCAAAAATAGTCCACTTAATTCAACATTCTCCACAGATTCATTTTCGTTGATAAATTCAGTCACTGTTTCAAACATAACCAAAGTATCAAATTCAATATTCCTTTTCCAAACACTAATTTTGGTTAAAAACGCCTCAATCTTTGACACGAAGTCGCATACTGATGCATCTGGCCCTCGCAGACTTTGATTAAGCCTATTTGAAGCATCAAATATGTCAACCAGATATGCTAATTTTAAGAGGCAGTGATCATTTTTTAATGACATTATAAAATCCTTGCAACAGTTACTACTGGAAATTTGAAAAAAAATGAAACGGTTCTATTCGCAACTTATACACACGTTTTGTACCATTTCCTCGAGAGAGCCAACGTACATGAGTGTGGAAAAGAAGTACACCATGTTCCGCCTCGAAATCCAGTAAGTTAAAAACTCGACTGTTAAGAGCACTCCATTTGACATAATTAACAATTTTCATTAGCTGTGAGAAGAAATTGGACAAATCATTGGGCAAACCTTGCAAGTCAATGCAAACCGATGTATGATGCAATGTGTAAATTTCACGGGTGGAGTTACTTCCACAACATGCCTTCTAAAACTAGAATCTCCCCCGAATGCGGTCCATTATCTATGATGTTTACCTTTCTGAGTTAAATTGAGTTTTCCTCTTCTCCTCTGAAGATTTGAACTCATCCGCATTATATGGCGCCTTCTCGAGGATTTATCCAATCTATTTTTAAATGAGTTAAGTTTCGTTCTTTCTTTCTTTCTTTCTTTATTTCTTTCTTTCTTTCCTTCCTTCCTTCCTTCTCTCCTTCCTTTTATTTCTTTTCTTTTCTTCTCTCGCTTTTCTCGCTATATTTCCACTATTTTCTCTCTATTTTGTTCGCTCTTTTTCGACTTTATCGCGCTTTTTTTTAGCCTTTTCCGCTCTTTTGCTCTTCTCTCTTTTTTCTTTCCTCTTTTCTTTCCCCCTTTGCATTTTCCCTCTTTCTTTTTTTCTTTTTCTCTCTTTTTTCTTTTTCTCTTTCCTCCCTTTTTCTTTTTCTCCTTTTTCTCTTTGCATCTATTTTCCTCTCTTTTTTCTTTTTTTTGTCTTTGTTCGCCTTCTTTCGCTTCCCCCTTCTTGTTTCTCTTTTTCTCTTTCCTTCTTTTTCTCTTTTTGCTCTTTTTCTCTTTTCTTTTCTCATTATTTCATTTTTTCTCTTGTCTCTCTTTTCTCTCTTTCCTCTCTTTTTATCATGTCTTTTTTCCTCTAATTTCTTTTTCATTGTTGTTATTGCGCTTTTCATTCAAGAATAAAAAGAAGTGATCTTATCATTTCATTATCCTAAGCAACGAAATGGACTCCAGCAAATGAGTATGTTCTATGTATGCAAATTC
Source organism: Ceratothoa steindachneri (assembly GCA_963969495.1). NCBI lineage: Eukaryota > Metazoa > Arthropoda > Malacostraca > Isopoda > Cymothoidae > Ceratothoa > Ceratothoa steindachneri. Next base: position 170,363,295 of record OZ018320.1, on the reverse strand, counting down.
TGTACTATATTCGTGTGGAATTTCTTTTATTTTAATATTACTTAATATTAATTTTATATATTACTTCGTTACTGAGATTTTCCAGAGTACTTAGCATACAGCTACCAATAATATATACCTTTTCGATTGTCCATTATGCTACCAAAAGGACAGAGGTGCTACTGTATTACGTGCTCAACCAATTATGCATGTCTATGTAGCGCAATCCATGTAGCGCAATCCATGTAACGTGTTCCGACGTCATTATAAGAAATTTAATATCAAATATTCTCTCAGCTACTTTAATTTTGAGTTTAATTAGATTAATTAACTCAAAGTTTCCTTCAGATAAGATAATAAGAGTGGAGAACTAGAAAATATAATTAGTGGTTGAATTTTTAAAGAAGTTTCTACTTCAAACAATTGTTTATTAATATTCTAAAAGACAATTAGGTTAGATAGTTCAATATTCAAGTCTTTTTATCATCATCATCATCATCATCATCATCATCATCATCATCATCATCATCATTTCAGGTATATTCTATAACCTACAAGGCTGGATGGTAGCTATGGCTCGTTAGCTAAAGTAAACACTGGATTTCTTTTTGCCCTTGACCTTTTATTTATAATCCAGCACGCTGACCAATATGCTACCGATCCTTTCAGTTCTATTTATGTCTTTTTTTAATCCAGCACGCTAACTAATATGCTACCGAACCCTTTAGTTCTACTTAAGTCCTTTTTTTTTAAATTCAGCACGCTAACAATATGCTACCGACTCCTTCAGTTCTATTTAAGTCCTTTTTTAAATCCAGCATGCTAACCAATATGCTACCGAGCCCCTCAGTTATATTTATGTCCTTTTATTTAAAATTCAGCACGCTAACCAATATGCTACCGAGCCCTTCAGTTCTATTTATGTCCTTTTTTAAATCCAGCATGCTAACCAATATGCTACCGAGCCCTTCAGTTATACTTATGTCCTTTTATTTAAAATTCAGCACGCTAACCAATATGCCACCGAGTCCTTCAGTTCTATTTGTCCTTTTTTAAATCCAGCATGCTAACCAATATGCTACCGAGCCCTTCAGTTATATTTATGTCCTTTTATTTAAAATTCAGCACGCTAACCAATATGCTACCGAGCCCCTCAGTTGCATTTTTGTAATGTCAATTTTGAATAGTACATTAAAACGGTGCACTCACATGAATAATGTCGTTAAGTAATCTGGAGTAGTAAAGGAACAGCAAAATGTCAGGCTTTATTAAAACTTACGAGTATAAAGTATATTGGCATAAGTATGTAATTATCGCCTAATTAGTTCTACTCCCTTAATGACTTAAGTTCTCGGGAAAATAGATAAAGTAGCAGTTAACATTTTGGGGGGTTAAGTCAAATTAAATTTCACATTTTGGAGCATCGTTGGCCAAGTTGAAATTTGTTACAGCCAATTTGATTTTAGGGAATATTTGACAGAGTGAATTGATCACCGAGATTACCAAGTTATAATGGATTAAGCGGTTAATAAGGCTTTTAATCAGGTGGTTTACGACTAGATTTTATGTAGCCAAATAAAGTGAAAAGCAAGGCAAGAAATCTCCCGCAGAAGCGGTTAAAATAGGTGAATGGAAAATGTGTGAAAATCCTGCTGTAGGTGTTGGGCTCTGGGAGAGAACGCGAGCCTGCAGATGTCAGCGGAAGAATTGTTATTGATACTCCTTCCCCCCCCCCTCCCCCTCCCCCTCCACTCCCACTCTACTCCTACTCCCCCTCCCACTCCCCTCTCACCTCGAAGGTTTTTTCAAAGTAAAAATATTTTGAGGCCCCAAAACCAGTGTGAAAAGAAAAATATTAGGGGTTTTAGACTTTTTTTCTCTCACTGGAGACCTACTGATTAACGTGGGATTAGAAACATGGGTACTTGTAGTGTATGGCAGCCATCGTGAAAGCGGCCCGAATCCTTCCTCCATCCGGCGACTAACCACACCCAATGAAGCTTAACTTCGGTGCAGTGGGAGGCGCTGTTTCCACTCGTCTAGGCCTTAGAATGAATTAACAATGGCTTTGGGAGGGTGTAATTGGGTGTCTTCAAGGTCCCAACACCCGAAATGGTACCTTCAATACCTTTCTTCCCCCTTCTTTATATACCATCTTTCAAAAATCCGGTGTGATGCCTATATTGATTTGGGTCCGATTTTTTTAAAAATTTGAAGTTAATAATAATAATAATAATAATAGGCTAAATTAACTTTAATAGTCTTAAGGTGGAGTTCCATAGGATCATGTCTTAGGTCCTTAATTGTTATAACCCTGGCATTGAAATAGGTATCGGCAGTAAATGTGTGAGTGCGTAAGGATTGTATCATATTGCTTGTTGAAGAGTTGGAAGAGATGCTAAAATAAGGAACGGTGTGGTGGTGATGTTGTGACAGAGTGCGTTTTCAAGTGGGCTCTGAAACCCCACCGTTTCTGCCAGGCCTTTTCATAGTTGATGGACTGGCGGGTTCCCTACGAAGGTTTTAAGGTCTTGAAGGGCGCCATATCAACCTCATTATTATTATGTTCAAAGGAATATATCTCTCTGAGTGGACTTATAAGGATATGATTGAACATTTTTATGGTTGAAACCAATATAGAAGGTTGATGAAATGTTCTAATCGAATGCTATAATACAAGTGGAAAAAGGGCGAGCACACATGCACTCATAAAACTTTAGAGTTGACAGAAGTGTGGTGAAACTGAGCAATGTAGTATCAATGAATTCATTCTTTAAAGAAAATAAAGTCGTGATATGAAGAAAGGTGCCGGGAATTTAAGTTTAGTTCTAATTTCAATATGTGCTTATATTCATGGATATATGTAGATTATATAGAAATTATAGAAAATATTGAAAATAGCCAAGACTCACTTAAAACGAAGCATTTTTATGTAACGTTCTTCATGGATCAGAAAATGGCATGTAAATATATGGAATCTAAATGCCATATGAGAGGAAAATAAGATTAAGTATTGTTGGACTGACTATTTAACCGTCAAAAGATTATTTGCAAATTTATAGTTAGGCGAAATACTTTTAGTTTTCAATTCTCAATATATAAAGAAATTATATGATAGCAAAGAAAATAAGTTCAAACACGAATATGAAATAGTTGCAAGAAATACAATGAAGAAAAAAAAGAAGATAAAATCTAATTTTTAATAGTAACTTTTCAGTTTTACCGAACAAAGCGACCTTTCTGAATAAATTTGAACAGTCTGTTGTCTGCTAATGGCATTAAAGTTTTAATCCAATCAGCAGAAACTTTCTTTGCAGCATCTTTTGGGGTAGATTCCAAAAGGTAATTGTTGTTGGTAAATTGCCTGCCATCTGCGTAAGCGTCTCTCTTCAGGGTCCTTCGAAAGTTTTCTATTGGATTTAGGTCGCAGCCGTTGGAACCCCTTATCCATGATTGAGTCTTCTACCAATCCTTTCAACTCTAACCATCTCATACAGATCTTGAAAGCATGGGTAGGAACATTATTTAGCATGAAGACAAATGATTTCCTCACCCTTACTTTGTCTCTCTTGAAACAAGGTAGGAAGTTTTTTTTTCTCCACAAAATTCATTTTGACGCCATCATCCACTTTGAAAGGCCCTACTAGCTTGTATTCAACAATTGTATCCCAAATCAAAAATCCTCCTGCTCATTTATGTGATTGATGAACTGCTTCATTTGACGTCCACTGCGAACCTAGCAGCTTGTCCAACCATCCCATTCATCAAAGTGACTCTTTATTCATCTGTGGAGATAACTTTGCTAAAGTTAGTTCTGATGTTTGCTCGATCCCACTTCAGCCACTTCCCTTTGTTCCTGGTCTTATTCCTTACGATAAAATATTTCCTGAGAGCCTTAAACCTTGTATTCTTGAGACTGAATGGGCTCCAACAGCATAAAAATGGCTTTGCTGCTAGTATAATGTTTTCAACCACTCCTTTTTTTTATGTGGATCTTTTTGAGAGGGGTAATAGCTCGAAATTCTGGCTCACTGCGACTCTCTACATTCTTCCTTGAAGTGTGATAATCACACTTAAATTCTTTTGGTATTTCCAAAGAAACCTTTCATTGGCCTAATTCCTTTTACGATATATTTCTTCTCTGCTTGGAAACGCTCCTTTGTTCTGGGCATTTTATCAAAAAATGCTTGTTGGAAAAGAGGTATGGATGATCGTTGTAATCGAATTTCAGAAAATCGACTATCAACTATGAAATACTTGAAATAATATGTTGGATTCACTAAATTGTTCTTATCACATTCATTAACGTAACCAAAACAAAAAAGATTAATAAACTATTTCTGGAAAATGATAACGCACTAATGAGGTATTGGATATAACCTGTTTGGAATGTTGCAAAACTGGGCACGATTGGAGAAGTTGTCTCTTATAACAAATCAATGCCCCCAGCGTACTATAACCATATCCTGGCCCCACCCAAGAGGAAGGATATATTAGAAAGGAAATGAACACCAAAGCTCGAGTATTTCCCTCCAACCCCATATCATGTTTTTGCTTTTTACGTCTTAGTTGGATTTAGTTTGTTTTGTGCGGATTTAAGTTTGTTTTGTCCTCTCTCGTCGTTGTTCCCTTTAATGAAGCCAAAAAGTAGGTTAAATAATTGATATCACTAATTGGTCATTTCGGCGACTATGTCCTTGCAAGGTAGGAGCTATAATAGAATCTAAATTTGCTTTTGTTTTTATCTCAGGGGACATTTTTGTGTTTAATTTGTTTATGCGGGGTTTTTGTGCACGAAATCAACCTCGGCCAAAACGTTTGGCCATCACTGGAAGATACATATGCAAGGAGAGGAAACAGTCATCAGAGAAATATTGGTCATTAATTGACTACAGTTTCGGGCATATTCCATTTCCTCTCTCTCTACCCTTCCCATTCAAGCTTGTGGTGAAAAATGGAAAATGAAAATGAGTGACATAAAAATCGAATTCGGTTTCACCGGGGAATAATGAGTAATAGTATTTATTATTATTTTATTAGTATTATTATTTCTATTGACTTGGAAAAACTAAACAGAATGTATTAATATAATTTTAGAACTTGACTCTAAAATTATATTAATATTCATTAATTATTTGTCGAGATTCTAGATTAAACCGCCAAACGAATTTGCTCGAAATCGCCGTGTGCTCTTAAAAGAGTACTATTTCCCCCCCAATCGTACAAAATAATAATATAATCCAAGAAAATTCTTTAGAAACATCGAATAAGGTGAAGAACACGAACAATTTCCCCCTCAAATAAACACTCCAAATGAACCTCTTACAAACCGCATTTATTTTAATTAAAAAAAGGAGTGGCTATGGTTATTTTGAGCGCTACTGAGAAGAAATAAGAACAGTGGAGGAACGACGAGGATGCCCTAACGAACCAAAAGGGGAAACATTGACTGTCGTGACTTCAGTGCTGTAATACCCAGGAATTTTTAGCCCCCTCCACAGTCACTTTCTCCTGACGACTTTTAACACAGCCCGAAACATGTAATTTGGAAATAAGCGGTTCGCAAGAAACGAATCCAAAGTACTTTTGGTTTGGTAAATGACCAAATTTTAAGTACTCATCATAGTGAAAATAATTCGAGTTAAAGTTTACAAATAGAGTTGGAATGTTTTGATCTTAAGGAGGAGGTAAGCTCTTAGCTTGTGTGTATGCAAGCTTTTGTCTTATGCGTATGTAAGCTTAGTCTTGTGTATGTAAGCTCTTACATCGTGTTATTATTTTTTACGAGCCTATCTGGCGACAGCCTATTAGGCCAAACATCGCCGTAATAACGCTACAGCCTAATTCAAGGCTAAATTACAAAAAACAAAAAAAAACAAATAAAGATACAAAAACAAAAATAGCAAAGAAACAAGCCCCCTCACCCAACAACAAAATAAGCAAAGAAGCTAGAAGAAGGAAACAAGCTAGGACTTTGGAGGGAGGTCCGCCTCCACCAGCCACAGTAACATGCGACCGACAACAAAGAGAGTCAAATAATATGGAGGAGGCCAGCCTCCTCTAAAAAGTCAGTCCGAAAGTCTGTGTACACGAATCCGTCCCGAGTACAAGGGACAAGCGGTAGCGACCCCGCCCGTCCTAGTACAGGGATAAGTAACATGTGCGTAATCACCCTGATTGGAACATTAAACAAGAATGTGCCGAACAGTCTAGGGGACAACGCACTCGTCGCAATAAGGTACAGGCGAGCGCTCCATCAAATGGCGGTGCGTCCCGCAAGTGTGCCCAATTCGAAGACGAACCAGTGGCGCAACTGTTCCCCTCAGTCGTCTCCCATCTTCTCTCTCTTATGTAGTCGGTGTGAGGAAGAGCCAAGCGCTGATCAGGTCATCCAGTTCTCGCGGACTCTTTAGGGCCCTCATCGACGCGCTCATTCCCCGCTATTCTCACATGTCCTGGAACCCGGCAGAAGATAATCGCGGCAACCGTGGCGTCACAGATTCCACGAACCAGGAAGCGAGGAAATTCCAATGCCCGAGAGCATTCAAAGCGCTCTGTGAGTTGCTATAAATCACAATTATTGGTCTTTGAACCGGGCACGTCGCGTTTTCTCTCGTACCGAGCAGTATATTGCAACCTATTCGGCCGTGAAGAAAGACACAACGCCTGGTAGAGACTCGCTGACTTCAAACAGAAGGGATACGGCGTGGAAACCGACCCCTCCCTGGGACTTGGAGCCATCCGTATACACTGTGTATGTATCCAGCGTGACACAAAATTTGCTCATAAAAGGCTGAACGCAATACTTTGGCGCTGTGGGAAGCTTTGGGAGCAAAGACCTTACATTATGTGTATGCAAGCTTCTGCCTTATGTTTATGTAAGCTTTAACGTATGTGTATGCAAGCTCTCACCTTATGTGTATGTAAACTTTTGTCTTATGCCTATGCAAGCTCTCATTTTATGTGTATGTAAGATTTTGTCTTATGCGTATTAAAGCTTTTGTCTTGAGTATGTAATCTCTTACCTTCTGTGCATGTAAGCTCTTGCCTTATGTGTACACAAGATTTAGTCTTATTCGTATGTTATCTTTTGTTTTTTGTGTATTTAAACTCTTGCCTAATTTGTATGCAAGCTTTTTCTTACGTGTATGTAAGCTCTTAATTTATGTTTATGTAAGCTCTTAACTTATGTGTATAAGGCTCCTTACCTTATTTGTATGCAAACTTTGTCCTATGCATATTTAAGCATTTATCTTGTTTATGTAATCTCCTGTCTTATCTGTATGCTAGCTTTAGTCTTATGCATATGTAAGCATTTCTTTTGTGGATGTAATTTCTTACCTTTTATGTATGTAAGCTTTTGTATAATTCCTATCAAGCTTTTGTCTTTTGTATATAAGCTACTCTTACCTTATGTGTATGCAGACTTTTTTCTCATGCTATGTAAGCTTTTGTTTTATGTATGTTAGCGCTTAACTTATGTGTATGTAAGCTCTTGCCTTATGTGTATGAAAGGATTTGTTTTATGCGTATATACAGTGAGAGGAAATAAGTATTCTTACACTTCAAAATTCAATTTCAATAGACTTCCAACCCATCAAACTTCATCAAACTTACACAATAGATGTCTATTATAGAAAAGTTAAAAGTTATGTGCAAAGAAAGGCATGAAACAAAATTGATATTCGGTAAACTTGAAATTAATGAAAACAGGGATGAAAAAGGTACTCGTACAAATCGGTATTTGTTGATTAAAACTTAATTGCTTAACCTCTGTTGGCTTTCACCGCCATCAATCGTTTTCTGTAGTTCTTCAGTAGTGCGCTGCAATGTGGCTTTGGTATTTCGGTTCATTCTTCTTTACAAATTACCTGCAATTCTATGATGTTTTGGGGACCCCTCAAATAAAATTTGCTCTTCAATGTTTGCCACAAGTTCCCACTCTAGAACGTTTACATTGTTTTTACGGAACCATTCGCGAATAGCTTTCGCAGTATGCTTCGGATCATTATCTTTTTGAAAGATCTATCCCTCTCCGAGTCCCCCCTGTAAGGGGCGCGGCGATTTGCCATCCTGGCCGCCGTGCTGACGGGATCCAGCGCTCCGTCTGGCCCCAGCTTAGCCTCTCTTCCTTCCTTCAGATAGCCCGATTTCTCCCCTACCTCGTCGCCTTTCATACAACCTCTCCCACAACTTTCTCTGGTCAGCCTCTGATTTCACAGGGTAGAATGCGGACCTTCTTCTCAAGCCAACCACCCCGGATCGGGGCTGAGGGGGGAGGAGACATTGTTCCCTAACCCCTCAGCTCCGGTTCGAAATGTTTTTTTTTTAAAAACCTGCTTCATCCCCACACATACCTTCCTCACATCCCTTTTCCTCTCCTCTTCAAAATCTATCTTTTTTACGCCGTGTTCAAGGTGGAGCCGCCATGCCGAAGGACTGCCAGGCCACCAGGCGGGAGAGGTGGTCCCAAATGGCGGCGCCTGGCTCTGCTGGGCCTGTAAGCACCTCTTGCAGTGCGGGCTACTGCAAGAGGTGGTGAGCGATTGCGTCCCGTAAAACAAAGAGGGTCACCATGCCCAATGATGAAAAAAAACACCTCCCCTTAATTCCCCCTAAAACAACGGAGCCGCCCTCGTGCAGCTCCACAGAAAAGATGGAGGTTCCCCTCCCCTGTGCTTGCGCAGATGAATCTTCATACCTCTTTAACCGGAGAGTAGGCTTACTCCTCTCCTACGCCTACGGGTGTAGGGGACTCCCCCTGACCCCCTTCTCTGGAGGTGCTTTCGGGCACCTCCCTAACTCCAGCGGCAGTCCCTCCTTTGCTTTCTAAGGGGACTGCCAAGAAAGCCAGCAGGCAGCCCTTAGCCAGCCGCTCCCCATCAAAGCGGCTCGGTAGGGCAAACTCCCTTAGGGGGGAGAAGGAAGCCAGGCCCCTTCGGTCGCTTCCCTCAAAAGACCTGCTGGCAAAAATATTAAACATTGCCGGGGTCAAGGCCTGTGCCTCCCCACTAAAGACTTATGACACTGCCAAGGGGACCTGCGATGTCCTGGGAGGGGATGGCCAACTGGAGGCCCCTATTGTGATAGACATGGTCATTGAGGCAAACCAGCCTCAGACGGTAGGGCCTTCCATGGGGGGGAATCCGGGCTCGGCGCCAAGCACCGAATCCGCCCCTATGCAAGGTCCTCCTCAAACGGCTGGGGGTTCTCAGGCAGTACAAGGAGGGGAGGGATCTCCTCCGAATGATGCCCCTGCGACCACCAGGAACTTCATTTCAGAGAAGGACCTGGCTGAGGCCGGTCCATCTAGCCTGGGGGCTTCTACGGGCGGGGGTGAGAAGCGGGTTCATTCCCCGCCCTCCTCTCCAAAAAAAGAAAAAGTCCCAGACCAAAAATACGAAGAAGACTCGGGGCTCCTCTCTATCCACGGGAGCTGCGGGGACGTATGGGTCTGCGGCCACTATGGCAAGCGACCAAGCCAAGTTCGGCACATCCGGCCCCTCTGCCCCTCCGGTTGCGGAGCCCATGATAAAGACCAAAAATGCACAGGGCGGAGCCTCGATGACATCGGGGCCCTTAATTCAGAGGTAACCTGGCGTTTTCGAGCCCGCTGGCTTCAAACGCTTCCTCGTTATTCGCTCCACTGATGGCACCATGTTGTCCAAGGGCAACATGATCCATCAGAGGAGAGGATTAGCTAGTGCAATTGGTAGAGAGCCGAAGGTAACCCGTTTCTCGGACGGGAGCCTTCTGGCGAATGCGGCGAATCCCGCCAAGGCGGCCAAGATAATTGCTCTTCGGACACTTCATGGCACCCCGGTGAGTGTGACGCCGCACTCTACCATGAACTTTGTGAAAGGAGTAGTTTATGCGAAGGAACTCATTGACTACTCCATTGAGGACATCACCCTAGAGCTGGCCGACCATGGGGCGGTCAAGGTCGAACGTGTGATGAGAAAACAGGGAGGGGCCTCGAGACCCACCCCTACACTCTTCGTCACGTTCGACTGTGACAAGCTCCCTGAGTCAGTGCGTGCCGGTTGGTACCGATACCGCGTGAAGGCATTCGTGCCACTGCCGCGGCCGTGCTATTACTGTTACCGCTTCGGCCATACGAATCGCTCATGTAGACGTGCAAAGTCGGGGTCACCCAAAATATGTGTAAATTGCTACAAGGTCGCACACGATAAGTCCAAATCGTGTGTGGCCAAGTGTGTCAATTGCGGAGAGCCGCACCCTGCTTCTTCGAAGCAATGTGGTGCATATCTCCTTGAGAAAGAAATCCCAGCCGTTCAGGCCCAGGATCGACTCTCATTCCGCGAGGCAAAGGACTTGGTCCTGGCACGCCCTGCTCTGCCTGGGACGTCATATGCCTCAATAGTTAGAAAGGCACCCTCTGCTCCTGGCCCATCCAGGCCAACGAGCACGGTTGTTTCCGCGCCCATTTGGAGCCCTTCTGCGGGCTCTACCCAACCTGGGCGCTCCCCTGGTAAAGCTGGCGGAAAAAAAGGTTCATAACCTGCGCCGGCTAAAACCAGGGCTCCCCTCTCTTCCCCCAGCGTGACCGTTTCCCGTAAGGCGAAACGGTCACGCGCCTCCACCGAGTCATTAGACTCACAGGAGGCAACACCCCTCAAGTTGATCGCTAGGTCATCTTCCAGGGTTCCTAAAGCTGTTTCCCGAAAGGAGGACAGCAACAATGGAGCTTCGGCCCCTTCGCCCCCGCCCCGAGGTGGAGTGAGTGGCTCGGAGATGGTGGTTCCTCGAAAAGAGGGCCCCCCGCCTCCGAAGCCACAACGCCCGTCTAAGGTTTTGAGACGGAGGGAGGAAAAGACTCGCACGCCAAGCCCAACCTCCCCCAATAAGTCCTCGAATGCGACAGCGCCTTCAGCGCTTTGTCCGGCCAACAGCGCCAAGGGTTCTGCCCCCGGGAAGCGTACGGCCATTCCCGTGAGGGTCTTCAATTCGAGGAGGGCCCCCACGTCTCGTCCGAGCTAGGCCTGGAGGGCATATTCCTTAAATGGAATTGCAATGGACTCCGGGCTAACTGGGAGCAGCTGCGGAGGCTCGTCTCGTCCCGTTCCTCGTTAGCTATCTTTTTGCAGGAGACCATGCAAGGCGCGTGCCCACTGCCTTCCCTCCCGGGGTATAAGGGTCTTGCGCCCTAACCACCGCCGGATGGCCGGGCTGGGGGATGCGCGGTTTACACCCGGCATGATGTCTCTGTTCTTCCTTTTTCTTTAGATACCTCCTTTCAGGCAGTGGCTGTGCAGCTGCACCTGGATAGGAGGTATACTATCATTTCTGCGTACATTCCACCGTCAGCTGACTTCGACGCGGGGGACTTCCGCCGCGTCGTAGCACGGTTGCCGAGGCCCTATCTCTTGCTTGGAGATCTGAACGGCAGGCCTACTCTCTGGGGAGATTACTCCATAAATCCCAGGGGACAAGTCCTTGCCGATCTGATCGAAGAGCTTGAGATGGGTGTCCTAAACGTGGATGAGTTTACGCATCACTGTCCGAGAACCGCTTCATTTTCTTGCCTTGACCTATCTTTGTGCTCTTTGGATGCACAGCCTGATTTTGATTGGGGGGTGGTCGATGACCTCCGTGGTAGTGATCACTTTCCTATTCAAATATCATTTTTAGGGCAACTGCCACCTGAGAGACCACCTCGGTGGTGCTTGGCGCGGGCACGCTGGCCGGCATTTCAGCAAATGACTGAATTCTCTATCTCAGTCGAGGAGTTTAGGTCGATAGATGAGGCCGTTGAGTTCTTCTCCGGCAACCTCATCGCCGTGGGCCTGACTACTATTCCTAGGACGTCTGGCCGTTTTGCACGCCGACCCCTCCCATGGTGGTCAGCCGAGTGTGAGACGGCCCTCAAACAGAAGCCTTATGCCTACATGCGCTATAAGCGCCACCCGAACGATTTCACTGTCACTGAATTTCGTTGGGCTAGGGCTAGGTTCCGGTATATTTCGAATCACGCCCGCCGCTCTTCTTGGCGTGCATACGTGTCTTCACTTAACGGGAAGACCCCTTTAGCTGAGGTGTGGAAGCGAGTCAAAAGGATTCGGAGCAAGTTATCGCAGGACCCCCCTCCTGTTTTCCAGGAGAATTGGACCGCAATCTCGGACCCCGCGTCCGTGGCGGAATCCTTAGGGACCGCTTTTTTCGCATTCTCTAGCCGGGATGCTGCTCAGCTAGCATTCTAAGCACGTCGTGATGTCCTGGAAGGCCGCCAGCTTGAATTTACCTCCAGAGGCGGAGAACCCTTCAACGAGAAGTTTACTGTGAGTGAGTTGCGTTCCGCTCTTGCTTCGTGCGCGGACACCGCCTATGATCAGGACGATGTCCCGTACGCCATGCTTCGACACCTGGGTGAGCGAGGCATGGCCTTTCTCTTAAATTTGTTCAACAGGATCTGGGTGGAAGGTCTTCTCCCAGACTCCTGGCGAATCGCTACTGTGCTCGCCTTTCGCAAGCCGGGGAGAGATCACTCTACTCCGACCGGTTTCCGCCCAATCTCTCTAACCTCTTGCGTGTGCAAGTTGATGGAGAAATTGGTAAATGTTAGATTAGCATATTTCCTGGACAGCGAAGGCCATCTGTCTTTTGCACAGTGCGGCTTCCGTAAGTTCCACTCCACGTCGGATGCTCTGCTCCGACTGGAAAATGCCGTCTGCGAGGCTTTCCTTCGTAGACAGCACTACGCCACGGCTTTTTTGATCTGGAGAAGGCCTATGATACCACATGGCGATACGGCATCATGGAGACTCTCCACACGATGGGGGCGATGAGACGCCTCTTAATGTTTATATCTGAATTTTTGCGAGATCGTCGATTCCGCGTACGGGTGGGGGGAGCCCTCTCCGGCCCAAAGGAGCAGGAAGAGGGTGTCCCGCAGAGAAGTGTCCTTACTGTCACACTCTTTGCCCTGAGCATCACATCAACGGGTTTACCTCGGTGCTGCCGGAAGATGTTTTCGCTACGCTCTACGTGGACGACCTTTCGATCTCTTTTTTGCGCGGCCCAGATGCCAACTTTGGAGCGTCGACTCCAACAGGCATTGAACCTCGTCTCTCGCTATGCCGAAGCGCACAGGTTTCGGTTTTCTTTGGCCAAGACTAAGGTGGTGCACTTCTGCCGCCATCCACGGCTTTACCCAGACCCAGATTTGTTTCTTAATGGGGTGCGCCTGAAGGTGGTTGAGTCGCACCGTTTCCTTGGTCTTGTATTCCACCGACGCCTCACCTGGGAGGCTCATATTCGCAGCCTTAGGGTCTCTTGTACCCGCGCCATGGACATTCTCCGTTCCGTGACATTCAGCGCTTGGGGCGCTGATAGGGCTACTGCTTTACTTTTTTATCGATCCTTTGTTCGCTCGAAGCTTGACTACGGATGCGAGTTTTATGCATCCGCAGCCGAGGGTTTATTGCGGAAGGTGGATTCGATCCACCACACCGGCCTTCGCCTTGCGACCGGTGCCTTCCGCACTTCCCCCATTAAGAGCCTGTTGGTCGATGCTGGGGAGATGCCACTCACTCTGCGCCGCGTGCAGTGCATCACTCGCCTGTACGCACAAGCCCGGCGCCTCCCTCAGTCGCCAACAGCTCTCACTGCATCCGCAGCTGATCTTGATGGGCCTATGCTGTCAAGAGACGCCAGTTATACCCTAGCCTTTTGGGTTTAGGACCAAAAAACTCCTTCGAGAGGTAGATATAGCTCTTGGGCCAGTGGCGCCCCTGGTTCTGCACAGGACGCCACCTGGAGGGTACCACATTTTGCTATTTGTCGCCACGCTTCTGCTCCCAAAGCTACTACAGCGCCGGAAGTATTGCGTTCGACCTTTTTGGAGCACACATCGTGTCACGCTGGAACCGTGCCCGTGTATACGGATGGCTCCAAGTCCCAAGAGGGGGTCGGCTTCCACGCCGTATCCCCTCTGTTTGAAGTCAGCAGGGCTCTTTCAGGCACTGCGTCTGTCTTAACGGCCGAGCTGGTGACAATACACCACTCGGTACGGGAGATTGCGTGACGTGCCCGGTTTGGAGACCGGATTGTGATCTATAGCGACTCACAAAGCGCCCTGAGTTCTCTCGGGGCATTGGAATTCCCGCATCCCCTGGTTCACGATATCCGTGACGCCACGGTTTTGGCGAGCCGGGCGGATGTCGAGATTATCTTCTGCTGGGTTCCTGGACATGTAGGAATTGCGTGGAATGAGCGCGCCGATGAGGGTGCCAAAGAGTCCGCGAAGACTCTGCGACTGGACCAGCGTTTCGCTCTTCCCCACACCGACTACATGGCAGGAATACGGGCAGCTCTTCGGACTGCTTGGCAAAGAAGATGGGAGACGGTCGAAGGGAACTTAAAGTTGCGTGCCATTGCGCTGCGACTGTTCCCATGGACCTATCCCCAAATTCCGCGGCGGCTTCAGATTGCTTTCTTTCGTCATCGAATCGGACACACTCGTGTGACGCATCGCTATTTTATGGAGCGCTCGCCTGCGCCCTATTGCAACGACTGCGTCGTCACCCAAACTGTTCGGCACATTCTTGTCGAATGTCTTAGTCTGGGTGATCTTCGCGCACGATACCTGCCCCGTTACCGGGATGGGCGGGGTCGCTACCGCCTGTCCCTTTTGCTCGGGACAGATTCGTGCACATTGACTTGTGGACTTGTTGACTTTTCGGGGAGGCTGGGCTTCTCCCCTTTATTTAAGTATCTTTTTTTTTGTTATTCTTTTGTTTGAAGGTTGCACTCTCCTGCACCGGGGTGAGGGGGACCTATCCCCGCTGCCGGAAATTGCTTCCTGATTGTTAAGTTTTTCGAATTTATATCATTGTTGTTTTCATATTTTTATTTTAAAGTAGCCTAGTTCTAGGCTGTAGTGTTTTTCGGCGACTTATGCCCAAGTGGGTAGTTGCCAGATGGGCTCTATAAAAAAAAAAGATTTATTCGATTAATATATATATAATTTCGGTTTTATAATCAAAAGTTTATATAATCATTCCAAAGGCGATACAAAAATCAAATCCAAAGAGTTCCGCAATCCTAAAGAATTTTTTTTTCCCTTTTTACTAAATTGAACATAGAACAAATATTTATATACACATTTGGAAAAATAATAATATTTTGTTGCATGATCTTCGTTAGCAATTACATCTGTGAGACGTTTGTCATAGTTTTCTATTAACTTGCAGCACTTTTATCGTGAGGAAGAAATGGTTTGAAGATTCCAAAGTTAATGATTTGAAATAAGGACTACCAATCGCTGGACTGAACCCAATAAAACTATGTGAATGGAATGGAAAATGGAGGCCTGTCAACCATATAAACTCAACGAAAAGGGAAGAGTTTGGGATATAGTGTAAGTGAGAATGGAACAAAATTTCTACAGTAGATCCAGAACTCGCCAATTTTCCATTCCTTATTTCGAAACATTAAATTTGTACTCTTCAAACCATTTCTTCAGTATAGAAGTTGTATATTTTAGACCATTGCCCTGTTGAAGGCAAAAAATGCCGACTTAACTTCTGTTTTCTTGCGGATGGAAGGTTTGCTTTTGAGATAACCAATTAGTCTTCTTTCTTCAATGTTCCATCGATTTTTACAAGTCTATATGCCATTAGCAAAGCAACCCCATCACATTATTGTTCATCCCCCTAGCTTTACGGTTGGCATAGATTTTTTTTCGGAAGAAACATTTCATCAGCTTATCGCCAAATAATTATTTAGTAATAATAGGAAAATACTTGTATTTTTGTTTTGTCGCTCCGGAATACTTTCTCCCAAAGTATTTGATCACGGCGAAAGTCCTCCTTTGCAAATATGGTACTTTCGGCAACGTGGCCTTTATGAAGATATGGCTTATTTCTTTCTCGGTAGCTGTGTTGATCATTTTTGTCAAGGAATCTGCCAATTGTTGTCACTGAAACATTAACCTCAGCTTTAGCCTAACCTTGACATATTTGCTCTTTAGTGACGTGTGGTCAACTTTAACTTTCTTTCTAATACAAAAAATATGTCTGATAATTTGAGCTTCCTCCAACTCTTTGAGGTAGTTTTATTATTACCGTGTCTCTATATTTGCGTCGGATTGAATTGATGCCAGGAAGATGGTCATCGAGTTAATATTCATCCATAATTAGTTAAGAGTGTTAGTTACCACTGATGAATTTGATAGTAACCCTATCGCATAAACGTGGATTTGGAGTTCAATTTATCTGGTTATAAACTATTTAATAAAGAGAAGAATGAACAAATGCCGAGGACTTTTTAAGTTCGAAAGAGAAGTCTTGACGTTATAGTGAAATATTTAAAGCTAGGATCAGATGTTTTAGCAGTTGAGAACACGACCTGTGATTCCAAAATTAACTTTGTCGTCTTCTACAAGACACCAAGACAAGCGGAAAATGAAGGATTAAACACTTTCGAATTTAAATATGAATGAATAGCTGTTCTCTGCGGATATTTCAATTTCACAGAAAATATGTCTTATTTCGCTATCCATTTTTGCCATTACTAAACTAAGAGTTCGTGCGTTAGAAACAGAAAATTTCTACTAAATAGAAATTGGTGTCTTACATAAAGACGAAAAATAATGTATACGTAAACGTAACCCATGATATAAATTTCTAAAAAAAAAAATAGTAAGTTGTTGACAACCGAGACAGTTACAATTGTTATCGTCAGTTTGTTAAACGTTAAATAAAGAGGACTAGTAAACAAATTAGGGAATGAATCGGCTTCTTTGACGATTCTGATGGTCATCTTTGTGACGACAGACACACCGCGTAGAGTGTTGGTATTAAATGAAAAATTTGCAAACGTCTTCATCGTTGAAGGCACAAAAAAATCAATTGCTATTTAGGGCGTAGTTATCTTTTATAACGGCAGGGTTCTTTCGAATTTTAGTGAAAGCAAAAAATAAATAAGTTACTATATAAAAAGAAATGAAAATATGTGCCGAAATCCGATGAAATAGACCAAATTAATTTTAGATAATTAGAAACCGAATTAAGAAGAACTTTTGTACCTTTTTCAATCTATTTATTAATGATGGAATGGAGTGGAAAGAATTGAATGTGAGCCTAATTTTCAAAAGAGGAATTATCGGCCAATCTCATTAATTTTACTTGTGGGAAAACTCCTTTAGTCTATTATTAGAGACCAAATCGTAGGGCATTTAAAGTTCCAGGGCCCAAACTTAATAAAATGTTACTAGGCAAGGTTTTAGGCGTCAACACTCGTATTTGAGTAATTTGTTAGATTTTATTCACCAAATGGTCGCAAAGATCCAGATGTGCATCGCGAGTGGTTATATTCTAAATACGGTTACTATTTAAAGGATTTGGGTGTCTTAATTTCGAGCGGCTTAGAAGCAAATACGACCATAGATTTGGGGCGATCGCTCCCCATTCAAATCAAAGGACTCTTCCATTATATAAGGCGCGGTGGATGTGGCTCATCTTTGGTCTCCTTGAGGGGAGTTTCTTTTTTTTCAATTTCACGATCCTATCTGGAGACCGACAACAAAGCGCAACTGAATGTTCAGGGTAGAGCGCTAAAATTAACCCCTGAGCTTAGAAATCTATCATACGAAGACGGAGAGAGGGAACTTAATCCTCTTTCCCTGAAAAATCGTCGTTGGCGACGACATATTGAATTTTGTAGAATAGTAAAAGACTTTGTTTCCTAATATAAAAGTCTTTTTTTGAATTAAATAATTAATCGAGCGGCCGCTAGAAGTAATGGCTTGAAAATGTTAGCAAGAGATTTAAAACTACGATTAACAGAGGGTTTTTTTCTCCTAGTTTTATTCAACTCACCGTCGTAAGTTGTTTAAAGCACCTCACTCAAATGTGATTCAGAAGAGAATTGCTAAATGTTACTATTCAACCTATGACATTATGAGCTCTGGCTCGCTTGGTAGATAAGAAGGTTGGATTTCTGATGTCAAGGCTGGATGGATTTCAATCCCAGATAGCGAGAAAAAACTTTCAGCGGTTTGATGAACTTGGCCCATTGGGTGGATACCCTGATACTAACTCCCCGTTGAGGTAAGTAGCTTCCTCACGTGTCACCAAGCACATGGCAAATCACAACACTGCTCGCATTTCCCTTATCGTTTTCACGACGCAACATACTATTTCCTCCATTCCGAAGGATTCCACCATCACTGTTTGGTGTTTTAAACACACTCTCAACCCAGACTGCCCCTTACCAACGAGGACCTACCCCTCGTGCTTGCGACCTCACAAGGGATCGTCATTCTAATCTTTATATGCATTTAATCATCCGATCGTGAGATCTCGTCCCCGATGCGAAAGACGAATGGCGATATTCGCTTCCTTTAAAACTCATTTAAAATCCAAAATGCGTAAAAAGAGATACTTGATTTATAGGGGTTTCGTCCCCAATGATCCCTTCCCCTCCCGTCATCGCTCTTTTGGGCTGGCATCGAGTGGATTTTAGGGTCATTGCTGGTCCGTAACTCCGCCTCCAAATACAATAATACCCCGCATTATTTTTGTCCTCTTTATGTTCCTTGCTTTTGTCATACCTGGGATGTGCGGCAAAATTGTTGGCAGACGACGATCGTCTGAGGAAGACTCCTCCTCTCCACTTTTAGAAGTCCAAATAACAGCCATGGCTAAAAGCTTTAGGACGACTATAGTTTTTCCTATAAGAAAATTAATAGAACACATTTTATTAATTAATACAGTCAATTGATGCCCGCAATCAATAATTACAATGATTTCTCTTGTTCTTCGAGAGGGCTTCATTCGTTTGGGTATGCAGGAGACCAAATTTGTGATTATATCTTCACTGTTTTGCTCTGTTTTTGTTCACTAAGCACCCGCAACTAGCCACAATTGGATGGTTTCTGTTTATCAACCGCTAGTTTGATTATCGCCCGCAAATTTTCTATTGGGTTCAAATCTGGCAAATTCTCACTTCAAGGTGCTAAAAATTTGATTTCATTTTCAGCCAAGAACTTTGGTATTGCTTTTACTTTGTGAGAAGGTGCACCATCATGCGGGAAGATACAATTATCATCCCCAAATTAGTCCGGATACTTCACCGTGAGCACGACACAGAACACAGGAAAGTGCTCATTAATGATCCTAAAGATGGTACTCTTTTATGCAATACCTTTAGCATCTATCTTCTTGCATTTCGGACCCCTTTAGTGCAGAACAACAATGGTTATACGCTTTTCTTGTGAAAACAAGGTCTGTTGACTAAAAGGTCACGTGCTCTCACTTATTCTCATATTTGACCTTACGGACTTCAAAACTTTCAAAAATTCCTAGACTAACCTTGGGAGGACCTTGAAAATTCCACCATTCGAAAGAGAATGTAAAACAATATAAGGTTTTCAAATTTAGTTAGAATCGGCCGAATAGTTATGATGTTATTTATTGCCAAAACGAAATAATTTCATGGCTAAACTTGAGAGGACGTTGACAATTATATCATTCAAAAAGAGAATGTACTACAACATAATGGTTTCAAATTTCGTTAGAATCAGCCGAATAGTTACCCAGCTATTACAAAAACAAAAAAAAAAAGCAAAACGGTCACTGACCGACCGACATAGTGAGATGTGTAGAGTCGCTCGCGACTAGACTCGCAAGCGACTAAAGACCTGTGTGGAATTTAAACCAATTCAAACATTTATTTTTACAAAAAAACAAAACGAAATAGATTATCATTTCACATCATTCATTTAACCTATAGTAGTTTTTAAGCTTCTAAATTGGGCAATAAGGTGCAACGTTGTTGTTAAAAGCATTTGCGAGCACCAAGGAAGAATAAAGGCCTTTCCCATGATCCCGAAGGTCATAAAATTTACCTGTGGCTTCTCAGAATCTTAGTTTTGTTTTTAACGATGTGAGGAGGAAACTTTCTTCACTTCTGTCCAAATAACGAATTCTTCCTTTGTACTCCTCACGGTACAGATTTTCAGAACGAAAAGATCTGGGCATTTTGTTGGGTAGAGATTTAAGCCAGCGAATGCCTGCCCCAAATAATGTCAGGTTTAGGTGTGGTAGATTTTTTGTGGGATTCACGGTTAATCTCCTATTCCGAGTAATCAAGGCATAAGGGTAGTATTGAGGCTTACTTCCGATAATAGGGTTTGGAGAAAACTGTAATCCTCGTTTTAAAGGAGCCTGAAAAAGAGTTGGTTCAAACAAGTGTATACTTTTCCACGACAAAGCACCATACATTACCGTCCAAAACTAGAAAACAAAATTGTATAAAAATCCCATTTTATTAAAAATGGTTAATTTCCTCGAAAAATGTAAAAAAATATTTCTTAAAATTTACCTCTGATAGTGTCCAGTTTCTTTTCATGAAAGAGCAACTAAAAATAATATATATATATATATTTGAAGAAATGATAGTCCAAAATTAGAGAACGAAAAGTATAAGTGAATCATAACCAGAAAACAACATATTTAGATCATAGACATTTGAACAAAATATTAATAAGAATTATTCGAGTCCTTGTTCTGAATGATGTGAACACATACATCTTCGGCCTTAGAACTCCACCAAATTGTCGTCTTATTCGGGCGCAAACAAGATTCTTGTACCTCAGCGTTTACTTTACCGCATCAACGGACAGACTCTAATGTTTGAAAATATGACTCATATAAACGCTACCACCTCCAAATTTAACCGGCTTTTAATGGGTTTGTTGGTTCAATTTTCCACTTTTAACACGCCTTACTTGCTGCTTTCAACCGATTCGAAGAAACTAAATTCGCTTTCGTTGCAGAAAAAAAAACACTTTTCAGCACTCCACATGACATGCTCAATAGCGAAGGTCAACCTAGGCACTTTATTCTTTTTACTTATGAGTGGTTTCAAGGGAGCGTGGTCTGAGTCCCACCTCTTTCAAGAGACGATAGACAGTCTTGCGAGAAACATTTAGGTTCTCGGTAACCTGATCTGAAATACCGGCTGCTGCCTCAAATTTGTCCTTCATCAACATCCGTTGCGTCGTGCGACATTCGTTCGGAGTGGTTTTTCGAGGGTCACCCGTTTTCTTCATCGACTCGCAGGATCTGGTATCCTCATCGATATTTATTATGCGTGAAATTACCCTTTTTGACTGATTATAATGCCTCAAAATATCAGGCATTTTCAGCCTCTCATTCTCGAGTACATGGCTCGAGCATACCCTTCCAGATCGCAGGCCATATGAAAACTTCCATGTCTCAAATTTATTTGGCGATTGACTTTGGCATATTTTGTTCCTTAATTCGCTATAAATGTGTCCTGGAGCTCCTCGACCTTGTTCAGGATTGCCACTCCTTATGACTGAGCCTTTTCCATATCTCGAAACAGGAAATTTTCAATAATTCTTCTGTAGGAGTTGGCGTTTAAACTTTAACAGAAAACGAGAATTGTGGATATTCCCGTTGCTCTTCGGCCGCTGAATTTTAGATAAATGGACAATAACGCTATTTAAATGCGGTTAGTTAAGAGCAATAGTAATAATTCCTTAATCCGCTAGAAAAGTCACCTGGAGTTCCTCAACCTACTTTACTTTAGGAGCGCCACCCCTACGACTGGACAGACATACATATCGTGAGAACGAGACTTGTGGGTATTCTCGCAGCTCTTCGCCCCGTTAGTTTTATTTTCTGTAAGTGCTCTTGTGACATATGCAGAAGGCAGCCCGAAACTAATTTGGCCAAAAAGTTCAATTTCAGTCTCAACTCAGCAGATAACATTGTTGCGAAATTCACTTCCCTTTTCAAGATGCTCTTTGTCAAACTTTATACGGTTCGTTACCTGCTTTTTATTAAGAAATGGTGTTTTGTGGTGAGTGAAAGAATACAGATCATTACGAGGGATCGCTCTACTAATTGCCCTTTTACCTACTTAAGTCCCTGACAATTCCAGATCGCTTTCAAGATCTTTCATAATAATCATTGGATTATTCTTTAGCTTTTGAAGCTAAAAACGATAACCAAACAGTCTGGTTCTAATAAACTTTATGCCCCAATCAGTGGTGTTTTTTTAACATTTATTTACTCGTTAGTAAGTAAAACAGTGCTTTTATATATATATATATATATATATATATATATATATATATATATATATATATATATATATATATATATATATATATATATATCATTTTCTGTGGTTTCCACGGGGATGCATAGGGCCTCAATGAACTCACGCCACCACGCTCATGTATATATATATATATATATATATATATATATATATATATATATATATATATATATATATATATATATATATATATATATATCATTTTCTGTGGTTTCCACGGGGATGCATAGGGCCTCAATGAACTCACGCCACCACGCTCATGTATATATATATATATATATATATATATATATAGTACAAGAAAGAGAAAGGGACATTAGAAGAAGACTAGAATAAAAGAGAGCAGAGGGCAGCACAATGAAGGCAATCCTCTACTGAGAAGACAGAGATAACGCCAGGGGGAAAAAAGTTTGAAATTCCTGGCCGGGACTCGAACCCGGGTCTGCTGATTGCCATTCAGATGCTCTACCGCTGAGCTACCAGGCACAGTGACTCTACTTCACCCAAAGCGTTACCCCATCAAACCCAGTATCTCTCTAAGCTAGGAACCTCCAAGGAATTTTTATACCACATCCTCTTACCCGCTCACAATTTATTTATTTCTGTCTTCAAAATGGTTTTGAAAGGCAGAAAATAAATATGGCGAAAGCCCTGTGGTGGTTGTTATCACCCGCAGAACTTGCATTTGATCCATCTTCTATATATATATATATATATATATATATATATATATATATATATATATATATATATATATATATATATATATATATATATATATATATATATATATATATATTTATTGTGATAGAACGGTCTGAGGCCGCTTAAATTCAGCCGCTATTACATGTTTAGAAATACATTGCTACCCACGTGCATCTGCGAGAGGAAGCAGAGCGCGTTATCGCCACCTTAGCCAATATTTAATCAAGGAGGTTCATTTCCCCGTTTCTCCTCCATACGTCGATCTCGCCAGATTGAGTTAGGCTTATGGGCAGATAAGGTATTTTCCCAGGCGCAACCAGGGCATTCCCACGAAGCCTCCCACTCAATTGTCCCCTACGCCATGGGGATGGCTTCGACTATTTATATCATAGCTTTCCCGATTGAAGCAGATCAGATCCAGATTATCTTCGCGAGGCATCACGCCGATCCGGTCTCCCTTGTGCACCATAGGAGCTCTCTACCTCGAGATCCACCTTTTTGTCCAGAAGAGGATAATATCCCTTGAGTGCCAAGGTTCGTGCCTTCGAGACGCCAAGTCCATTTCCCCGTTTCTCCTCCATACGTCGATCTCGCCAGATTGAGTTAGGCTTATGGGCAGATAAGGTATTTTCCCAGGCGCAACCAGGGCATTCCCACGAAGCCTCCCACTCAATTGTCCCCTACGCCATGGGGATGGCTTCGACTATTTATATCATAGCTTTCCCGATTGAAGCAGATCAGATCCAGATTATCTTCGCGAGGCATCACGCCGATCCGGTCTCCCTTGTGCACCATAGGAGCTCTCTACCTCGAGATCCACCTTTTTGTCCAGAAGAGGATAATATCCCTTGAGTGCCAAGGTTCGTGCCTTCGAGACGCCAAGTCCACAAGGCCCCCCTGTTGTGTAGAAAGAGAACAACGTTAGAACAGCCATTGTTCTTTGAGCCCGTTGACAAGAGACGGTTCCCCCCCCCCTGTTGTTCAGAAAGAGAACAACGTTAGAATAGCCATTGATATTCAAGCCCGTTTGTCAAGAAACGGTTCTCATTCCCAAGACACCACGTCAGGATAATTTAATTGCCCCCTTTTAAACGTTCTTCAAGAGAACGCTTGGTTTCAACAATAACCTCCATTGTTCATCTAGAACATCCTCGATTTTCTGTCACAAAGATTACTCGTACCTCAGAGCCCCACTTCGCTCCCACTCTTCGAAGAGAGTCCTTCCCCTTCGCTAAGGACAACCCCCCGAAGAACCCTCCTGCTGGAAGTCGCCAGTGGACCAAAGATTCCTTCGCATCATCTTCCTCTGCACAAAAACTTTGTAATTACGTAAGCTGAACATTACCTTTAATCATATAACCTTTTGTCAGCGCTACCCTGTGCTTTAAATGGTTTAGCGAACCATTCCCCCCTTTAAATTTTATTTGTTTACCTTTTTAAATCTCTCCAAATCTTAATCCTCGGATTGGTCAGATATTCCCACGACCCTTTCCATTCTCCGTCTATGTAAACATTTTCTTTTTGTGTGTTGTTGATAGTTTAATTAATAAAACTCTATTTTATTAATGATAGCCATATTATTATCCTTGAGCTCAGTTCCACTTCTTAAGCATATTGAAGATAAATAACCTCGGTCAATCAAATTACCACGCACTCGAAATATTAGAATAATTCCCTCAACGAATAGTTATATATGGTATATCGTCGAGAGCCTATTCTACGACATATATATATATATATATATATATATATATATATATATATATATATATATATACTCGTATTACGTGAGGTTCACAATGAATGCAATGTCCCGCAGGCAAAATGGAAAGGTGCTTCCAAGTATTTTCGAACTTCACTCAGTTCATTCTCAAGGATAACTGCAAGAGAAAATAATATAATGAGGGTATATATAAGCTAGTAAAAGATAAAGGACCGCCTCTAAGACAAGAAATCACCAATGAGGAAGTAGGAGAGGGACGGGTAAATTCACATTAAAATTTAGCTATAAAAGGTAGCAAGGTCAAACCGAGAGGTAAGAAAGAGTCAAGAACGGAGCCAAAAGAGTTAAAACGATTAACGGATAAAGCGATAGTCTAAAGAGGGAGATTAGGAGAGACACGAGAAGCAAATTGAAACGAAGGGGAGAGGGACAAGGAGAGGGGAAGAGAAATAAAATAATGTTAATACAAAATCAATGCAATAATTAAGTTGACACATCGGTTTCCCATAAAAATGAAAATTGCCCCCCTAAAAAAATTAGGAATATAAGTCAAAGCTAATTTCTTTAACCCATTAATGTCGCGGCCTAATTCAAGGTGTCCATTAATGTCGGGGCCTTATACAGGGTGTCCATTTCTGTCGCCGTCTAATTCAAGGTGTCCATTTCAAGTTTAGCTTAATTTAAGGTGTCTATTTCATGTGCAATCTAATTCAAGGTGTCTATTCCAGTTGTGGCTTAATTAAAGGTGTCCATTTTAGTCACCACCTAATTCAAGGTGTCCATTTGATGTGCAATCTAATTCAAGGTATCTATTTTAGTCGCGGCTCAATTAAAGGTGTCCATTTCAGTCACCGCCTAATTCAAGGTGTCCATTTCATGTGCACTCTAATTCATGGTGTCTATTTCAATCGCAGCTTAATTAAAGGTGTCCATTTCAGTCAACCCCTAATTCAAGGTGTCCATTCCATGTGTAATCTAATTCAAGGTATCTATTTCAGTCGTGGCTTAATTAAAGGTATCCATTTCAGTTACCGCCTAATTCAAGGTGTCCATTTCATGTTCAATTTAATTCAAGGTATCTATTTCAGTCGCGGCTTAATTAAAGGTGTCCATTTCAGTCACCGCCTCATTCAAGGTGTCCATTTCATGTGCAATCTAATTCATGGTGTCTATTTCAGTCGCCGCTTAATTAAAAGTGTCCATTTCAGTCACCGCCTAATTCAAGGTGTCCATTTCAGGTATAATGGTGACGCGTAAATGCTTAAGTAAAGATAGGGGTGCAAGATCGATTCTGTCGAGCTTCTTTAAAAAGTTTTACTGCCCTGTCAAAATAAAGGGATGAGAAGCAATTATTGAATAAATTCGGCCTTATGAAATGAAGTTATGAGTGCATGAGAGGAAATGGGGGGGGGGGGGGTGAGATTCTCGCCCCAAAGAGTCTTAATACGAGGTGTCGAGGGATAGTTCACCTCCCCAGACAACACTTCTATATATACATATATGTATCTAATGGTTAGGAAGAAAGAGATAAAAGCCCCGAGAATATGTATATATACAGTTATATACACATATCTCCTCTAATGTAAGTATGCGTCCTTCGCTATGTACAAGTACGTTCACTTGGTAAAAGTAATCCGTTGATTACGAGGTATAAGAGTGCGATTTTAATACAGGGGCCGATAGCGTTTAATGAGTTTACCAAGTTGCAGTTCAAGGATGCATTTAAAGAGTGAAAACCCAAAATATAATTTTAATAAATCACTAGTTAACATATATATATATATATATATATATATATATATATATATATATATATATATATATATATATATATATACATACGGGAAATATAGGAAATGTAAATACGGATAATATTGACAGACTATAAAAAATTGGCATTCGGATAACGTTAATTAGTTGTTAATTAGCTTTTAAATGGGATACTATAAATCAGTCGGAAAGCGGGGCGATTAAAGGGAGATAAAATCGCTTTACCTTAAAGGGAGTCCTCGAGGTAGGGGACTCTTTTAGCGAGTTAGCACGGGGGAAATGGAGACGGTAAATGGTCGTGATTCTCGGCCAAATGTCCTAATGGTGACGAGGATGAAGAGGGGGGGGGGTAGAAGCCAAGTTCACGATCCTCCTTAAAAACGGACGATGGCCCCTCTGCTCCAAAGAAGTGCAACCTCTAAAAATCGAGACTCTGACGCAGCTCGGCGTGAAATCTCACAAGGGAAACTCGAGATCCTTGAGGGGGGACGGGAGGTTCCAGATGAGACGAGAGGAATCTCGGCCAGTCCTTCTGGGATGAAGCGATGATTCGAGGCTTGCTCTGAACAGAGTAAGCCTTCACAAAAGAGATGGATCTGCCTGGTGAGATCCAACTTCGATGGTATACGCGCATACCAGGGACTTGGGGAAACAGACACACAATCTGAACCGAAGGCGATGAGATCTCAAACTCAATCTGCCGATCTTTGAAAAACCCAGGGTATTTATATGACGGCCATTTTTATGCTGCTCGATTGCTGGAAGGCACAGACGTCTGTGAGAAAGCTTACGGCGCTTAGAAGGATTAGTTTTTGTCGCCCGACGCCGGTCTTAATCGTCTCCAATGATGTGGGTGGGAACTTTCGGCTATCCTTTTCCTGACTACGGAGGGAAGGAATTCAAGAAAAAAATTAAGGCGGTATTCCTCTCGGCGTCCCTTTCCCTTACACAAGGAGTCTTGAGTTGTATTTTTTCCCAATAATATGAGTTTTCTTAGATTTATTTAAGTTAGGTTGGATGGTACTAGATTAAGATAAAATGACCGTGACTATATTTTAACCTGCGAAACTTCTCTGACTTGAAGAATATGAAACGCTAAAAGTGGCGGAGAGTGTACAAAAGATACCCAAGGCTTGTATAAGTGGACTATCTATAAGGTGATGTCTAGATAGTAGCAATTTGCCAAGATATTTGCTGTTCTAATATGGGCAGGGATTCATTTTCTTCTCGTCATTTTATATGTAGTATTAGGATGAACGTTTCAGTCTGGGTTTCGTTTTGGGAAACGAGAAAAGACTGGTCATCGAAACGCCTGGTCGACAGTCAAGAAGAGATTGCTTAAAAATCGTATCTTCGAAATGAGTCATTAATAAGCCAGCCGTAATGGAACGCACCAAAAGGGTATCCAAACCAATCACATCAATCTAATTATAAAGTTTGTTATAAAATTAAACAGGTTTCATTAAAAACTATTTCTGAAAGTTCTCAATAGTTGGCTTCGTAATTCCTTACAAAGAACAAAATGTGTAGGAAGTTTGTTTGTTTTTTAAATAATTTAGTTTGCTTTACAGAAACATTCGCGATTTTGCATCGAAATCAAGAAAAATCGGTTGGAAGAAAATTTACCCTACTTTCAAAAGTTTTTCCCAAATTAATAAAAGTTAGAAGTGGAAAATTGGTTCTTTTAAAAGTTCGAGATAAAGTTTCTACCCATATTTGGCTAATTGATCGGTACGTAGCAATTATGAGGTTAAAAATCGATCTCAGTGTTAGGTCTGTGTTGTGGTTCTTGGGTACAACATATACCAGTATAGGATCATCCGAAAGTCTCTCCGTAGTAAAGAAAATTCTCCCCTTGAAAAAGGAAATAACTTTCCACAGTGAAAATAGGCAAAAATGACATTAAAATCGTTATAACGACTTTGTCAATAAACTGAGAAGGATCAATCTGGCTATTCGAACATAATGGCGACACGTTTAGCGCTGCAAGTGTATGACGTATAAAA
Source organism: Ceratothoa steindachneri (assembly GCA_963969495.1). Classification (NCBI taxonomy): domain Eukaryota; kingdom Metazoa; phylum Arthropoda; class Malacostraca; order Isopoda; family Cymothoidae; genus Ceratothoa; species Ceratothoa steindachneri. The sequence continues at coordinate 170,334,996 of OZ018320.1, read as the reverse complement.
AGTTGTATTAGACGAGGGGCGGTCATTAAGTTTTGCAATTTGGATATAAGGAAACAAAATATGAGGAAAAGTGTTTCATTATTTTTCAATATAACTACCCTCGACTTCAATGCACTTGCGCCACTTGTCCCTGAGGCTTCGAATTCCCGACAACCAAAAGTCTCCCGATTGCTGTTCAATCCACTCCTGGACGGCGAGCTAGACATCTTCATCGTCCCAAAACCGGCGTCCACGCAGTGCAGTCTTGAGATGGCGGAATAAAAAGTAGTCGCTAGGGGCCAGATGTGGACTGTAGGGGGCATGGTTGAGCTCTTCGAATCTGCACTCGCACAGGGCAGCTTGTGCAACTCTGGCCTTGTGGAATTTGACGACGGTGAAGTCGATCATGGGGCGTGAGGTTTCTAGGGACCCAACGGGCAGAGATCTTGATCATGGCCAAATTGTCGTGGATGATGTTGATAACACTTCCATGTGATATTCCAAGTTATCGCTCGATTTCTTCGACCTTCACCCGTCGATTTTCGAAGATTATCCACTCCACACGGGCCGCATTGTCCTCGTTGGTCACGTCTGACGGGCATCTTGGACGGGAGTCATCTTTAAAGGACTCACGACCATGGCGGAACTCCCTATTCCAGCAATCAATGGTGCATAGGAAGGGGCGGTGTCGGTGTACACTGCAACCATGCGTTCATGGATCTCTTTTTCAGTCTTGCCTTCCTTGGTCAAAAATTTGATTGATGATCTGCGATCAGCTACTGCTTCTTAAATAGACGAGGCAGGAGCGTGCGGCTGCAGGTCCTGCCTCTTCATAACTTGTCTTAAGACCCTCATAAACAGCCATCCCCCTTCCTCTGTTTTGCTCTCCTGATTCGCAAAACTTATTGCCTGCCCCTGTTATATATATATATATATATATATATATATATAGAGAGAGAGAGAGAGAGAGAGAGAGAGAGAGAGAGTTACATAGAGTTACATAGATACACAGATCACACGGGCGTTACGGCCCAGACTAAGGTGATCTGGCCTTAAATCTACTGCCACTTACACATAGAATAGTAGAAGTAAAGGATAGAAAAGTTTTAGGCTCTCCCCACCCTCCACTCCCTCCGGCAAAAGCGGTACATGAAATAATTTGGGAAGAGTACCTTGCAGGTGTAAGAAGACAGTACCTGAAGGAAATTTGCATTGAATAGTAATTAAATGAAATGAATATGAAAACCACTTACATAAACCTGAAAGAGTTATATTTTTGTAATATTATTTTATTTTGTAGCTTATGCTAAACAATTCCAATATTTGCTAAGTGTTTGTCTAATCTCATTTTAAATAAGTCTATAGTGCTGCTGTCCACTACCTCGTTTGGCAAATTATTCCAATCATTAATAATCGAGTAAGTGAAGAAGTTTTTTATTTACATCCATAGTGGCTCTTTTACCCTGAAGTTTTGAATCATGTCCACGGGTGGGACACTCCCCTGTCAGTGTGAACAAGTTATTGGCATTAACGTTGTTAAATCCTTTAAGTATTTTGAAGCACTCTACAAGCTGCCCCCTTAGTCTTCGTTTTCTGACGGAAAATAGATTGAGTTTTTTTAGCCTCTCGTGGTAAGGTTTGTTACGTACTGACGGGATAAGTTTTGTCGCTCTGTGTTGTACAGCTTCTAATTTATCTATGTCTTTTATTAAGTAAGGGGCCCAGAACTGCACAGCGTATTCGAGATGGGGCCTGACAATACTTTTATATAGTGGCATAATTATCTTCTCGCTTTTATAAGTAAAGTTTCTTTTTATAAATCCTAGTGCTGTGTTAGCTTTGTTTGCAGCAGCTGCGCATTGGTTTGATGTTTTTAAGTTTTCTGTAATTATTACTCCTAAATCTTTAACCTGCGGGGTTGTGTTTATTAAGCCGCCTTGCATTGTATAGGTGTATTATTTGTTTTTTGTTCCGCACTGAAGGATTTGGCATTTGTCGATATTAAATGGCATTTGCCATTTCTCAGACCATTCGGTAATTTTATTTATATCAGCTTGCAGGCTAGCCCTGTCATCTTCGCATAATACTGAGTTACCTATTTTCGTGTCATCTGCAAATTTAGATATGATATTATTTATTCCAACGTCTATGTCATTAATGTATATAGTAAATAAAATAGGCCCCAGGACTGATCCCTGGGGAACACCGCTGGTAACAGATACCCAGTCCGATTCCACGCCATTTATTATTACTCTCTGCTACCTGTTTTTTAACCAGCTACTAATCCATCCTTATATATTAGCGTTAATTCCTAGCGTACGCACTTTGTTCATGAGTTTCTGATGGGGAATTTTGTCAAATACCTTTTTGAAATCTAGGTAAATTATATCTAATGATTTAGTATCGTTATATAGGTTGAAAAGGTTATGCTAAAAGTCAATTAGGTTTGTTAAGCACGATCTCTTAGACCTAAAACCATGCTGGCTATCACGTATAAAAGAGAGAGAGAGAGAGAGAGAGAGAGAGAGAGAGAGAGAGAGAGAGAGAGAGAGAGAGAGAGATAGAGAGAGATAGAGAGAGAGAGAGAAAGAGAGAAAGAGAGAGAGAGAGAAAGAGAGAAAGAGAGAGAGAGAGAGAGAGAGAGAGAGAGAGAGAGAGAAAAAAAAAGGAGAGAGAGAGAGAGTGTGTGTGTGTGTGTGTGTGTGTGTGTGTGGCCATTCCATGACAGTATCCTCTATCCGCACCCATCGGTACCCGCTATTCGCGTCCCGCTGGACTCTGCACAATTCACGCGAGTCTACCTCGACCCGCTCTTTTCCCTCCTCGAACGCGGAGCGCTTAGTCTCGATTCGTGTTACTCGAAACCAAGATTTAAGTTCACCCCCGTAATAGTCATTATACAGAGACTATTGTTTTCAACTTTGAACTTACGCTCAAGGTTGTTCGAGTGTCCTTCGGTCAATATTATCCGTTTGTTTGTACGTTGACCGTCCTCACCACGTCCCTCCCCCACTTAGCTGTTGAGACCCATGTACCTCTATTGTGTGTATAGCTCATTCTTAAACTCCTTTTAACCTTGTCAAATAATATTGATTTGCATATTAGTAAAGTTATTTTTGTATCCCTTTCTCTGTTATCCCGGAACTCCAAGATAGTCGACTATTGGCCAACCTACTTTCAGTTAATTTGCACTCTTGTTATATTGTAACCCTCCCACGCACTCTTAAAGCAGAAAGGGTGAAATTGACCCTATTCTACATCTATATTAAACTGGTAAAAAGTGTGTAAGGTTAACCTACTACATCTATATTAATCTGGTGTAAGGTGTGTGAAGTTAACCTACGACAATCTTTATTTTTAATATTTGGTGTTACAAGTGAAAATCTATCACCGTTCATACTAGATATCGATGTACCATTTTAAGCCACCATTGGGTAAGTTAATTGCACGAACCTATTATTTTTAATCGTAAACTATGTCTTACGAATAAATAATGAAATTCATAAAAATATTAGGAGGACAATCGTCCCCGATGGCACCAGAGATGGTACCTTATGAGGGTGCGAGTGGCGGTAGGGAGAAGCAGACACGGGAATAGTAACACTGTATCTTCTCAAGACCAGAAAACAAGGTACGAGTACTTTCCGTGCCCAAAGGGAGAGCTAGACATTAAGCATTAAATAATTGTAGATAAGAAAAACCCAGTAACAAAGCTCAGAAAGCACCATAAGTGTTCGTCAAATCATTATCCAAAAGTGTTCGCAACTCATTTTGCATAGGTGTTCGCCAACTCATTATCCAGGCGTCTTTGTCAATTCATTATTCAAAGGTATTCGCAAACTCAATATACAAAAGTGTTCGTCAATTCATTATTCACATTTGTTCGCCAAATCTTTATCCAGAAGTGTCGCCAACTCATTATCGACAGGTGTTCGCTAACTCATTATCCAGAGCAGTTCGCCAGCTCTTTGTCCAGAGGAATTGCCCAACGCAGTCTTAGTGTTCGCTAACTCATTGACGAGAGGTGTTCGCCAATTCATTGTCCAGAAGTGTTCGTAAGTCCTTATCCAGAAGCATTAACCAACGCATTACCAGAAGTGTTCGCCAACTCATTGTCCAGAGGTGTTCGCTAACTTATTGCCCAGAGGTGTGTACGAACTGATGTCCAGAAGTGTTCGCCAACTCATTGTCCATGGGTGTTTGCCAATTCATTGTCCAGAAGTGTTCGCCAACTCATCATCCAGATGCGTTCACCAACTCCTTAATCAGAGGTGTTCGCCAACTCATTGTCCAGAGGTGTTTACCAAGTCATTAACCAGAAGCGTTCGCTAACTCTTTAACTAGAAGCGTTCGCCAACACATTTACCAGATGTATTCACCAACTCAGTGCACAGAGGTATTCGCCACATCAATATTCAGAGGTGTTGGTGAACTGATTATCAAAATTGTTTGGCAATTCATGATTCAAAAGTTTTCGCCAACTCGTTACTTACAGATGTTCGATAAATGATTATTCAGTGTTGTTTGCCAAATCATCCAGAGGTGTTTGATAAATCATTATCAAGAGATTTTCGCCAATTCATTACCAGAGGTTTTCGCCAACTCGTTATCCAGAGTGGTGACTGCTCATTGTCCAAAGAATTTCACTAATTCATTTTCCATAGGTATTCGCCGACTCATTGTCAAGAAATGTTCGCCAACTCATCATCCATTTGTTTTCGCCAACTTATTATCCAGATTTCTTCCTAAAGTTATTATCCAGAAGTGTTCGCCAACTCATTGCCCAGAGGCATTCCTAAAGTATTAGCAGTGTTCACCAATTCATCATCCAGAGGTGTTTGCCAACTTATTATCCTGAAGTGTTTGTCAATTCATTATTCAAACGTGTTTGCCAACTCAATATACAGATGTTTCGTCAACTCATTATCCACAGTTGTTCGCCAAATCTTTATCCAAAGGTAATCCCAACTCATAATCCAGAAATGTTCACTAACTCATTATCCAGAGGTTTTCGCCAACTTATTTCTTAAAGGTTTGCGCAATATAATTATTTAGTTGTTTTCTCTAAAACACCTATAAGTGTTCGTCAAATAATTATCTAGAGGTTTTCGCCAACTCATTATCCATAGGTTGTTCACCAACTCATTGTCCATAAGCATTGTCCAATTCATTGTCCAGAAGTGTTCGCCAATACATTTCTTCTGTTCACCGGCGTTGGCCAACGCATTACCAGAAGTGTTCAGAGGCGTTGGCCAACGCATTACCAGAAGTGTTCATAATCCATTGGCTAGATGTGTTTGCCAACTCAATGTCCAGAGATTTTCGCCAACTTGATGTCCATGGGCGTTTGCTAGCGCATTACACGAGGTGTTGACCAACTCAGTCCACAGAGGAGTTCACCAACTCAATGTTCAGAGGTGTTCGTAAACTCATTATTCAGAATTGTTTGCCATTTCATTATTCAAAATTTTCGCCAACATTTCAGCCCGAATTGTTCACAACTCATTACTCAGAGGTGCTCGCCAAGAGATTATTCAGTGGTGCTTCCCAAATCATCCAGCAGTGTTCGAGAACTCATTATCCAGAGTTGTTGGCCAGCTCATTGGCCATGGGTGTTCGCCAATTTATTTTCCATAAGTGTTCGCTAACTCATCATCCAGTTGTGTTCGTTAACTTACTATCCAGATGTCTTCGTCAACTCATTATCCAGACGTGTTCGCCAACTCATTTTTCAGAGGCGTTTTCATCGAATTGACAGAGGTGTTCACAAGCTCATTATCTTGTCAACTCATTTTTCAAATGTGTTCGCCAACTCATTATTCACAATTGTTCGCTAACTCTTTATCCAGAGATGTTCGGCAAATGTTATCCAGAGGTTTTCGCCAACTTATTACTCATAGGTGTTCGCCAAATGATTAATCAGTGGTGTTTGACAAATCATCCAGAAGTGTTCGCCAACTCATTGTCCAGAGATGTTCGCCAACTCATCGGCTAGAGGTAGTGCCAACTCATTGTCCACTCAGAAATGTTCGTCAACTTATCGTCCAGATATATTCGCCAACTCTATCCATTCATTACCAGAGGTCTTCGCAACTCATTATCCAGAGGGGTTCGCTAACTTATTGTCCAGAAGTATCCTTCAACTTATCATCTAGATGTGTTCACCAACTCTATCCAGGGGTGTTTCCTAGCGCATTCCTAGAGGTGTTTGTCAACTATACAAGAGTACCGTCCCAAACTGTCCCTTACGGGAGCAGGTCTCACACGGAGGCTACGCTGGGTCTTTCCACCCTCTTTCAATATCCATGAATTAGGCAGCAAACAATTAATTAAATATACTCCCAACACTCATGGTTCCTCCTTCAGGTGATCCAACGAACAATTCATTATAGGGAGAAGCAATAGAGCCATCCTACCATCGCCGTATCTAGTGTGGTTTAGGACCCTTTCACTCGCATCGCACTACACATGACACAAATCAAGGCACTAAGCTTCGGCACCGGGTTCGGCCACTGCCCTTTAATCAACCAATCAACCAGCTTGAGGCTGAAACTAGGTTAATGCTCATAATAACGCGACCTGCGTGTTTTGAAATTTCTAGGTAGTATATATAAAATCCACGTCACCACGACTTTGACGAAAGCACGCAAATCAAACGCAAGCCAAAGGTTACACTATACCACACCGATATACTCAAGGATATCCCCGCCCACCCCCCTGGTCCCTTTTGCATTAAAATTAATTTAAAAATAGGAAATCATCCATCTCTGGGTTTACACCGTCTACCAATTGCCATCCCACCAGACATCGACATCATGAAGTGACAACCATCCTACGCCACACACGGGTGACCCCTGGAAAGTAGGCACGACCCAGAATTCAACACCTACCACCACTGCATATTAGCTTGATCAACAGACATGAAGTTTCGAGCAGAATTTTAAATACACGTTACTGGTATGGGCTTTTTACTTATTTATTTGATTAATATTTGATTCATTTTGGTGATATAGTAAATGTATATTCCAAGGATATTCAAAAATCCATTCTAAAGTGATTAGGACTCGGAACGAATTTATTTCAGCATTGCAAGATTGAACGACGGAGACCAAGTTGTGTCTCTTAAAAAAAAAGAATTTTAATATTGCTAATTAGGAATCATGTTTGTCATATATCATACAAAATTATCTCTATTAAAACTTTTCTTTTTAGAGGCTGTAAATTACTTGCCAACTTTTTCAATATATGTATTTAAAGCAGTATTTTTTAATAGGGATACTTTGTTAAAATTGTTTTAGGAATTACCTTTAGCACCCTTTTAATTATGTAATCCAGGAGATTTTTAAGAAAATTTTGGTAAAATTAATTTTAAAATTGTATTAATCAATAACCCAAATTTGAGAAGATTTTTAAGGATTGAGTGATCCTTGCTGTTATGAATTCGTAAGTTGTCTATAAATTCAATTGCCTCAGTTGTAAGCGTGGAAACTACATTGGAAATATATTGTGCTCATTAAGTCGAGAATTTGCTTCCATATGGGTATAAGCAATAAAACAACCAATACATTATGTACAAAAACACCACCAATCGGTGTCAAGCCACTGACCCTTCGACTTCTTTTATCTCCTCTTAGTTTTTTTTCAAACCTTTTAATTTTCTCCTACACGATCTCCTGCAATCCTCCGCAGTGATCCATCTTCTATTCTTCCTATTCACTTCGATCGACTCCGGAGTGCACCTTAATCCGTATCAAGATTGTGAGAAATCCTACATTGGTGAATCTGATCATTTTACTAAGAGGATTAAAAAGACGATGCTGATATTAGGAGAGGTACGCTCTCTACCAGTCCTTCCATTCACATGAAAAACTTGGACCATAGGATCGATTTTAACAACGCAAAATTTATATACTGCTCTAATAATTACATTGAAAGACGTATTGCAGTCTATCTTAATTGATTTTGTGGATAATTATATGTCAGAAGGAAAATAAAAATTTAATACATATCTAATATAGTCGCCTCCTTAATCCATAAACCGAGAAACCCGCCAATCCGAGGACTAATAGTGGGCCCCATATAGCCATCCGGCCACTGTCCAACAGTTAAATTATCCTAATGTTCTTATCATAATTTTTATTGTATTGTACAATTTTAATTATTTTTGTTGTTTTCAGAGCCTTAATAAAACTTGTTTGCACTGCATTGTTTCATTTGCATACAGATGACGATGGCGCAAGTGGGGCAGAAGGGTAACACCGATTTCAAAGGTTAATAAAAAACAAACACATGATCATACTAGAAAAAACTTTGTATTTATAATAAGTACATTAAATGCTATTGTGATTCAAGTGGTTTTAAAAATTGTATCAGTTAAGTGACGACCACAAATGTCGATGCAGTTTTGAAGTCTCTCTCGAAAGTTAAGTTCACCATAGCCCTTTGAACCATGTTCCGTGGAATTGCATAGATTTCCCGAGTTATTTTGCTGCCTTTAGATTGTCTAGAGTTGCTGGCCGGTGTTAATACACTCGTGATTTGAGGTGCCCCCATAGAAGAAAAAAATCACAAGGGGCTAAATCCGAAAAACGTGGGGGCCACCCAATATCGCCTCGCAGAGAAACAAGATGACCCGGAAACATGTCACGGAGGACTCCGAGTGAATTTCGAAACGTATGCGATGTGGCACCATCTTGTTGGAACCATACATCATTTGAATTATGAGCGGCGAGTAACTGGACGACTTAAGGATGGACAAACCTTTCGAGGAGCTCACAATAACGGTCCGATGTAACAGTTAATTTATCACCTTCTTCTTCGAAAAAATAAGGCCCCCACACGCCGAAATCACCCATGGCACACCAGACAGTAACCTTCGCACTGTGGAGTGGTCGTTCGTGGAGTTCACGAGGGTTATTGACTGACCAGTATCGAAAGTTCTGTTTATTAACCATCTCCGATAAATGGAAATGTGCTTCATCACTACAGATCCGAACAGCTGTTGGGAGGATGGTCTGGACAATGTCCCGACACAAAGTTGTGCGGGTTTCATAATCCCTCTCACTTAGCTCCTGTACAACCCTCATATGTGTAAGATTCTGCGAACACTTCGAATGCACATGTGTAAGGAGACTGCTGTATTGAAGCTGTCACAGCTGCAACATTTTCTGTCCCTGCACTGGCCCTAGAACGGCCAGGACTTTTCTTGTTTAAAGCCGATGATGCTTGTCTAAAGTTCGAAGCTCACCGACGAATTGTTTTTCCATCCGGGACGGGATCATGACGACGAAGCACAAAGTGTCTTCGGAAGCAACGTCGCGTTGTTACGACGGATTCACCGTTCTTAAGAAACTCTTCCACAACAAATGCACGATGTTCTCCAATCCAAGCAATGGTGGATACTACCTCAAACAGAAAATAAATGGCATTTAATATACTTCATAGAAATACGAAGTTTTTTCTTGTATCTCCTATGTTTGTTTTTTATTAACCTCTGAAATCAAGGCAACCTTTCTGCCCCACCCTGTACCATTTTTATCTCAGTTTAAATTTTCCACCTTTTAAATCATTCGGTTCCTGTCCTTCTCCCAAGTTGGTAAGTGTTCATTTATTTTTAATTTGTTGCTTTGTTTTCTCAGTTTGGTTTTATAATTCTTGCAGTGTTTTCTTTGTAATTTTTGCATGGTTTTCTCTAAAATTTACTAAACTATAGATTTATTCGTTAATTCATTGTCGCATTGTTTTCTCTAAAATTTACTAAACTATAAATTTATTCGTTCATTGTCGCATTGTTTTCTCTAAAATTTACTAAACTATAGATTTATTCGTTAATTCATTGTCGCATTATTTTCTCTAAAATTTACTAAACTATAAATTTATTCGTTCATTGTCGCATTGTTTTCTCTAAAATTTACTAAACTATAAATTTATTCGTTAATTCATTGTCACATTGTTTTCTCTCAAATTTACTAAACTATAAATTTATTCGTTAATTCACTGTCGCATTGTTTTCTCTAAAATTTACTACACTATAAATTTATTCGTTAATTCATTGTCGGATTGTTTTCTCTAAAATTTACTAAACTATAAATTTATTCGTTAATTCATTATCGCATTGTTTTTTCTAGAGTTTACCAAACTTTTCATTCATTAATACATACATATGTATTTCTTTATGCATTCTAAGCTTGCTTGTTTGTTAATCATATTGTTTTGCTTCATTACACTGCTCTAACACGATTTTTTTCTTTGGGTAGAAACTGTTATTTTATCTTTGCTTGTGTCTAGAATACATGTAAAACAGTTATTTATTTCAAACTTTGTTTTTTGTGTCCAAGATAACAATATTTTTATGAAATTTACCTATTCCCTCTGTAAAAAAGTGGCGAATTTGAACTTTCATTTGCGTAAAGTAGAAACAAAACAACATGATGCAAAAATAGCATTTATTTATTCTAGAATTACATTAGTGAGACAATTAAAATATTAGAAATGAGTAGTTTTTTCGTGATTTACGCTTATACTGTAAATTACTTTCACGAATCAGCCACTAAATATAGTCTCCCATCAGATTTTGATTTTACGATCCTTGATAGCGGCGTTCAGAGTCCAGTAGATCCTGATGAAAGCGCTTGCCATGCTCCTCAGAGTACACTCCTATGTTCTTAAATTTATCAAGATGAAGTTGAAGAATATGGACTCTCAGGGACATCCTGCAATGGATCTTACCGTAGTTTCTCACCAAGTTCTTGACAAGCTCTACATAGTTTTCGGCTTTGTGATTACCTAGAAAGCCCATAACCACTGCGATAAAGCTGTTCCACGCTGCTTTCTCCATCCTAGTGAGCTTCTCGGGAAACTCCTTGCACTCCATGATTTTTTTTATTTGTGGACCGACGAATACCACGGCTTCTACCTTTGACACAGATAGCTTAGAAAGGAAATCTTGAAGATAATTAAAAACTGCATACTCCTTATCTAGGGCTCTGACGAATTGTTTCATAAGACCCAATTTTAAGTGCAGAGGAGGAAACAGTACTTTTCGGGGCTCCAACAAAGGCTCCCATTTAATGTTGTTTCTCTCCACACTAAACTCGGTCCGTTTTGGCCAATCCCGCTGATGATAGTGTGCCACGGTGTCCCTGCTGTTCCAAAAGCAAAGATAAGGAAACTTGGTAAAGCCGCCTTGGAGACCCATTTTGAAGGCCACCATTTTGAAGTCCCCGATAATCTCACAACCGTACTTTTCATATTTCAATGCATCTAGCAAGATTTTGACACTGCTGTATTCCTCTCTGAGCTGGACCGAGCGAGCAACTTGAAGAGATAGATACATGTTCCCGTTATGAAGCATGACTACCTTGAAGCTCCTGGAAGAGCTGTCAATAAAGAGGCAGCACTTGTTGGGGTTACAGGCGATTCCAATTGCCTCAAACAGAACGGTCACATTGTGACACAAGCAAAGCTCATCTTGACGTGTAAAAAAGGTTGACAAACAATGGTGACGCTTTCTCTGACCTAATATTTGCACACTGTCATCTAAAAAATCCCACTGCTTGAGTCAGGAAGTTAAAAACTCGGCATTGGACTTTGTGAGACCAAGATCTCTGACAAGATCGTTGAGTTTTGTTTGATTCGAGTAGTATGGGTTTCTCTCCTCAGTTGTACCTCTGCAATCTGGACCAATGACTTCTTCCTCTTCTGAACTGCTTTTCCTTTCTAAGAACTGTTGCCTTCTTTATGGAGGAATGGGTACAGGGAGCTCAGAACTGTGTGATACTGGCACAATAGATGACTAAAGGGAAGGATACATCATGCAGAAGAAACAATTGCTTGAATGGTCAATTGGTTTCCTCCAAATTCGTGGGATTGCGAAATTCATAGTTCTCTTTTCTCCTCTGTACCATCTTGTAAAAAAAAAATGAAAACATAAGTATAAATATACAAATACTTTTCCCTTAGTGTTATTAGAAATGTAAAAAAAAAATCCAGTATTCAAATAAACAAAACACATTATATTTTTATATATGTAGCAGAATGAGGTCAAATGGCGACCACGTGCCCTTCTGTACCCACGTAGATCCTGAGATCACCATAAGGAGCTGGTGAAAGCATGGCTGAAACTGGGCAAGGAGGCGGCCGACGCCGTTATCACACGCCCTAGCTTAATTTGCCTAGGGAACGATGCCATCCCCCTCCCCCACACGGCTACCTCTCCACTAGCATTCCGGCTTTCCGCTCGAAGATTGAAATCCGTTGGCCCTTTAAAAGAACGTTATCACGATTCCCCCTTCCCCCGAAGGAGTCGCCAACTTTTCCCCAAATTCGCGCGCACGTTTGGAGCCACCTCACCAGGCGCCTATATAACGCTTCGACTCAATTTAGAGAGCAGCACTGTTAAACTTCCACCTACTCCGACGAACGAACTAAAGGACGCTCTCCAAGAGGCGATTTCGATTCAAGTTGAAGGCTAAATCGATCCGTGAACTCTGCCTTAGTTAATTTAGCCAGCTTCGACATCAGTGAACTATGCCTTAGTCAATCGGCAAGGACTAACAAGGATTTCAAAATCCTAAGGCGACAAGTGCTCCCTCGTCTGAAGCAAGAGGTAAACCGTCTTCTTCCATCGCATTCATCGTACCACAACTGTACCCTTTTCGGCAACGAGCACGCAAGGTAATCGTAACCGTTGCCGCCTGCCGATTGATCTTGAATTTGGCTTACCCAATTGCTCCGTTATTTGCGTGAACGCCCCAGTTTAAAAATCCCCCTCTAAATCACCAAACTGAATTTGACCTCTTTAATCCCTCAATTAACCTACCTGATCACATGTGGACCTTTAACCCCGTCTGGGCGACCATTCCCTTTAAACCAAATTTCTATGTAAATATAAATATCATTTTGTTGTTAGTAAAGTTATATTTTCGTCATTGTCTTTCTTTTGCAACCCCAGCGCATACCAGCTACCTGTTAATCTTTTGCCAACTTGCACTGGGAAATATTTGTTTAAAAGGACCCTGCAAAGTTAATAATAAACTATCCACACTGGACTCAACAATTCCCCCTTTTACTATCGGTCTTCAACCTTCTTCGGCCCCAAGCCCCAAAGTACCTACGTATTTTTATAAATATAGAGTCTGGCCATTACATGACATATATATATATATATATATATATATATATATATATATATATATATATATTAATAAAAATTATTGCAGTAACGCAATTAATTATGCGGTTAAAAGGCTATTTTTGGCAAACCAGTCTTCCTCAAAGCCTTCGGAAGGAGCTTTTCTCACATCCACGAAAAGGTAGCTCCTCCCGAAGGCTTTGAAGAAGACTGGTTTGCCAAAAATAGCCTTTTAACCGCATATATATATATATATATATATATATATATATATATATATATATATATATATATATATATATATATATATATATATATATATATATATATATATATATATATATATATATATATATATATATATATATATATATATATATATATATTACCTTTCAGAGTTCTTTTGCAGAGCTCGCAAGGGAAATGAGGTGCCCAATGTTTGTCTTGATCTCCGACTGGCATGCCGAAATATGCCTTGTGGGTCTCACACATTTAAGCAGATCTCTCTACAGAGTACCTTTTTGCTCTTGTATTAATACATTCGCCGCAGACATAGCAAATTGCGTCTGTCGGATGCTTACAACCTCTTCATGCCATGTGTGACGAATGCTTCTATCAATGACGAGTGTCGATAACTGCACTGTAACGGCAAGAGTTAAACTGATATGTTGAGTAGACATTCTTTGTATTTATACAGTCATTTACGTTGCTATAATGTTCTAGATATTCTTCAAACTTATTAAGAAATCTCGAAAGTTCTAAAAGCTCTACATTTTATTTTTCACCAAATTAGTGCTGAATCTATATGGAATGTAAACGAACTGTCATTGCTGGCCAGGTCGCAAAAAAACAAAATATAAGGGGAATAATAGCTATTATTACTGTATTACTCTTCCTATTACCTTTCAAATACAGTATATCATGTTAATACCATAACTGAAAAAACATAACCCTTATAACTTTTTAGATATTTCTACTATTTGCATCAAAATAATGTTATTTGGTAATAAATGGGCTAATTTAAAAATTCATTGTCCTAGCCACCAAAGCAAAGTTTGGGGATTAAAATTGACGTTTTATTTAATAGAGCCATAAACAATTGGGAAGTAACACTTTTAAACCAAGTACAAGACAAAAGTGAACTTTTGTTACACAGTGTTATAGGCTGAAGATGAACATAGCTAATGTTCGAAAGGTATCCAATTATACATGTTTAGGATACTGGTATCGTTTTTGATTTACATACTGAAATCGAGATTTCCGAATGATGTCCCAATATATATATATATATATATATATATATATATATATATATATATATATATATATATATATATATATATATATATATATATATATATATATATATATATATATATATGTATGTGTGTGTGGTTTATTGCATTCATTTTCATCATTCTCTCGCGCTACTTTGAGAGATATTATATACATTTGTTTATTTACCACGCGTTTAACTATTCCTCATTTATTCTTTGAATTCCCAATTAATTTTCTATTTCTTTTATAGTCCCCGTTCCAACTTGCGAAAAGTGTTCCTTAAAAGCTATTCTATTAAGAGGATTATTTTGGTTCTCTGCGTAGCATAGTGCACTAATGGCATACTTTTATTTGTGATCAAAGCGGTGCTCGCTGCCTCAGTCTCCATGGTTCAAATCGCTTCCCTGCACGGATTTTTTCGAAAAAGGTAATAAAAATATTACTGCACGGACAAATTATTCCGTTTTCTCTTTCAATGTGGTTTATTGAGAAATATATTATATATATATATATATATATATATATATATATATATATATATATATATATATATATATATATATATATATATATATATATAAGAAACTCACAAAGATGTAAAAAACGCACTTTAGTAGAATCAGTTTATTATATTGCAGGACTAGTTTCGGTATCTACTCCATCTTCAACTGTACATGAGAAGATTGCTGGACACAAATACTTTATATATAGGAGCAGATGATATAAGGATCGCAAGGAAGGGAGTGGGTGGGGGGGGGGCAAAGGACGATATAGACTAGGGAATAAGAGTAAATTTGTCACAATTTTCGAAGCAAGTTATGTGCTGAGACAATTTTTAATTTAAATGAGTCCTCAGATATAGTATTGCAATTTAAATTGCCTCATCAAAAGGTTGATATTTGGTCTTTATTTAATCCATGAGGATTCTATAATTTTTATTTTACAAAAATCGTTACACGGGGAAATTTGGGGGATTGAGAAAATATATTACATAATTTAAATTATTACCTTGATTAAAAATACTTGATACAGGACTGGCTCGCCTGACATGACCTTTCTTTTAATATACCCTCGTTTTCAAACGCCTTCCAATATTTGTTGGAACTCGACTCCATTGATTATTTCAGCAATCATATGATAAAGATCAATCCCACTAAAAGAAAAGAGGCTCTACTCAATAATGCTGCCGACTCCACATTTGACTGTGGGGACGAAGTTCTTCCAATCATAGGCAATTCCATCACGGCGTCCAAACTGCTCCGCTACGTTCCTGCCAACGACTTCAATTTTGGTCTCATCAGACCAAAGCACATTCATGCAAACGTGAGGGACTTCTCTATGTGCTCCTGAGCAAACTTCAGTCGTGCTACCAAGTGAGCCTTGTTTAGAAAAGAGGTCTTGCGTGGGGATGGACATCTGAGAGGTTGTCTATTGAGCTCATTACTATTTGTTCTTTTCATAACTGATGTCACAACCTTAGTTATCATATATTCTTTGATACCGCCAGGGGATGTCTGCGAGTCATCGACTCGCAATTACCGAGGTCCAATTGACCCAGCCAACCACTTTTGTCATCTAATAGTAACTAACAGAAAAATAATTTCACCAGCAAGTTCTATTTAATGGCCCGTTAATATATATATTTTAGATTTAAATTTTTTAATTGTTTTATTTTATTTGAAAAAATTAAAATCTCGCACGGGGTTAATTTTAACAATTACTAGGAGTAATTATTAACATTAGCTCCAGGTTATGTAGAGGAAAAATCGTAAAAAATTAATTTAACCATTGGGTTTTAATGAAATGCGCCCTGATTATTGGGATTGTTATTAATATCTAAAGCATTTTAGATGTTTTTCATTTGAAATAACTTCGACAATTTCATCCACAGCTAATTTTAACAAACAAACTACATTGCAAGATGACCATTCATTTATAAAGGGTGAAATTTATATTAAATAAGTTATTTAAATGTGTCCAAATCTTTATTTCACTTTACTGTATATATCCATATATATATATATATATATATATATATATATATATATATATATATATATATATATATATATATATATATATATATATATATATATATAGAAGAAGGAGCAAATGCAAGTTCTGCGGGTGATAACAACCACCACAGGGCTTTCGCCGGATTTACTTTCTGCCTTTCAAAACAATTTTGAAGACAGAAATAAAGGTGCAGAAACCTTGAATTGCAGACTATACAACAATATAGTACAAGAAAGAGAAGTTGGACGCGAATGAGCAATGAGACAAGAAACAGGAGTTTTTTAGAGGTAAGAGAAAGGGACATTGAAAGAAGACTAGAATAAAAGAGAGCAGAGGGCGGCACAATGAAGGCAATCCTTTACCGAGAAGACAGAAATAACGCCAGGGGAAAAAAGGTTGAAATTCCTGGCCGGGACATGAACCCGGGTCTGCTGATTGCCGGTCAGATGCTCTACCGCTGAGCTACCATGCACAGTGACTCTACTTCGCCAGGAATTTCAAACTTTTTTCCCCTGGCGTTATCTCTGTCTTCTCAGTAAAGGATTGCCTTCATTGTGCCGCCCTTTGCTCTCTTTGATTCTAGTCTTCTTCTAATGTCCCTTTCTCTTACCTCTAAAAAACTCCTGTTTCTTGTCTCATTGCTCATTCGCGTCCAATTTCTCTTTCTTGTACTATATATATATATATATTGGAAGCAGTTACTTCTGGCTAAAGATAATTTAATTTTAAGAATGAATCCAAGGACCAAAAAGAAAGTAGTTTCCATTAAACTGATTCTTTAATGACAACGTTTCACGCTCCAAGCCTATCATCAGATCAGGTCTGACAAAGAGGAATGGAGAAATATTTAAATTCTAACATATTCATTATTGGTATAAGGTGAAAATCAAAATCAGATAGACAAAACATCATTTAAATGGGGACGACTAAGGAGAGAAAGGGACGGAGCATATAACTTACCAGGTTGAGCCGTGAGGAAAACTCAACTAAATAAGTTAGGAAGTGTGGACAGGAAGTAAGCGCGGTGGTGAGGGAGTGGTTAAACTAGGAGGAGGGGAACCGCATTTGTGTCGTTATTAAGGGAAGGTTTTCATATTTTAATATACATATACTCTAAGATACGAAGGGAGATTTCATTATTACAATGTTCAAGGATTTTAAAATTTTCATGAGTGACATCAGTTTTACATTGTATAATGTGATTTCTTATGGCTGATATTTCTTTATGGTTCAAAGGTTTGCCAGTTCTATTGCTAATACACAGGTGAGAACACACCCTGGCCTCCAGAGAACTAACGGTGCTTGGTGCCTATATATTAGGTTGAGAAATAAGTTTTTGCGTTATTTTTAATGTTGTGTTGGTGTAAGTTTTGTTGACGTCATTTGTGCACATATTAAGAAACAATAATAAATAATGAGAGCGTAGACTATTAGGCTTTTGCTTAGGCTACGTCTTGAAGTTGAGTAATAAGTCATTGCGGTTTATTTAAAAGTTGTGTTAATTTAATTTTTGTTCTGTACCCACAAAATGGAATGTCAAGTTGAAAGAACGGCGTATTTTCGACGCTTGTTATTATTCATTTTCAATCCAGATGGGAACAATGCAAACGCAGCCAAAGCTCGTCGCGATATTTGTGCAGTGTACGGAGAAAATGCTTTATCAAAAAGGACAGCTCAATGGTGGTTTTCATGTTTCAAAAACGGTCATTTCAATCTTAATGTCGAAGAACGTTCTTGGCGCCCCATTAAGTTCGATGAAGATCGATTGAACGACCTTCTTCATGAAAATTCTCGTCAATCGACTAGAGAATTGGCTGCACAACTGGCGTGTGATCAGAAAACTGTAGCGAATGAATCACCTTCATTCGATGGGGAAGTTAAAAAACTCGGTGCATGGGTTCCGCACGCTTTGGGCGAAAGCAACAAACTTCAACGCTCCACGATTGCCGCAGGTTTGCTTGCTCGTCACAAGGCTACTCGTGGATATAAGGACAAATTTCTTCACCACATCATCACTGGCGACGAAAAGTAGTGCGTTTATGTCAACATGAACCATCGAAAACAATGGCTTAGCCCCAATATAAAACCACTTCCGCGATTAAAGCAAGGACTTCATCCACGAAAGACAATGCTGTGTGTGAGGTGGGATTGTGAAGGCATAATTCTTTATGAGCTCCTTGCGAACAACGAGATTGTCAATGCAGAACTCTACGTTCAACAAATGTATCGACTCGCCGAAGCTATTCGTGAAAAACGACCTCATCGACGTTATGGAGTCCTTCTGCAACACGACAATGCTCGTCCTCACATTGCCAATAGGACAAAAGACGCCATCCAAACGCTTAATCCTGCCGCATCCTCCATATTCCAGGGACTTGGCTCCATCGGATTTCCATCTGTTCCGATCGCTCTCCAACAATTTGCGCGGCGTTTCGTTCAATACTGATAAGGAATTAAGAACCTGGTTAGATGAATTCTTTGAGTCAAAATCCAGAGATTTTTATTGCAGAGGCATCGACAAACTAGTTGAACGTTGGGAAGAAGTCGTAATTAACAACAGAGAATACATTATTGATTAAATTACATATTGTTATCAATTAAAAATGAAATTTTCTAAAATTGTTAATGGTAATGAATAAATTTGATAAAACCGCAAGAACTTATTCCTCAACCCAATATGATTTCGATCACAGCGAGAACAAATGAACTGATAAACTAGGCAGCTACGTAAGTTCTGAGGGAGTGTGTCTTTTACATTGAATATTGAACCAATTGATAAATTATCGGTGAAGATTATTTTAAAATGGATGTGAGTAAAATATTGTTGGAGGAGTCTTAATAATTCTTTGCGGAAAGAACGGTTAAGAGAACCTAAGTATGGTAAAGATACATAGAGAGAGTCTTTGGGGGCGGTGCTAATAGGTAACCTTGGCTCACATTGCTGGTATAAGAATTTCTTAAGTAACTTATCGTATAAATTACTGGGATAAGTTATTTTTGAAAAAAATACGAAGAAAGTCAAATTCTTTATGGAGAGAAGAATAAGTTGAGGATAGGTGATAAGCACGGTGAAGAAGTGTTTTTATAGAATTGATTTTGAAGAGTGCATCGCAGAAACTGAAAAAAGTGAGTCCTAAACCAGTGAAGGTAGGTTTTCGGTATACTTGGGTTTTCATTTTATTACCTGACTTGTCAATCAATAATACCAAAAAGGAAGGGGACATTGTCCTTTTCAAATTCAACAGTGTATTTAATGTCGGTGTACAGGGCATTGATAAACTCTAAAAAACTGTTTGCTTGATCTTTGTTATGAAATATGGCGAAGCAGTCATCAACGAAGCGGCGATAAAAAAGTGGAGCGAAACTTTTAGGGCAGCTATTAAAAATCAGTTCTTCCATGTTTGCCATGAAAATGTCGGCAGTGATGAGACCAATGGGGAAACCCATACCTACAGCATCAATTTGTTGGTAAACACTATTGTTGAAAAGGAAATAGCTGTCTTTAAATACGAGTTGCAGTGACTGTTTAAGTGTTTGAGGGGTAAAACCATTGAAAAGGTCCCAGTTAGCAAACGCTTTTCGAAGAATAATATCTATTACTTCATTGATAGGAATGTTGGTAAAGAGCGACTGTAAAATGAAACTAACAAGTATCTTTTGGGGGGAAGAAATGTTTAGGTTCATAAGTTCTTTAGCGAAAACTCTAAGGAGTTGGGTTAAATGTTTAGCTAATTTGTATGTGGGAAGTGAGTAGGCAGACAAGATAGGGCGAAGGGGTACATTAGGTTTGTGAATCTTTAGTAGGCCATAAAGGAATCCTAAACTTGAACCGGTGGCTTAAAAGGTATTGTATAGGTTGAGGGTAATCCCTTTGGATGACTTGAGTTTGGCCAAAAGGCGATTAGTTTTGTCTTCCAAACGAAGGATGAATTTATTTTATGGTTCAGTTAGTTTAAGAAATTCAGAAGGGTCGTGAAGGATTTTGTACATTTTTGAAAGATAATCAGTTTTATTGAGAATCACCACTCCTCTTCCTTTACCAGGGCGAGAAATAACTATATTGCTGTTTTGCGAGAGAACGAAGAATGGTAAAATCATGTGGTCTAAGAATAATGGAGCAGTATTTGAGAGATTTAATCTTGCAGTAAAATCTGTGGGAGAGTTCTGATAGACTTACACGAAATTTGTTGAAATCACCATATATGTAGGTTAAGGATAGGTTATGGGCAAGTTTCTCAAGTGGGAGAAAGAAGGAAGTGAATTTATGCTTAACTATAGGGAGACGGAATTGTTGACCTAAGGTTAAAAGGAATTGTCCACGGTTATTTAAACTGTAATCGGAAAGATTGCAAACGGCGCTACCAGGAC